>VDFB02000363.1:9086179-9594750 GCA_007258455.2 Sequoia sempervirens | reverse complement strand
CAAAATTGACTTTGGCAACCCGACAAGTAGTGATTTCTAGATCTAGTGTTGCAAAGTTGTCTCCCAATTTTTAGAAATTTGGGAGAGGACTGATTTTCCACCTGTGGCGAATGAGTCCCACCTTAGGAATGAAAATCTAAATTTTGTCAGATTTTGGATCCCAACAGACAAAAACTTGCTTCCAACAATTTTTCACCAGGAGGAGGACTAATTCGCCACCCTGGAAGAATAAGTCCCATTGTGAAAAATTGGTAATTTCAATCAGCATCCAAAACACTCTAGATTCATCACATTTCATCTAGGTGCACTCAGATTCATCCCGTTCCTTTCTGTTTTTCATAATTTCTTCATTTACTTCATTGTTTTCATATCACAGTGTATTTTCAAACATAGCTTAAATTTCACTTTTGCATTCGTTTTCATTCATTCAAATTAGTCAATTGCATTTAGTTAACTTCATTTAGGTTAGAAAACATCACACATAACATTATTTGAATGAACCATTAGAAATTTTTTTCCTATCTTTCTCCTTTTAGGTGAAAAACCCTAGAAGTGTAAGAGTTTTCCATAGGATCCAAAAATCAATGGTTCATTTTGGTGAACTCAACTTTTGAGCACTTTTCATTTCTAATTTCATTTACATATTGTATCCTATTTTGCATTTGCATTAACATTCAATTAGTACATTGTTTTGTTTTAGCATTTTAGGACATTTTATCTTGCATTAGTGAAAGCTTCATTTAGATTTCATTTTTGCATTGCATCTCATATAAAAAAATAAAAAATCTGCATTCTACATCATTGTTTGCATGAACATTAGGACATTAAAATCCTCCTAAAATTTATGAAAAATACAAAAAAATTGCATAATGGGACTCATTCGCCACCCAGGGCGAATCAGTCCCTCTCTACTTGTTAAACAACATTTTTATCACTTTTCTGGCATTTGTCTACTCTTTTTTTTCTGTAGTTAGATCTCAGTTAAAGTTAGTAGTATTTTTTTATTTTCATTTCAAACTCTTAGATTAGTTTTCATTTGCATTCACCCCTCCCTTGTGGTACTTGTATGTGTGTTTGGTGCCCCGTTGATAATACTTTAGTGAGAAGAAGTTCTAGACTCATGGCTTCCCATGATAACACTTTCATTGTGGACCTTGGGATCTCAAGAGCTCCTACTCCTCGTATGGACAATTGTGCATTAGGCTCTAAAAATACCACTTCTATACCTTCACCTTTTCATCCAATGAATATTGACAACCAAAACAACTCTCTTCCTCAAGACAAGGTCATTAGTATTCATGAAGAATTTGCACATTTACAACAAGACTTGTCACTTGAAAACATTTCCCAAACTGCCATACCTGCCATTGATAATCTTCATCGCTTGATTGAAAGTGATGATGGCTTGCAAGTGATGAAGAAGATTTTTGAGATTTACAATAAACATGCCACTTCTAATACCCAATCCGTAACCATTCATGTAAGCCAATGATGACCTCAAGTTCCTCCCCCTTCAGCCACAACTTGCATACCAACTTATACCAATCCACAAGTCCATACAACTATGCATCAGGCTACTTCTTTCATGATTTCCACTAGCATTCCTACTTCTCTTGTGACATCGCAAGTACCTTCCACAACCTTCACACCTCATAGTATTCCTTTCACTTCACCTCATATCACCTACACTCCATCACCATTTTCCCTTCCACCTCAACCCCCATACCCTGATCCTCTTCTTACACAACTCCTTACCACCAATTCATCTATGAACATCAACTTTCCACCATTAGCCAAGGACAATCTACTCCACTTACATATCATGTTCATGGTAGCCCCTTATCCTTAGAAATCTTACGTACCCCGATGCCACAAGGGATAGAAATGCCTTGGTTTGAGAAATATGGAGGAAAAGGAGACCCTATCAACCATGTTAATTCCTATACAGCTTTGTGTAGTGACTTCGTCCTGGATGATAAACTATTAGCCAAACTATTTCTATGGACCTTGAAAGAAACTTGCTTAGAATGGTTTTCCAACTTTCCTAATCATTCCATTTGTTCATTCAATAAATTGGTGGATGATTTCATACGTCACTTTCAACTTCACATGACACCTAAAAAGACAATGGATGATCTTATGCTATGTAGATAAAACACAGATGAAAAAGTAATGGATTTTATCTCATGATACCAATTTGTGTATGCTCAAATTGATGTCAAGATTCTTGATGCACATCTATAAAAGATGTTTATCAAAAACTTGCACACACACCTTCAGTATAAATTAACAATGATGCAATTCCCTTCATTTATGCATTTATGTAGAACCTTGTGTGAATCATACCATAATTCAGTTTCAAGTCATGATTCAAAATCATCTTCTAACTGAGTAGACAAATCTAAACACAACAATCAAGACCAAAATAACCAACAAAACTTACACAAACCAAATAGAGGCCTTTTGCAGTTTAATCTTCCTCCTCAACCTCAACCACAACCAACTCAACCTATTACAAATCAAGTGGAAGCTGTTAAAGAAGTGGTTCCTTATACCTATGGGGACCTAAAGAGACAGTTTACTCCCCTACCTAACACCCTTCATAATACAATGAACTAGTTAATTCAACGCCTGCTAACTTTTCCACCCATCCAACCACTTGATCCAAACCAACCCTTACCACCCACTTTCAAACCTAATGCTTATTGTCATTTTCATTGCCAGAATGGACATGATACTGAACATTGCAAGCGTTTCAAACATTTATCTCAATACCTCATTGATTTAGGCCATCTATCCATTATGGGTGTTAATGATCAAGGCAATAAGTCTTTTGCACCCCCTAACTAGAATTTGAAAATTTTCACTAATCCCATGCCTAAACATACTACCTCATTTGTCAAGGCTAGTGAACCTTCAACCACTAATGTAATGATTGTTGATACAAATAATGAACAACATGATACACCTCCCCCTATTAGTATGGAAAGTCTTATGGATGAGCTAGTAGCTATGATAGATGTTATCCCTCATAAGGGAGAAACCAATAAGTATCTTGATATCACCTTTTCTTCTAGAGACATACTACAAAAACTTCCTAATGGTCCTCTTTACATAGCTAGGAGAATTTATAATAATCTCACTAATGGGATATTAATAGATCGTGCTTGTGGTGAGAATGTGATCATATAGGAGTTTCTAGTATTACATGAGCTATATCAAGATTAATTTAATAAAAAAACTACATGGATTAAGACACATATTGGTTTTGCATGCCCTACGATCAGATCAATCATGCTACCCTTACAAATAGGACCTAAAAAATTTGGAGGTAACATTTTCAATTTTTTTCACAATCTGACCAATTTTGTTTGCGGCTAGGCCACCCTTGGCTTCACTCAATGAAAGTTGTCTCATTAGTTGTTCACAAATGTTTTAAGTTTCCACATGACAATGAGATAGTCACCATACACCATAGTGGCTTTAATCCTTTATCTTCCAAAAGGTAATTTCTCATTAGAATCCTTTTTGCCTACACCTATGGAACCTATCATAGGGTATGTGCAAGATCATGATGGACCAAAAAGTGACAATATGATAGGTATGTGGTTGATGACTTTTTTTTTACCCAAAATTGATGAAATGTAAATAGTTTTTAAAGGACATTCTCATCTTTCCATCAATATAAATTATGCTTTACTTTGAATTTCATAAGTAATTATTATTCATTTTCTATTTGAATTATGACTAAAGTCTTGATTGATAGGATGATTGAAAAACATCTATAGCTTTCAAATGGTATCACATTTTTTGAATCCAAAATATGTGTCACATTCTATGCTTCGCTTACTATAGGATTAAAAAATAAAAATTGAATTTCATGAAGTTTTGACTGCTATAGAAGTCGACATAATTTTTTATATTTGTAAAAGTTTTAATAAAAATAATAATAATTAATTATTTACTTGAAAAATTACAAAAAAATATGCATCACATTGAGACATGAGTCCCTCTACTTATATCTAAAAATCTTATAAAAAAATATTATCATTTTATTTGTGGTTAGGGTGGTCACACAAACACCTACTTTATTTTTTCCTTAAAATTTAAGTAATATTGCATTGAAATTTCAAATCTCAGCAAATAGATTTAAAAAAAAAAACCTAGTAGTTTAGAAACTACATTCAATTTTCTACAGATTCTATTCTTACATATTTTTGAAATAATATAGATAAGTTATTCAAATTTTTATGTCAAGTTGCCTAACTCTAATTTTTATGAACTATTTGCCACTTAAGGGCCTATTTTTTCCATGATGATCCTGCACATACCCCACACCTCTAAAGGACTTCTTTTTCATTGCTTATCAAAAGTTTAAAGCCAAAAGATAGCCGAATTGTCTCTTCATAACTCATCCCCATGCACTTCCGCATCTCCTATCATAGATGAAACCATGCTTCAACCTAAGTATAACATTGAGCAAACCATACAACCTCCTAAACAACCACCCCTTGATAATTTCCCACCATCATTTAAATGACCAAGGGAAAATGAAACCACTCCTGTCATGCCTCCTTTCCTTAAACAAGTGTAAAAATCCAAAGAGAAATGTGTTGATTCATCCTCTTTGGTTTCTTCTGTTCTTCCCTCTTTGAAAGTAGACGAACCTGTAGAACCCCAATCCTAGCACTTGCAAAACACAAGAAATAAACACATAGTTAGACCATATGCAAGTAAGAATCAAGATTCCGCATGAAATCCATTAACAATGCTCAAAATAGGAAATAAAATTGAAGAACACAATGAGAAAGCAATGAAATCCTAATTAAGCAAACAAACTCTTGATCCCATGGGGGAATTGGTGCCAATTTGATGTGAAAATTGACCCTTTCCCAACTCCTATGATGCAATGTTGATGAGTGATAAAGGTTGATCCACTTTTTTGAAGATTCACTTGAGCTCCATGATGAAAAATATGCATAACCTAGCTAAGACCTTGATAAAATTGATGAAGATGGATGTGCTTGAAGATGAAATTGAGTATAGTATGTTTGCTCAAATTGTGGATGATCAATGAGGAGAGAAACCTCTTATTTATAGAAAGAAAAGATGGAAGAATTCCCAAAATGAAGCAATGTGGGATCATTCAACACCCAATGAGGAGACCGGGCGGGTCATCCCACAATAGTGGTTTACAATTTTTGGCCAAACTGGACACTGAAATAATTTTGTTAACTAAATCTTCACTTTCAGGAACCTATAGTGGCTAAACCATGAGGAATTTGAAGATGATGAAAACTAGAGTTTCATGAAATTTTTTCTATAGATTATAAATATCTTTTTTTCAAATTTTTTGGAATCAAATTGCACTTCTTTTTCCATCTCCTAAAAACTAGTTTTTTCTTTAAAACAACATTTTTTAAAAGTGACACTCTCATCGTAAGATAATGCATAATTTATTTCCTTTCCATGAAGGATAAAATTATAATTATTTCAAATTGATCTCATAACTTTGATATCTAGTGCTTCCACTTGGTTAGATAGTTTTTTATTGAATATTTTTTCTTTAATCAAGTTTTAAATTCAAACCAATTATAATTCAGACATAGTGCGACCGTATAACGCGTAATTTTTTTTGTATGTATTGAAATTATTATTTTTTTCTTTGTTGGATCAAGGACTTCAATAGCTGGTGCACTAATATATATATATTTTTACCGCTATTTCCTTCCACATGCATACAATGGAGCTTGATTTTCGGTGAAAAACCTACATTCACGAGAAATAAAAAATAAATATAATAATTAAATTAAATGTATTTAAATGTATACTTTTTGGGAAGCTTATAATAAGGAATAAATAGTTGCAAAAATAAATTTTAAATGAATTCATTTGATCCCCCAAAAGGTAAATCAAAAGTGGTTTTTTATCAGCATTTTGATAGGTGTAAAGGAGACTCCATTATAGGTATGGTTTAAAACTAGCGGGGTTCTATCCAAGGGGTTTGATTTAAGGTAGTTTGATCAAACCCTCTTCAATTGGAATTCTTTAAATGGAACTTTTTAAGGCTTAAATCATTATATTTTCTAAAAATATGTGATTTCAGCAAAAATCAGTTCCTCCCATAAATTGTAAACCAAAATTGTGGGCTATATTAGGTGCCAGTTGTCAAGATGTGAATGGACAAAGGATGTTCACATTTTGATGAATGTTCCCATAAATGCAAATAGGTGGAATTTAAAAATAGTGAAATGACATGTAAGAGGGAAAGAGAATGTATTAAATGCCACTTGGCTCAATGCATAAGGACATGAAAGAAGGAATAAATGTCTTGTTGGAAGGACAAATCCACTTGGATAGATTTCAAATTTGGAAGAATATTCCTCAAAAGATGCCAAGTTCAGAGAAAATAGGGATTTAATAAATGAATTAAATGTATTTTTATGTGAAAGTGGAAAAAGCTAGAGGATGGGACATGGATTATAATTAAATTAATCAAGGGTTAATTAATTTAATGAGGGATTGGATGATGTGACTAATTAATTTAGATTTTTGGGTTGATTTAAATCAAAAGATAAGAAGAATGTGATTTAGAGACTAATTAAATAAAGATTATGATTTATTTAATTAAAGGGGATGAATGTTAGATTAAATTAAACAATGTTTAATTTATTTAATTTAATAAGGTGACTTTAGAGATTTAATCAAATAAAATGAATTATTTAATTAAATAGAAACATAGGGTTAACTATATAAGATTGATTGATTTAATTAACAAGAGAGAATGAATTAATCAGATAAATGATTATTTATTTAATTAAGGGACGAAGAGTGATGATAAGCTAAGAAGGTGATTCAGGATGAAATGATGTTAGTAATCAAGATCAAGTATGTCAGTATATTTTCCATGTCTACAGAACCTATGATGACTCAATCTACTCTTACATCTCAACAACTCCAAAACAAAATTAAATGAAACCATGGTGCTAGGGAACGAAGGTGTCATCGTCATCTCCTTGCTCATCAATCTTGCATAGAAGAAATAAAGAAAATCAACCTTTACCTTTGACTGAAGTAATAGACGACCACCCTCCTTCTCCTAACCTGTCACACGACAGTCCAGTGCAACCTTTGCAACAAATTGAACCAATCCAACAACCTCCACTTTTGATCCATCCATCCTTAGAAATCACCCTTCATCCTCCGTTTGTCATTAATCTTGATGATGATGATGATGATGATGCAACAATAGTAAAAATAGATGAAGAAGTGCATAATGATTTAAATTCTTTATTTTCATCTACACTGAGCTTAAATGATACATCCTATTCACCAAGTGAAGAACCTAGCATGACTCTTGGTTTGGCACTTGCAATTCTTTCTTTGGATAGTCAACCACCCTTGCATTACACTAAACATGATTGGGAGGTGGATGACCTATTAGACGGTTGACTTGCTTTTTCCTAACTAGCCTTTTTTCTTTTCTCTTTTTCATTTCAGGTGTGTATCATGTTCCCCTGTATCATGCATTTGATATTCCCTCTCTTTGTACACTTCTTCTATTAGTATCTCTCTTCTGCGTCGTGACATTTTATTTTTCTTTGTTCCTCCTTCTAGGGGATGACGAACTCATAGATGCCCCTCGTCTCTTCTATGTTGACCAAAAAAGGGCATTATATTTCTTTTAGGTTCCTCCTTTTTAGGGATGATCACGTTGAGGACGCCTCTATGTCTCTTCCATGTTGGACCTTAAAGTTCCTTCGGTTTTTCTTTTTGTTTTTTTGTTTTCCTTTTGTGGGATGATGCAAGGCATTGAGACCCTGCGGCTGATCTCCTCTTCATGCTTGACCAAAAGATTTTTCTTTCAATTTCTTTCTTTTTTGTCTTTTTCATTTCTTTACATTTCACTCTAGGTTTTCCTCTTTTGATGATGCAAAGGGTAGAGACCACAATGTCTCTTCCATGTCAATCTAAAACAACTTTCATTTTTCTTTTTGTTTTCACTCGCTTTTGGTTTCATTTTTCTAGTTCTATGTGCTTTGGGGAATGATGACATTTTTTGAGCTCTTTTCCATAAAATCACATGTAAATGAATATAGTGACCCTAAATCCATAGATCCTCCTTTTATGTGTTTGTGTGATTTATTTTTATGGGGGTAACCCATTTCTTTCTTCATTTTCCTTGATTACGACATATAGCCTAACTTTTGAAAAATATGACTTTGGCATAGGGCTTTCCGTTAGCTGGGCCTCTTTCATCTCTGTTTCTACATTTCTCTTACTCTTTAAAAGCAATTGCTCCTCACAAAATGATGTGTAGCAATTCCTTTAAAGTGGGGCATACATTACCATAATTCATTTTGAATTCTTTTGGTTCCTAGTGTAGCCTTGTCATTTTATATGGTCACTTTGGTGGATGAAATTGGGGTGTAAAATGTCCTTCATAATTATGATCTATCTTAGCTATTACATTCCTCTTGGTGGCTTGATGCAATCATTGCATCCCCTAAGTTTCAAATATACTATTTTGATTGGTCCTTCTCTTTGGTATATTTAGACACAATGTTCCCTAAGTGACTAACCTTACATGAACTAAACAAGACTCCTTTGAACTTCTTTTACATCTTTTACATTTTTTCCACCTTGCATAACGTAACTTGCATGACTGTGGTACTTTGTCTTTTTGTTCATAGCATTTTTCTTTGTGGCACCTTGTTAAGTTATCAACAGGTATAACTTTAATATGGTTGAGCGGGAAGCCCACCTAGTAGCATGAATTTTCCCCACAACCACTTTTGTGTTTGTGAGAGAATACCAACTAGTGTATGTATCTTACCTTTTTGGGCTTTCTCACCCAGTGAACAACTAGTTCTATGGCCTCATAGTGGGTACATTTGGGCCTTCTCACATAGTGGACCATCATGTGTTATGTTTCCCTAGAGTGAGTACACATTCTCTTTTTCAAACAATCAGCCTAGATCTAATCCACAACTAGTTGGATTGACGATCAAAGCTTCATCCGATTCTTCTCAACACTTATGTGTTCCTTTGTTCTTATGTCTAGTTTGCCATGGGATCTTCATCCTAGGGGCTTGATCATTCCTCTTGATTGTTTTCATTCCATCTTGCTAATGTAAGTGCATTTGAACTCTCCTCTCGATGTTCATGGCTACTTTAGTGTGAGTTTCAAGCAAGTTCATCTGATCACTAAAGTGGGGGATAAATGTTTTGTAGAAAAATGGTCCCTTGTCTTTTTCATGGTCTTTTAGGTCTTGTTTCATGGTGTTGGAACTATGTTTCTTTTATTTTATGTTGCAACATGGCTTGAACATGTTTATTTAGGTACTAAAATTCAAATAATGATGTCTTGTGAAGGTGTTGTAAGACATTTTTACATTCTTCTAAACTCTATTTATCACAATTCACCTAAAAATCACATTTTCATCACTAATCAAGTCCTATTTTGAAGTGTTGTATAGTCTTGTAACAAGATTTCATGCTTTACTATGCACATCTCCACTATTTATCCTTTTTTAGGCTTTATATTTGACCCCTTTATGCTCTCATATGCTTAATTAAGTGTATTGTTTACTACTATCATGAGAAACAAGATTAAATACAACATATTTCCTAACACTTGTTTTTAGGTCCTAGGTGGGACCCATTCGCCATGGGTAGCGAATGAGTCCCCCTTGGCCCCAAATTCAAAATATTTTAAATTTCCTTTTAGGATTTTATTCAAAATCACTTGATGTCAGCTTGTGATGAGGTATGAATGGGTGACTAAGGCACAAGTGTGTATAAATATGTGATTTTCACCTCATTTTACATCTCCTCATTCATGCATTTCATCTCATATTTCAAGCATTCAAGCATTTTACAACATCTTTTCAAGCACTATTCAAGCACTTTGAAGTAGCCATTGACATTACTTCAGACTTGCATCATCAAGGATTTGGTCAGTTGATAACATTTGCATGTTAGTTTATCATTCCTTTTCATTTCATTATTTTATTAAAGGTTTGATTACCAAAAGTGGGGTTTGACCAAGGCAAACCCCTATTCACTAACCTTAAACCATTTTCCCCATATTGCATGTTTATTTACAAACCTAGGTATGCATATTTGATAATATTTTTGGTGTTGAAGATTGGTTTACAAGTCAACTAGGTGCTTCAAGTCAACTTAAGTCTATTTCAAGCTTGGAGAAGGTTTTTTGTCCGTTTTCTATAGAATTGACTTCGACAACCTGGCAAGCAATGATTTCTAGATTTGGTGTTGCAGAGTTGTCTCTTGATTTTTTAGAAATTTGGGAGAGGACTGATTCACCACTTGTGGTGAATGAGTCCCACCTTAGGACTGAAAATCTCAATTTTGTCAAATTCTAGATCCCAATAGACAAAAACTTGCTTCTAACAATTTTTCACCAAGAGGACTAATTCTCCACCCTAGGAAAATGAGTCCCACTATGAAAAATTAGTAATTTCAACCAACATCTAGAACACTCCAAATTCATCGCATTTCATCTAGGTGCACTCAAATTCATTCTATTCCTTTTTGTTTTGCATAACTTCTTCATTTACTTCATTGTTTGCATATCACAGTGTGTTTTAAAACATATCTTAAATTTCACTTTTGCATTCGTTTTCATTCATTCGGATTAGTAAATTGCATTTAGTTAACTTCATTTATGTTAGAGAACATCACACATAACATT
This sequence comes from Sequoia sempervirens, assembly GCA_007258455.2. Lineage (NCBI taxonomy): Eukaryota > Viridiplantae > Streptophyta > Pinopsida > Cupressales > Cupressaceae > Sequoia > Sequoia sempervirens. Next base: position 9,584,033 of record VDFB02000363.1, on the reverse strand, counting down.
ATTTGAATGAACCATTAGCATTTTTGCTCCTATCTCGCTCCTTTTAGGTGAAAAACCCTAGAAGTGCAAGAGTTGTGCATAGGAGCCGAAAATCAACAGTTCACTCTACAAAAGGACTCATCTAATTCATAAACATCTATCATCACTAAGATTTTATGTATTTCTTCATCCGTTTTGACACTTGGCCTTTCAACAATCATTTTTAGCCTCTTGTTGTAGCATCAATAAGCTTTATTTTCTGTAGAGTATCCAAGGAAGATTCCTTCATTAGACCTTCCATCAAACTTTCCTAAATTTTCTTCATCTCTTTTGATATAGCACTTGCTTCCAAACACTTTGAAGTATTTGATAGTAGGAGTTCTTCCATACCACAACTCATATGGATTCTTTGAACTGTTTGTGTTGCTCGTGCTCTATTAAGTATGTAGACTATAGTATGGATTACTTCTCTCTAGTAGAAATTTGGTAGATTTTCTTCCTTCATCATTGTCCTTGTTACTTCTTGAATAGTCCTATTATTCCTTTCCACCATTCCATTCTGTTGAGGATTCCTAGGATTTGATAGATGTATGTTTATTCCACGATCTTCACAAAAACTATTAAAATCATTGGAGGTGAACTCTCCACCTCTATCAAATATTAAACATTTTATTTTTATATCCATTTCATTCTCAACCATACCTTTTAATTCCTTAAACTTATCTATATCTTCTAATTTTTCTTTGATAAAATCAACCCAAGTCATTCTATAGTAATCATCAATTAACATGTAATATCTATCACTTTGAAAACTTCTTGTTCTTGTAGGTCCACAAAGGCTTGTATGTACCAACTCCAAAAGTTTTGCGATAGAAAATTATTTGACATTGAACCTTTTTCTTGTTTGCTTCCCAACCTAGCATTCCTTACAAACTACAATTATAGGCTTAGTAATCTTTGGTAGATCTCTCACAACTTGAGCAGATATGATTCTTACTAGGCTACAAAATTTATGTGACACATTCTTCTACGCCATAGCCAACTTTCATTTATTTGAGTCATAAAGAGCATATAATTAGTGCCCTTAAGCTGATGAACATTTCCATCTGTCCTTCTTCCTACAAAAACTAGAGTTTTGGAGCCTTTCCTGATCTCAAAACCACCATCTTGAAATACAAGATTATATCATTTCCTACACTTAGAAGATTATGTTGAATACCCTTAACATAAATAAAATCATCTGCATTATGCTTTCCATCAAAATTGGTTGATCCTTTTCCACATATCTTATCAAATACATCATCTCCAAACTTAGCAAGACCTCCTTCAAAATTTTCAAGTTTAAAAAACATAATTTTATCACCTATCATGTGATTTGAACATCCATTTTCAGCAATCAAGTAGTTTTTGTGCCCTCTATCATGAAAAGTAGTCACCATAGTTCCATTATGACCTACTTCTAGAGAAAATTCATTCATACATCTATCAGAGTGATTAGAATTAGTTCCAACATTTATAGCCATAAATAAGCATTCATCATTTTCACCATCCGAGTAATCAAATTCATCATAAGATATATTGGCATCTTCTTTAACATAATAACTTCTCTTAATTGATTTACCTTTATTCTCCTTAAATATATCATTTGAAACTTTGATTGGACATCTTGAAAAATAATGACCTATCTTTCCACAATTGAAACATTTGAAAGGTAACTTACCTCTGTATTTTCCAATGCCCTTTTTGAATCTCCTCACAAGGTTTGCTTCTAGCTCATCAAACTCATCCAGGTCAGATTCCTCATTCTTATTTTATTTTCCAACATTAAAAGTAGTCTCTTTCCTTCAATCACTTTCACCAAACTCTCTAAATTCAAAAGTATTCAAAGCACCACATAACTAATCTCTAGAATAGTGATCTAAATTTTGAGCTTCTTCAATAGTAGAAACCTTATGACTATAAGATTTAGGAAGAGTTCATAATACCTTCTTTACCACCTCATCTTCTTCAAGTTTTCTACCAAAGCCCCTTATGGAATTGACAACTTCATCCACTCTATGCATGTATCCTATAATATCTTCATCTTCTATCATCCTTAGGGTGTCAAATTTAGACTTCAAATTCTACATCTTTTCTTGCTTCACCTTATCATCTCCTTTGTAGATACTTTCTAGCTTTTTCTAGATCTCACCAGTAGTTTTAAGACTCATAAATTTCACAAGTTCTAAATTATAAAGACCACTCAAAAGAGCATACCTTGCTTTTCCATTATTCTCATATGCCTTGATCTCATCATTAGTATTCAAAAAATTTGTAAGAATTGTATATCTAGTTTTAATAGACTTCCAAACTCCAAACCCTAGAGAAATAAGGAAGCCTTTCATCCTAGTCTTCCAAAATGCATAATATAATCCATCAAATAGATGAGCCTCTTTCTTGTATTCCATCTCAGATCTACATCAAGTAATTAAGCTTTCTTCCAAGGAACGTTCTTTGATACCAATTTTTCAATACACAAGACAACTAAGAAGAGGGGGTGAATCAGTTATACATTAAAACATCAAAACTATCATTAGCATTTAAATCTGCATTAATCCTTAAACCCTTAACAACCTTTAATCCCTTATCATAAATTTAAAAAAATATAAACATGAGAAATAATAATGCAAACATAGCCATACACATGATAACACTAGATTTATGTGGAAAACCCAAGACGGGAAAAATAAAATGATGATTATCTTGTAATGTAAAATTACAAGACCGAATACAACAGGTTCAGTACCAGAGGGATCACTTCCCAAAAGAAAGAAGGTATCACTACCAATGGGTCACTACCAGATTAGAAAGAAGAAGATAGAAGATTGTTACAATGAGAAATCCATCATAGAGAAATAGAAAAGTTCCACCTCTACTTCACCAGAACATTCAAACTCTCTCTGAAGAATGTAGACACATTCTGCTTACTACTTCTAGTAGTCTTAGGTATTAAAGCTCATACTACATTTTGCACTTTTTCACTCCACATCTCAACACTTCACACACCAATCCTTCATCAACTCAACACATATATATACTTTCCTCAACCTTGAAAATAATTTACAAGGTTGTTTATGCATCTCAAGCATGCAAATTCAAATTAGGTTGGAACTAAAATATTCCTGCGGTGGAGAGGAATGAATGAGGACCACATCACACATTAACTAGAACCTAAATCCACATACACACTTCATGACACACTTTGAAAAACACCAAAGCATATTCATAATTAGTGTAAACACCCAAGGTTAGTTGAGCATGTGTTAACACCATTAAACATTTAAGTATGTGTTTTAAAAAATCCAAAGACAAGTCATGGACCACACACAACACTTAAAAAAAATCTAGAAAATTCCATCAACAATGTAAAATATAAAAAATCTTTTGTAATTGTCTATGTTTTCAACTGATAGTCTAGTATCTGCTAAAGGGTACCTGCTCCTTATACTCAGAGACCCTAGGTCAGTGGACAACAAATAGGAGATGACTGATTGGCAAGCCTCTCCTCTACACTTTAGGCTCTACAAGGACAAGGTGGGAATCCCTATACATTAATGTAGGTCATCACACTCCAATGGTGGAAGGCCTTCAATGGGATAATTCATCAATACAACCTTCACTACTAATAATGGCTTCTGGTAGTGTGGAAAGGGAAAACATGAAAGAAAATATAAACTAAGAAAATAAGAAATGTTTTTGAATTAAAAGTTTTTTAATCTTCCCTAGCTTTGCACTTTGTGAATCTCCTTGTTTAGTTCCTAATCCACATGGAGTCAGGAATGGAATAAATTCCTACAACAGAGCAACCATGGCTTCTCATAACCCTACTACCTTGCAGCAGGAAACCAACAAAAGGACAATAACCATGTTACTTAGTTATCCACAATGTACTACAATACCCTCATTATCTCTATGCAAGCAATTATAACACTCATTGAATGATAGGAAAACATAAACATAACTCAAACAACAAATGTGTTTAAAGCATCAACACAACCATTGATTATATTGATTCAAAATATATTGCACATAATATTTGGAGAATATACAGATTCACATATACATTTAAGTAGAATACAAATGTTGTATGGTGGTCATCTGTTGTTATTACAAAGCATGTTACATTCCCTATCTATGTCCAAAGGATTTACCCTATTCAACTTGACTCAAAGAAATGAATTACAAAAAGCATAGAAACAAAATATGGTGAGGAAACACTACACCAGATCACTCGGGTTGGAGAGTAGAAGTCCCGACCTGAACAAAAACAATAAAAATTTCCTTTATAGTGTAGGCATAACTCAATTTTGAATTTGAAATTAATAACCCTAACTAAACTAGGGTTTTGGACCAAAGCACCCATATCAAACTATAGTCTACAGAGAATTTCTCCCCAAATTAATGCAACAACCAGACATGAATTCCCCTGACATCTCGAGCACACTCCAACATTGATGGCATTCTAAAAACAAGCATGGCACCCATATGAAATCTACAATCAGAATCAAGGAGAACTTACCTAATAAAGAGTATAACCACTGCAACACTTTAGGAAATAAATGGCACCTCTCAGCAATCAGTTCGTCCTTGGAAGAAGCACAAGAATCTGATATAAAACCATTTGGAGTCGATCTGGTAGCTAAGAAATTGATCCACCATTACTATGCAGTCTTTACCCATGAACAAGAGCAACTAACCATTGGGAAATCACACTTTAAATTGTGTCCATCGATTTATCCTACTCACGCCAAGATCCAACTCCTATCACTCATTTCCCATAACTTTAAAACCCGACCATTAGATTTAGACTACTTTAAATCTAGGTCGCTCGATCACCATTAGCACCACATGACTCAAAACAACAATGTGATTCAACCCATCACACAATCGGGCAACACCACCTGGCTACACCTCAACATCTATCACATCATCTGGCTTCCCATCTAGTTCCCACCAGAGACACACATCACCAACCTGCTCACTCCACTAAAATATTTTAATCAATATCAAGGTCAAGTGGGGAGTGCAAGGAGTGGTCAAGATGCAACCACGTCACCAATTAGGGACCATTGATCTAGGGATCCACTGTAGACACTAAAATTTTTCCTAGGCATGAGACTCTTAGATTCTTCATCATTTCCCCTTTCATTCTTCATAATTAAATATTTTTAATTATTTAATTCTTTTATAAACTCATAATTCTTCTATTAATTAAATAATTTTAATTATTTAATTAATTCATTTCTATCTTTATTCCTCTCTAATTGATTAAATAAATTTTATTTATTTAATTACGTCACTAATTAAGTCCTATTCTTTCTAAAATTAAATAAATTCTTATTTATAGGTATGTGAGGATCAAGATGGGGCCAAAAAGTGTATGCATATGGTGGTTTTGTAGGGTATGTGGTCATCGATGACTTTTTAACCCAAAAATTGATGAAATGAAGGATTTCAGCTGGATATTTTCAGCTTCCACCAATACAAATTATGCTTCTTTACTTCTTGGAATCTCTAATAAATAATTATTGATTATTTTCTATTTCCAATTAGAACTAAAGTCCCCGATTGATAAAATGATTGAAAACATCTATAACTTTCAAATCCAGTATCACATTTTTTGAATTTGAAAATGTGTCACATTCTATGCTTCACATACTATAAGTAGTATTAAAAAAGATTGAATTTCATGAAGTTTTGACAAGTAAAGGTTGTCAGACATACAATTTTTTATATTTTTGAAAATTTGTAATAAAAAAATCATAATTAATTATTTACTTTTAAAAAAATTACAAAAAAATATGCATCACATCGTGACATGAGTCCTCTACTTATATCTAAAATCTTATAAAAAAATATTATCATTTTATTGTGGTTAGGGTGGTCAGATATACACCTACTTCTTATTTTTCCCCTTAAATTTAAGTACTACTGCATTGAAATTTCAAATTTTCACTAAATGGATTTAAAAACTTAGTAGATTAGAAACTACATTCAATTTGATACAAATTCTATTCTTACATATTTTTGAAATAATATAGAGAACTTATTCAAATTTTACACCAAGTTTCACCTTCATTATTTTTTCTACTTAAGGGCCTGTTTTTTCCATGATGATCCTCAACATACCCTTATTTAATTTTTGTCCACTTTTCCACTATAATTAAATAATTATTTTAATCATTTAATTATTCATTAGCCTCTTCTCTCTCATAAATTAAATAAGTTTTATTTATTTAATTTGGTCCACTCTTCTTGAATTTTGAATTAAATCATTTAATTTAATTCAAAATTTCCCTTTGTCACATTCCTCTATAATTAAATAATATCTTTATTATTTAATTATTCATTGACCACCTAGATTAAATAATTTTTATTATTTAATTTCTCCTATCACCTCTTTATCTGTGCCAACCTTATCTTCCACACCAAATCTTATCTCTTGAAATCTCATTTAATTTCAGCCCTTGATTGAATTATTTCATAATTTAATCTCAACCATTCATTTCTTGTCATTTCCCTAATTTTGACCTAACCCTAGTTCGTACTACAACTTTCAATCTTGGCCATTGATTAAGACATTATTGACATCCAATCTCAACCGTCAATCCAAATCAAACCTTTTCTATAAATCAACCCTCTCATAAGCCATTTTGGGGGTTGAGTCTTCAAGTATCCTTATGTTGTCAAAATCATTCTTGAATCATTTATCCATTTCTATCTATTATCATCTATCTATCATCCACACATATTATGCAAGTACACGGTGCTAGTGTGGGACAACAATCTTCAATATTTTGATAGTCACTTGTCATAGAATTATTGTTGCACACTCAAATCTAAGGGAAATTATCATATTCAAGCAAAATGGAGAAGATCAATGGAGGTGAATCAATGGTAGCATGAAGATTTGGTAATATTGTTTTATGCTTTATGTCTTTATGCTCATTTGTGCTTCATTTTTTATTAGGGTTTGATTTATATGCTTCATTGCATTAACCATAATATTTTTTCCCTAATTACATTGGTGAACTTGACATATTTTAACAAATTTTGAGAAATTTTGGAGTTGGATCCTTTTTGTTGTAGGTTTTGTTAGCTTTTTGTTGCAGGTTTTGCATCATTTTGGGACAAAACCCTAGTTTTCAAAGATTCCATTGTAACTTTCAAATGGCTGCAGATCTTTTCACAATTTTTTTTCTAGAAGTTGGGGAAAATATAAAGAGCTTTCATTCCAAAAATTAAGATTTTTTGAAGATTTTTTTTAATTTTTTATAATTATTTTGTTATTTTTCATGAAAAATGAATTCTAAGAGAAAATTGTTGAATTTTTTGGATATTTTTACAATTTTGGAAATCTCTCTAAATTTAAATAGGGGTCTTTTCTTTATGTTTTAAATTTGGATGAAAAATAATTAGTCAAAAAATAGATCTTTTAAAATTATGGTTTTACAAATATTTGCTTATATCTCACAAATGGTTGTTGATCTTGTCACAAAATGTTTTATGTGGATTTTGGATGATGACAGACACCTTCAATCCAAAAATCAGAATTTTTGGAGCTATTTTGTATTTTTTATAAAAAAAAATATGATTTTTCATAAAAAAATAATTTCAGGTGCAAAAAAGCAAATGTTTTGGATTTATTTACATTTTTGGAAAGCTCTTGAAATTTTAGTAAGTGTTTGATCTCTGTACTTTTATTTTTACTATCAAAAACATTTCCAAAAATCAGATTTGTCTTGACTAGTTAACCCTCTAATATTAGTGATCAATTATCTTGTTAGGGTTTTAGCTTTGTTGTTTGTTTTGTGAATGTGCAAAACAAATAAACACTTCAAAGGACAATTTACATAAATTGGACAAAGATTTTGGAGCTAAAAAAAGTCTAGGTGCACTCATTCCATCTTTCATCTCTTAATCTTGCTTGTCAACACACTTCATTTTGGGGCTTAAAAAGAACATCTTATTTGTCACACATTTAGATTTGGCACTTAAAATGAACATCTTGTTTGCAATAATACTTTGAAATTGGGCTTAAAAATAACAATTGTCTTCAATCACACATCTTGACTTGGGTTAAAAAGAACAAGTTCTTGAATTTGTTTACACACATTTCACTTTTTTAAAGAGAAATTAATCACTGCAAGTGTGAAAAAAGTGTGTGTGTCCTCCAAAACACCTCACTTGGTTTTCTTTTGTCATACCCTTCTTAGGAGGCCTTCTTGGAACACACACCCCTCCAAGGGATGACCTCAATCGAGTGTGAATCAAAAGACAAGCCCCTTTGGGAGTTGCAATCTTGTCACTCTGGGCTAAGCCCCAATGAACTTTATACCTTTGGGAAGTGAAGGTGAAGGGTGGGTTACCCCTTTCTCCTAGCTTATTGGCAGGATTTTTCTTTCAAATTATACCTAGTCAACCTTGTGAAAACTAGATTGAGACCTAATTGGCCATACCCCACTTGACTATTCATAGGGCTTGTTGTGTATTCAAGTGTTTTCTTAATCATAACATTTAATCTTGAAATAAAAATTTATCATTGTGCTTCACGTGTGTGTTCATGCATTTACATGTGAGATCTTATGTTTGATATTTCCCAAGTCAAACTTCTAATAAACACTTGCCACATCATCCAAATTATACAATCTTGTCACTCCACATCATCATCTCTTTAATCCAATCAACATCATTTTACACCATGCCAACATTGGAAGACATAGCACAAAATATTGTTCACATGCTTCATGTAGCTCAAACAAGTCAATCACCTTTAACCCAACAAATCATTCAAGGAGTCCATGACATGATCCAACCACTTCAAACAAGCCAATCACCTCAAATGCAACAACTCATAGGATGAATCCAATACCTCATATCCACTTGTCAAATCCAACAAGCACATCATCAAGCCCAATCGCCACATCAACAAATTTCACATCAAACCTATGTGTCACCTATATCATCATATCAACCTTATCCATCCACATATCATGTTTCCCCTTCATCAACCTATCACACCTCTTCTAATTTCAACCCTTATCCATATCAATCTACCTCTAAACAATCATTATCCTATTCAACCCCTCCATCATTATCACAACAACAAATCATACCATAACAAGTCCAAACACCATTCCAACATCAACACTTGCAACCACAATCCTATGTGTCACCTTCATCATCAAACCAACCTAACCCATCTACCTATCATTTCAATGCCACATCAACATATCCACTAGGATCCCAAGTCCACCTTGGCAACAAAATCAAGAGATTTTTAATTCTCATGTTCCATTTGACAAGGGGAACACCAATCTAGTTCATGCACCCTTACCACCATCCAATAAAGTTCCTATCCATAAGCCTCCATGTTCTAGTCCTAATTCATTGGCTTCTTTACCTTCTAACTAATCAAACTCTTCATTACCCCCACCATCATTTAATCCTCCATCAAATCAATGCCCTACATTTAGATATTTAAAAAATAAATTGATGGCATTATCTAAATCCACCAATCCACCTACAAAGGATGTGACTCAAGGGCTACTAGCAAGGAATCAATTGTCACCATTTGATTCAACACATATAATTGAACATACAAAAGAGTCCTCAAAAATCATGCCAAGTCCTTCAAGTCAACCATGTCATCCACAACCCCTTGAGCCAATTCAAGAGTCTCCCCTCATAAGTCCAAGTCACCCTCCATCATCTCTCCATGTTTTTGACCATCTAGAACATGTTAAGCCTATTCAAGAGTCATACCCTTCCAATTGCATTCAATAAACCCAAGATGTATGTCAAGAGCCTAATCCTAAGCATGTGGAAACATCAAGCCCTAGTCCTAATCAAGATCAAATCATTTTCATCCAACCTATCCATAACTTATATTTTTTTTATGATCAAGATGATATCCATAATGATGAAGAGCCTATCCATGAGCAACTTGATCCTATACCCATCCATGAGAAATATATTCCAAATACACCTCCACCTAGTCTTATCCATGAGCTTCAAAAATCCACTTCCCTTGATGACACATATGCCTCCCAAGCACACATAGAAGATCAAACAAATACCTTCGATCTAAGTGAACACAATGCTAATAAAGATCCTAATGATCCTCCATCACCCACTATTGATCCCATTGCAAGTCCTCCATCATATCCTATTGGTCTTTCCACACTCATTCATGAATGTTCCTCCTTAGAAAAAAAACAACCATTATCTTCCCTTGCATCATTTTCTCCATCCAATAAGGAACTCGTGTCTAGTGTTCCACCTAAACCTAGTCCTATTGTCCATTTCATACTCCAAGGAAACCAATCTCAAGATGTTGGTACTTCTTCCATGCCTCCTAAATCCATCACTTTTCATCATAAATCCTATCATACACCTAAGACATATGTTGCCATCCTTCCTCCATCATCCTACAAATGTCAAAAGCATGTGACCGTACACCTTCCACCATCCACTTTACCACCATTACTTCCAACACCTAATATCCCTCCATCCACTTTACCTCCATTACTTCCAACACCTAATATCCCTACCATTCAATCATGTTATCCATTCATCCATAAATACCCTAACATTCCTAATCATGACCAATGAATGCACACATTGTCTAGACATGAATCTTCCACTCATTCAACCATACCCATGGGATTCAAAAGAAAAAAATTCAATGCCTCTATCTATAAAGTAAAAAATCCTAAGGACCCTCATGCCTTAGGGAATCAATACAAAATGTCAAAGCCAAGTACATCTAACAAGTTATATAAGCCCATACCTCCAAAATAAAAGTCTAAAAACAAAATGGTTTGGGTACCTAAGCAAAAAGAAATCAAGTCAAACAAGACATCCACATCAAAAAAATCCCAACCATCCACTTCCACCTCACTTTCCCACTTCATTCAAAAATTACAAAAAGGCCACAAGAAAAATAAAAGTCATAAAAATACTAAGTCTATGTGGGTACCTAAAGCACTACATCCACCATCTCCTAAGAAAACAACACCATTGCTTCCTACACCACCTCCCCATCAAAAGCTTCAAAGTTTATCACGGTGTGTGCAACCATTGGTCATGATTCCATTCCCACATATCTCTATATTTTCATCCCCCATCCAATATCCTACACATCTTCCCCATCACATCCCTATGGTCCATGCTTTTGGCTAAGCCTCCCCATTCATATTTTGCATAATTCCTATATCTTCCCTACATAATCTACATCATAATCCATCATCTACTTACTCCATCTCCCTTTCATGTAATTCCTTACTGACATCTATGAGCTTAATGACATTTGATGTGGTCCATGCAATGACATCCATCTCTAGTGGGACTACCATATTTTATTGAACTAGACACTTGAGTCTCTCCTATCCTTCCCCTATTCAAAAAAGGTAAAAAAAAAAAAGAAAAAAAAGTAAAGAGAAATCCCTTTGTCCAATGGTGAAAACCTGGTAAATAGGTGCCCTAGATAAGTACCATGATGAAAACTTGGCAAATAGGCATCATGTGGAGGTTGATCTTCTATGTCACTTACACTTGGGGGCACAATGTCTTATCTATCCAACCTATCATTTTCATTTCATATAATTTCCATCCTACATACCATCTTAGCCATCACACATACCTATCATATTGAGTCCACTTATCCCCCCTTCTCCTTTTGATCTTGATGAAGACATAGGGGAAAAATGTTGAAACATGTTTTTTGGATATCTCTTGACATACCTCATCCTTCTAAACAAGCCTATCATTATCCTACTGTCATAAGCTTTGTCCTGAAAAATCCTAAGTCTTGTATCTAGAATGGGGCATGTTATTCTATGTGGCATAGTCTTTGGAGATCACATCCTTGCTCTCTTAGGATACATACATCCATTCCATCCATCAATCCCATCTATCTCCTTGTACCTAGACTTTTTTTCCCTTGTCATTGGTATCTAGCACAAAGGCTACCTAAATTTTCATCCATTGACATTTCAAAACATGTCAAAAAGACAAATAAATCAAAACATGTCAACAATCCAAAAAAATAATAAATGTCAAAAGTCCAAAAAAAAAAATCAAAATATTCAAAAAATATAAAAAAACATCCAAATAACTCTCAAAAATCCTAAAATCATGAGTCAGCATTTGTCACGTTAGTCAAATTAGGAAAACATAGTCACATCAGGCCAATAAGTCAGACAATGTCCATCTTGTCAAACATTAGGTCACATCAGTCAAATAAGTCAGACAATGTCAATCTCCTCACACAAAGTCAACTTTCATCAGACATAGTCACACTCAAACACAAGACAGTCATTAAAATGTCTGCATTCAAATCATGATCCAATAGATATTATAGTCCAATCAGTCATTAAGTTAAACTCAGACAACATAGTCCAGTCAATCATCTAGTCACATTAGTCAAATTGTCAAAACAATGTCAATCTCATAACTCTTTGGTCCTCTCCAAGATGTGTCCTTGGACTTGGACCTCATCAAAATGTCATTTATCTTTTTAGGATGTGTCCTTTCTAACCTTAGGAATCATCAAACTGTTAAACTGTTGAACTATCAAACCATCAAGAAAACAATTTTCAACAAGGAAATATTGGCAAACACATTGAATGACCATTGATATTTCTAGTCTATTTTGTCTTATCTTTTGTCTATTTTGTCTATTTTTACTAGTCTGTTTTGCCTCTTGGTCATGTTACTAGCTACCTCGAGGATGTCCCTTGAAGGATTTAGAGGTGCGATGACATCCAATGATCTATTTTGTTTTTCTTTGATTGTTGTTTGTGGATTATCTTAGCAAAAAGACTAGGGCAACTTGGCCCTTAGTATGAGCTAGGAAATTCCTTGTCTGTGACTATCTATTTTGCAAATGGATGACCTTGCACACCTTGGTCTATGTCATACCATGGTGTTTGTTGTCCATTTGTGTCATTTTACAACCCAATGATGATTAGTGCAGAGTCTTGTCTTACAAAATATGCATCTTTAAAGTTGTCTCCATTAACATCCATATCCTCCACAATAACATTTCTTCTATACCGCTTATCTATTTTCCTCTTATCCATTTCGAGAGCATACCTGTGTTCTTTCAACTTGCCTATCCTCTCAAGGGGGCATCATCATCATCCCACTTTTATTTTTTTATCATCTTATTTTTCTATCATCATCCATTTTCCTCTATCCATACCTTAGCTTCTATGAAATGATGTTACTCGACACAGAGCTCATCATCTCAAACATCATCTCAAAGAGGGGAAAAATGTAGACACTAAAATTTTTCCTAGGCCTAAGACTCTTAGATTCTTCATCATTTCCCCTTTCATTAAATCTTCATAATTAAATAATTTTAATTACTTAATTATTTTCTAAACTCATAATTCTTATATTAATTAAATAATTTAAATAATTTAATTAATTCATTTCTATCTTTATTCCTTCCTGATTAATTAAATAAATTTTATTTATTTAATTATGTCACTAATTAAGTCCTATTCTTTCTAAAATTAAATAAATTCTTATTTATTTAATTTTTTTGTCCACTTTCCACTATAATTAAATAATTATTTTAATTATTTAATCATTCAGTAGCCTCTTCTCTCATAAATTAAATAAGTTTTATTTATTTAATTTGATCCACTCTCTTGAATTTTTAATTAAATCATTATTTAATTCAAAATGATTCCCTTTGTCACATTCCTCTATAATTAAATAATATCTTTATTATTTAATTATTCATTGGCCACCTAGATTAAATAATTTTTATTATTTAATTTCTCCTATCACCTCTTTATCTATGCCAACGTTATCTTCCACATCAAATTTTATCTCTTGACATCTCATTTAATTTTAGCCCTTGATTGAATTATTTTATAATTCAATCTTAGCCATTCATTTCTTGTCATTTCCCTAATTTTGACCTAACCCTAGTCCATACTACAACTTTCAATCTTGGCCATTGATTAAGACATCTTATTGACATCCAATCTCAACAATCAATCCAAATCAGACCTTTTCTATAAATCAACCCTCTCATAAGCCATTTGGGGGGTTGATTCTTCAAGTATCCTTATGTTGTCAAAATCATTCTTGAATCATTCATCCATTTCTATCTATTATCATATATCTATCATTCCACACATATTATGCAAGTACATGATGCTAGTGTGAGACAACAATCTTCAATATTTTTCTAGTCACTTGTAATAGAATTATTATTGCACACTCAAATCTGAGGGCAATGATCATATTCAAGCAAAATGGAGAAGAGAAATGGAGGTGAATCAATGGTAGCATGAAGATTTGGTAATATTGTTTTATGCTTTATGTCTTTATGCTCATTTGTGCTTCATTATTTATTAGGGTTTGATTTATATGCTTCATTGCATTAACCATAATATTTTTTCCCTAATTACACCCACCATTGTCACTAGGCTTGAAGATCGTTGGACCCACACCACATGCATGCTACACGGTAGAAGTCTGCTCACCTCGCTACTTTTCAAGAAACAATATTTAATTCCTAAGGGGTGCGCGGGGAATGACTGAGATGCATTCAAATATTTCACTTTATTGTCCATTGTTTGATCAAAGACCCACCTGCACACTTAAGAGGTTAATACACACATGTCTATAAGTCATGACTAGGTCCCACATGGAGTGCCTCCTTACTCCTTATAACACAATTTCCAAGTCTCCAAAAATTGGAACCTCAAAACCTCTTGTCGGAAGTTGTGAAGTTTTGAAATCCTGTGACTTGTGAATAACAAGGATAACCTCAAAGTCGCTAAGTTGGGAGGTTATAAAACTTTAGAACCCCATGACTTAAGTTAGAAAAATACGGAATCTTGTGGCTTAGGAAATGACAAAATATTAGAAGGGGTCATAGCTAGGAAAATGATGAGCCAATGACATAAGGTTGTGACTTAAAGGGACAAGGCTAAGGAGGTACAAGATGCCAACAATGAAATAGGATAGAACTAGGACCTAAGGAGGGTTTTGCAAAATGATGAAGGCTTGAGGGATTTTAAACCCTAATACAAAACCCTAGTGCTTGAAAAGTGAACCCTAGCCCTCAAGAGACTCAAAATTTTGACAAAATGGCCATGGATTTGGTCGGTTTCACTAGTGGCTCTAGTTGGGGACATCTACTTGACAAAGTAGGATGAGAATTTAGATCTCTGGAGAAGTATACCATACAAACCATTGGGCCACAAAGTTAACCCAATCTTTCAAACCTCTTTTGATAGCCTCGAGCTATCAAATAGAAAAGGGAAATCAATACTTACCCCTATCAAACACCAATTTGTTAAAGGAGTTGATCTACTTCAACCAATAATTGTTTTTTTCACACCATAGTTGTACAAGTAGCCTCTTTCTTGCATAAACAAATATTGGGCTACCCTTGAACAAGTGAGAACTTGCTCCATGTTTGACCTTGCTATTACATGGTAACCACATGATATAAGCAACCTCACTACCACCTATTTCATTCCCTAATTTTGTATTCGGTGACAAAAACTGAGAACATTGATCAGCATCATAAAAAACCTCTATCTTTTTACACCTATTGATCACTTCACATGAATCAAGGCCAAAAGAAAAAGCCTCAAACTCACATGGAACAAAAAAATGTGTCATCTCATTGTGCTGAAATGAAAAGGGAATCTTATCCTCAGACAAGTCAAATTGAAAACTTTGAAGCTCAGGCACACAAGAGGCATGGGAAGCAAGAAAATTTCCTTGTTGTTGCCCATCAAAACTGCAAGTAGCATGCTTGGAGTCATCCATGTTGATGAAAACCTCATCAACACATCCATTTAAATCATGAGAGATTTTATGTGAAGAGCTATACTCTTCAAATTGTCTCTCTTCTTCAATCACTTCACAATCTACTGAGGCATATGTGTCCCAAAAAATAGAACACTGAAACACATCTATGGAACTTTCCTTAGCAACATTGCTCTTCCATGACAAATTTGAAGTCCACTACTCATGAGGAAGACTATGAGCTGCACACTCTAAAAACAAATCTTCCTATGCATCCATATGATCCATACAATCATAATCCCTAGGTATAAACTGATCATACATAACATCATTAGCTATAGCAACATTTACTTCTTGATTTTTATTTTCACCTATAGCTACATCTATGCTATCCTCATAAAAAAAAATCAGTAGCAACCTCAAAAAAAAAAACAAGAGATAGAAGGTGATAAATTAAACAAGGGAAAATCCTCTTGTTCATCACCCATAGTCAACACATCTTCTTCTTCCCTACTACTACACGAACTAGCATAATCATACCCCACACATCTAGAGTGGATATCATCATTAGACTCATCATTACTACTCTCTTCTAGTTGAAACGCACCACACAAACTATCACACTCATCCGATATAGAGAGCAAGCTCTCTATCTCCATTATTTCAGCATTAGCAAGAGGTACATTTACGCAAAATTCTTTTCTGGGATGCTAAGAAGAAAAAACTTCATCACTACAAGATGCATCATTGTTCTTATCTATAAAAACTAGATAACTATAATAAGTACCATCACACATTTTAGATATGATGTGATATCCATTCCTTTCTATCAATCATTGAAATCCAACCATCAATTTTTCCAACTACTAAAGGCTTCCACCTTTGTGCCATTGTACTCATACCTGGCTCAATTCTATAAAACAAATCAACACATGCTGATTCATCTAGCCTATCTAATTCTAGTACAAAAAACCAAAATTCCATGAACTTTTCATGAAAATTATATGGTGACTCATCCGCATATCTTTCTATATTCCATAATACATCTAGAGGTGAGAAATTTTCAACTTTAGATTCATATTCCTCTTCAACTTCCTAATTGTGCAGAGAACAACCATCAAACAAATGACTGCCATTCACATCACCAAATCGATCAGTGAATATTTCTTTAAAATTATGCCATGAACAAATAGAATGAAAAGGAAGATTAAAAAACTAGTCCTTAGCATCATCTTCTAAAGTTATTACAAATAACTTTATGACAATGTCCTCTTCTTCTATCTGAATTTCCACCAACAAGTCAGTGAAATCTTCCCAATGTCTTGATGTTGATTCTTCTAAACTGCCTCTAAACTTAGGAAAATACTCCTTTATCTCTTTTGCAACAGAGTTTGGATAACCATAGATTTTACTCAAATCTAGAGGGTTATATATTTCCAAATAAAAAAGTTTTCTTTGAGGATATGATTGTCGTTCACACATGACAGAATAGCTAGTAGAGGGGGAATCCATTTGATGATAAATTTTAAATATTAACCTTCTACAACTAGCTACATAATATCCAAATTATCTTTCCCCTTTTTAAATAGTACCTTAAAGCACCGAATAAGGGAAACTATTTACAAAAACTTGTAGACACTCATACAAAAATATTGCAATATAAAAATACCTAAAAACTGTTGCAACCAACTCTTTTGATGATGTGGAATATTTTACATAGTTTCCACCTCTTTGAAAGAGGAAAAGATCTTCAAGCAGTATAGTGATATTTTCAAGATCAATATATTTATGAGTTCTCTCCACCAATAGAGCATTAGACTTTAAGAACACACTAGAAACATTGTAGCAACCCCCTTCTTCAATTATGTAGGTCCCTTTACAAATCTATATCTTCCTCAATAAGGCAGAGCATATTTTCAATTGCTCACCCAAAGATTAATGCACTTATCTTTATCTTCCTTAGAGCATGTGGTTCACAAAGAGGAAGAGCATATATTCATTTGCTCACCCAAATATTTATTCTTTTTCTCCCCAATAGAGTCACCAATCTAGTGACTTAGATGTGCCAATAAGACACCACAATTCTTAATCTTTGCTTACAAATTTGGATGACTCTTTTGATAAGACTTTCTGCAACCAAAATACTAAGTTCATTTCCAACAGATTCACCAATCTATTGACTCGGATGGGCCAATAAGACTCCAAAATTATCAATCTCTGGTTACAAATTTAGATGACTCTTTTCATAAGACTATCTACAACCAAAATACTAAGTTCATCCCCAATAGAGTTGCCAATCTGTTGGTGTTTCCAACTGATCATCTAACATCTCGTAAAGGGTAGCTACTCCTTATACTCAGAGACCCTAGGTTAGTGGCCAACAAATAGGACATGACTGATTGGAAAGCCTCTCCTCTGCACTTTAGGCTCTGCAGGACCAAGGTGGGTATCCCTATACATTGATGCAAATCATCACACTACAATGGTGGAAGGCCTTCAATGGGCTCAATCATCTATACAACCTTGACTACTAACAATGGCTTCTAGTAGTGTGGAAAGGGAAAACATGAAAGAAAATCTAAACTAAGAAAATAGGAAATGTTTTTAAATTTAAAGTTTTCGATTCTACCCTAGCTTCATACTTTGTGATTCTCCTTGAATAGTTCCTAATCCACATAAAGTTAGGAATGAAATAAACTCCTACAATAGACCAACCATGGATTCTCATAACCCTACTACCTTGTAGTAGGAAAGCAACAAAAGTACAATGAACATGCTACTTAGTTATCCACACAGCACTACAATACTATCGTTATCTCTATGCAAGCAATTACACCACTCCTTGAATGATAGGAAAACATAAAAATAACTCAAACAACAAATGTGTTTGAAGCATCAACACAACTCTTGATTATATTGATTCAAAAGATATTGCACACAATATTTGGAGAACAAATAGATTGGCATATATATTGAAATAGAATACAAATATTGTATGGCAGCCATTTGTTGTTATTATAGAGGATAGCTCATTACATTCCCTATCTATGTCAAAAGGACTTACCCTATTCAACTTGACTCAAAGCAAAGAATTACAAAAAGCATAGAAACAAAATCTACTAAGGAAACACTACACCAGACCATTTAGGTTGGAGAGTAGAAGTCTCAACCAGAACAAAAGCAAAAAAACTTACCTTTATAGTACATGCATAACTCAAATTTGAATTTTAAATTGCTAACCCTAACAAAACTAGGGTTTTGGAAAAAAGCACCTAGATCAAACTACAATCCGCAAAGAATTTACTCCCAAAATGATGCAACAACCACACATGAATGCCCCTAACATCTCGAGAACACTCCAACATTATGAAATTTTGAAAATAGGCATTGCACCCCCAGGAAATCCGCAATCAAAATCAAGGAGAACATACCCTGACAAAGAGTATAACCACTGCAACACTTTAGGAAATAAATGGCTTTGCTGAACAATCACTTCAACCTTGGAAGAAGTGCAATAATGTCATCTAAAGCTATTTGGAGTCGATTTGGTAGATGAGAAATGGATGCACCATTACTGCACAATCTTTACCTGTGAATAGGAGTAGCCAACCATTGGGAAATCACACTTTAAATTGTGGCCATCGATTTATCCTCCTCACACCAAGATCCAATGCCTATCACTCACTGCCCATAACTTTAAAACATGATTATCAAATTTAGACCACTTTAAATCTGGCCTACTCAATCACCATCAACACCGCATGACTTACAACAATGATGTAAGTCAACCAATCACACAATCGGGTAGCACCACCTAGCTACACCTCATCATCTACCGCATTGTCTACCTTCC
The DNA here is from genome assembly GCA_007258455.2 of Sequoia sempervirens. Lineage (NCBI taxonomy): Eukaryota > Viridiplantae > Streptophyta > Pinopsida > Cupressales > Cupressaceae > Sequoia > Sequoia sempervirens. The sequence goes on along the minus strand of VDFB02000363.1, from coordinate 9,564,376 downwards.
CACCTAGGTACCACCAAAGACACGCATCACCAACCTGCTCACCCTGCTGAAATATTTTTGTAGCTTTTGTGTTGTCAATGATGTCACCATGTTATATTAGTTGCAACTGCAAGGTTAAGTTCTAGATTTATTTGGTATTTTGGACTAGTATCTAAACCAGTATGCAGTTACTATCCTCTAATATTTTGGTATGCAATCCTTTGCTGTTGATTATCTTTGCTTGTAGTTTTGGGAAATAGTTTATGGATGTTGGAAGTTTATATGGTCAAAATATTGTGTGCATAGGTTCTTGTATGGAGAGTTGGAATTACTTTGTTGACTGCATTTTTCTATTAGGTCTATCTCTGGCTAACCTAATGGATAATTGGTGATATGATGAATTAATTTTGTAGTGTAGATGTATGTGTGACCTATCTTAGGTACATGCTGAGATGTTGTAGCATGCTACATGTTTGAATTGTTTTTAGAAATATTTTGTACATGCCTGAAGCCAACATTTGATCTTTTTGATGAATGAGGGTTGCATCTAATTAGGCCAACCTAATTGATGCTTGTGGATGGATCAGCTATATATGTTGGATAGTTTTGAGATTGTTAAAATAAAAGTATGAAGTGAAGTGTGTGAAAATGATGAAGTGTGTTAAGTCAATTTATTGAGCATCAAAGGAACTGAATTAACACTTGTTAGGTGTACTTTATCTGTTCATTTTCTTGCTATAAGCCATTTTGTCATTGTGTCTCTATAGGAAGTGAGCCTCCCATTTTGGACAGTGAGTCCTAGTAGTGAGCCACCCTTTTGTAATATCTTATAACCAATTATACTATATTGTGAGCTAACCCTTACTGTGGTTTTTCTCATTTTGGGTTTTCCACATAAAAATCCTAGTGTTAATGTGTTGTGTGCTTTCATGTTTTGTGAATGCTCTTACTTATCTTTACTATTATATGCATTGGTGTAATTGGATTGTATTTGTTCAATAAGTTTAAGAAGATACTGATTCAACCCCCCTCTCAGTATCTTGGGCATTCAACACCACCTAGGTCCCACCATCCTGCTCACCCTACTAAAATATTTTAATGAATATTACTTGATCAAGTGAGGAGCACGACGAGTGGTCAAGATGCAACCACATCACAAAATAGGGACTGTCAATCCAAGGTCCCACCACCATCACCAGGTTTGAAGACCATGGGACCCATGATAGAAGGTCACTCACCTTGCTACTTTTTAGAAAATAATATTTTATTCATGTGGGGCATGCAAGGAATGACTGAGATGCATTCAAAGATTTCACTTTATCATCCATCGTTCAATCAAGGGCCTGCCTTCACACTTAAAGGGTTAATACACACATGCGTATAAGTCATGACTGGTTCCCACATAGAGTGCTTCCTTACTCCTTATCTCACAATCACCAAGTCTCCACCTCAGAACCTCTTACCAGAAGTTACGAAGTTTTGAAAACCCATGACTTGCCGATAACAAAGATAACCTCAAATTCACTAAGTTGGAAGGTTATGAAGCTTTAGAACCCCATTACTTAAGTTAGAAAAATGTGGAATCCTATGACTTAGGAAATGACAAAATATTAGAAGGGGTTGCAGCTAGGAATACGGTGAGCCAATGACATAAGGTTGTGACTTAAAGGGACAAGGCTAAGTAGGCATAAGATGTCAAAGAAAAAATAGGATAGAACTAGGACTTAAGGAGGGTTTTGGAAAATGATGAAGGCTTGAGGTATTTTAAACCCTAATGAAAAACCCTAGTGCATGAAAAGTGAACCCTAGCCCTTAAAAGACTTAAAATTTTGACAAAATGGCCATGGATTTTGTAGGTTCCACCAATAATATCATACACCTAAAGAACATAGTCACTCTGTACACCTAGTTAACCTTCCACACACTAAAAAAAAATGAATTAAATCTTGCAAAGCACAAAAAATCAAAAAATTCAAGTCCTAAAGTTATATGTAAACAATATAAGCACACCTCCAGATCTATAGAACTAGAAACCACAACATGGGGAAATGCAATGCAAAACCATTTCTTCTAGACAGCACTGCATCACAGCTAACACACTGGTGAACACAACTTATTTTTCCAAATGATATAGAACCTAAAATTTTTGATATAACACCTCTAAATACCTCTAATAAACATATCCAAACTACACAAAAAGATCTTCAACCATAAATAAATGCAAAGAAAAACCCTGAACACCACTCTACCACACTAAACACTCTTTACCACACTGTCTCCTTTTTTATTCAAATTTTCTCAAAAAAACTTGGAAACCAAGCACCACAAACACCATATCAATATTTGTAACACCTTATTAGCATCTAAACTACACAAGAGATTGATCATCCACAACCATATGCTCATCAAAGCACCACTAGATCTTGACATCAATGATACTACTAATGACAACATAATACAACCAATCAAAGCATCTCTATAGGATGACATCAATGCAACTTGCATCAATGACAAAATAAACTTCTAACATAGTTTAGGGTGAAATGGACCTCGCAAATGAGTCCAGAAGGCCCCAAAACCCATATTTTCATATAAAACACTTGATATTTTGGTGAAAAAAATTGGGCTTATTTTAATGTTTTTGGCAAGGGCTGGAAAAATTTATTTATACATTCCATATAGTGTATGAATATAGAACAACCAAAAAAGTATCCCTTGCTTAATTTGGGAATTTTTAACGACAATTTGGACTTGATATCACCTTGATCCAGTGTTGTGAGGTGTTTTACACATCCACATTAGGTCATGGGCCCTTTCTACGCTAAATTAACTTAACTTTTCCATAATTTAATGTTGTAAAATGCATTTATTTACATCTTCACATTGAAATTAGGAGGCTTGCAAACTAAGGTGAACCTAATCTTGTGTTGTAATGTGTTTTACACATTCACATGGGATTTAGGGCCCTTCTAAGCTAAAGAGACCCAATTTTTTCCTTAATTTAGTGTTGTGAAGTGTATTTATTTACACTTTCACATTTAATTTAGGTTCCCTTGCATTTATGACCTTTATATCATCATTAATATGCCCCTATGACCCTATATTGTGCATCCCAGGGCATATTTTAATTAAAAACCTGACAAGATCAACATATAAGCTTAATTTCTTCACTTCCCAACATTCTAGCTAGAAAAATAGCCCCTATGGGACCCATTCACCACTTTTGGTGAATGAGTCCCATTTGAGCTATTTTTGAAGTTTGAGCAGGAAAAACTAGGTTTTATGTTTAAATTTCTTCCATGTTAGTCTTGGGGATCAAATTAATGGTTAGTTGAGTGCCTTGACTATATAAACAAGATTTCAAATCATTATTTCATCAAGCATTCATGTTATCAATTCAAGAACTCAAGAGTTAAGCACTGCAATTCTTCACAAGGTCATCAAGATAGCTTTCAAGATCATTTATAAGGCATTCAAGGGTAGATTTTTCATCAATTATTGTAGCATTTCAATATTCATCATTATGGTAAAGTTTTAATTACATAATTTCATGTGCATGCTTCATTGTATTATTTCATCATTTGGTTTAATTACGTAAAAGGGGTTTGACCAAGGCAAACCCCTATTCCCTAACAATTGACACACACTCTCTCTCTCTCTCTCTTTGTGTGATTGTAGATTTAGGTGCTTTGAAGACTTGAAGATCATTTGAGGATTAGGTTGCAAGCTTGTTGAAGTTGTCCCCTTATTTTCAAGGGAATAATATTCACTAGAAGGTCACCTATAGCCCTAAAATTAGGGTTTCAGATCTGATAACCTAGAGGAGCAGATTAAGCAAACTGAAAGGTGCATATCAGAACTTTGAAGTTCCAAAAAATCCAAACTAGACTCATTTTCCACAAGTGGTGAATGATTCCCACTATAATGATTTTCTAGATCTGTTTGTAAATTTTGATACCCTTTATCCTGGAACAAACTCATGCAGAAACCTAGATTTGGGACTCATTTTCCCAAGTTGGTGAATGAGTCCCTATTTTTCAAAACCTTAATTTTTTTAGAATTTCAAAGTTGTTTCCAGTCACTTCAAGATTTCCAGGTGCACACTATTTATCTCATTTCTTTTCAATTTTTTTTATTAGCATTAAAGTTCATCTTGTAGATCATTGCATTGAATTAGGGTTTCACATTTCATCTTTTATTTCATTTGTTTTTCTAAGTCTAAACTTTGTGGTGAACCCCTCTTTAGATCATATTCATACCCTAGGAGAACCCTATTGCAAGATCTCTTTCTCTTTTGCATTGAGATCTCTAGGGTTATCCTTGAGTGGAACATCTTTGAAAGTGGGTGTGAATACATCATCATTCCCCATTTTTAATAGTTTCCAATTTTGGTGAACTTGCATTTAGGACATTATAATTCTTATTTGGAGTGCATATTCATCTTAGATTTAGCTTGCATTAACATTGCATAAGGTTTTCATTGGTTAATTGGAATTCTAGGGTTTCAATATTAAATTAGTGAAAGCTCATTTAGCTTGCATTTTTGCACTTCATTTCATTGAAAATTATTGAAAATTGCATTTGCATCTTAGACTTAGATGATATAGCATAGAAAACATAAAAATCAACCAAAAAAATTTGAAAAATTTGAAAAAAAACCTACTGGGTCTCATTCACCACCTTGGGTGAATTAGTCCCAGTGAAAATTTTGAACTAGTGTTTATAGAGTTAAATTTCTAGTTTTTAAGCTTCTCATTGCTATAATTATTTCTTTGTTTAGTTTGATTGCTTTTTGTTACATTCAAATCATTAGAAGTAGAATAATTTATGTTCATTTCAATTGTGGATAGAATTAGTTTCTTGCATTTTTCATTCTCAACATTAGTTCATAGTTCAATTAGATCATATTACATTCGGAGTTCATTCGAAAATGAAAACAAAAAACAAAAAACATTAAAAGAAACAAAGAAAAAATGGTCAACTTTAGAGATAGAATATCATTCAAACCCTTCAGTACTAATGAATTTGACATGCTAGATGAAGACCTTGATGACTTCAACTCTCCTAGATCATCCATTAAAGGTTCGATACAAGAGGATGCATGCATTGAAAATCATGAAAATCATAATTTTTCTTCTCCTGATACCTCACCTATTAGTGACAAAGGTATCTTGGTGATAGGATATACAATCATTGAGAATCATGAAAGTATTTTTTTTCTTCCCCCTTGGAAATATATAATGACACACTAAGCCAAGATCATGGCCACTACTTTACCTAGTTTCCATTCATATCCCAACACCTCCCCTACTTGTGTAAATGCTTTAGTGAATATGGGTACAATCGTGAATGATCATGAAAAACACTTTGTGTGGAGGATATGTTGATATTAAGAGATCCAACAATTAGGAGCTATGAAAATCCTACCTCTCCTACTTGGGAAGACATCATAGGACATGGGGATGTAACTATAGATATTCATGACAATAAAACCTTTCCTTCTCCTAATATATTCTCTATACATGAAGAAGATAGTTTAGTCTTAAAAGATATCCTTATTGACACTCACGAGAATATTATTCCTCCCTTTCCTAATTCCCCTACCATTTGGGAATGCCTATTTGAAAAAAAAAATTACAATCAGAGGTAACCATGAAACTCATAGTTATCCTTCCCTTGATGCCTCCCATTTGTGATTAAGCTATTTTACAATTTCTAACCATGGAATGTGATGAACCTCTTTTTTTTCTTTCCTAAAATCTCTCCTACTAGGGTAGATATTATGGCACAAGAGAATGAGACCTTAGATAAAAAATATGAAATTATGGACAACAATCAAGTTTCCCCCTCTCCTAATATCTCTCCTATTGACGAAGAAGATATTATGGTGTTAAAAGATCTAATCGATGAGGATCATGAGGAAAACATTATTGAACATGAAAAATGCCATCATTGGCATGCAAGAAAATCTAACCATTGATAACCTCCTTAATTGTGATGAAGTTATTTTAGAAGAACCCACATTTGAATGTCATGAACATTTATTTTTTCACTCTTCTAAACACTCTCCTACTAGGGGAGGTATCATGGTGCAAGAAAATCACAACATTGGCACACTTCTTTCAAACAATAGTAATATGGCTTCCTTAGATGAAGATGATGAAGTGAAATTAGACTCCTCTCCTCTAAGAGATCATGAAATTAAGGATAAGTCATTTGACATTATGAACTTTAGATATCCCTTAACACCAACCACACATGTAGAACCCATACAAGAGACAAAAAAACAATAGAAAATTGAATAAGCCACAAAGTTATTGGAAGATGTTGCGGAAACCTTTGATTTCATACATATATTCATGGGAGAATACAAGATCATAACAAAATAGTCTAAAAATATAAAAGAGAAATCGGTAATGGCAATAAAAAATTCAAAAGTATCCACTTCAACCACCTCAGAAGAAAAGATAACATACAAGAAAAACTCTAATGAGGTTGAAGAACCACTGAATCTGAAAGAAGTGAAAAATATTTATTGGAAGAGGTTTTGAAATTATTAAGCAACTTGGGAAAGGATGTGATGTTATAGAACATGTTATCCATGTCCCTATAAAGCCTAAAACACAAGAAATGACTAATGATCTTGGTAATTATCCCTCAAAAGAAAAACCTTCATTCAATGTCAACACTATCACAAAAGATTCTTCTAAGACAACTTTAAATTTGATGCATCCAAAACTGATAGATATCTCATTAAATATGTATCAAGTTGACACTTGGTTTACTCATCATAATAAATAACATTAGTTGTTGCTCCTTTCCATGAAGTAGTTGTAGGATCAAATTATACGAACTATTGCATGTCATTCCCTTTTTGCAAGGAGCAACATATCATCATCCACTCGGGGCTCACCCTTGTCCTACACTAAGTGGGCGAAAGGGGGTTAGGTAGCCTTATCCTCATATGTCACTTGTAATTTTCTCTTTTGGCTAGTTGATAACATTTCATAAATAAATAAATATATATATATATATATATATATATATATATATAAGAGAGCAAGCTTGGGATGTGGATGACATGCCTTAAGTTGGCTCGCATGTGACATATTTATCCATGATGTAATTTGATTTGGAAACATATGACTTGGCATACCGATTTCCAAGTTGGCTCTCATATCTTCTTTCATATTAGCATTTATCATTGGTTAATTTAAATTAATTACTCATAGTTATGGTGTAGCAACCACTTTAAAGTGGGGGCATACATAGATGACATCTTTTGGAAAAAAATTCATGGTGTGATTTTTAATTTTTCTTGTGATGTGTCCACTTCTTGGTGGTGGCATTTGGTTTGATTCCATCCAAGAGTGTACGATCTACTAACATGGCATGATGTGAATGAGGCATCCTATGTGCGACGATCTGACACTTTTGAATTCTCCTCTCTTGGATACATTAGGCATAATGCTCCCTAAGAAGAAGACTATTTCATGAACAAAGAAAAATCCCCTTTAAAAAAAAATTCACATAATATTCAAAATCATTTACAAAAAGCATTACATTGTGGTGCCTTATCAAAGTTATCAAGAGGATAACTTTGGTATGGTTAGTATGATGGGAAGTCGACACACTAGAATGACTTTATCATTATACGGTGGGAAACCAACATGTTCGAATGACTTTCTCACTAAACCACTTCTTTGGGAAAACTCACACTACAGACAACCTAATGTTCCATGGCCCCAGAGTGATCGCATCCTTGTCGAAGCTTGATCCACCTCATTTTTATTTTTAGTTGTTGACATTGCATGTTCATGTATCTTGTTTTGCTGCATATTATACACCTTGTGCATGTCGGTTTTGTGATTATGTCGGTTTGACTTAGGATGTTGAATCTTGGGGGCTTGACCACCTCCTTGATCTTTGTTATCCTATACCATCTACATTGGTACACTTTGACTCCTCTTGAATGTCTACTTTAGTGAGTTTGAAGCAAGTTCATCCACTCACTAAAGTGGCGGCTAGATGGAGCAACTGAAAAAGTATCCCTTACTTAATTTGGGAATGTTTAATGACAAATTGGACTTGATATCACCTTAATCTAGTGTTCTGAGGAATTTTACACATCCACATTAGGTCTTGGGACCTTTTTAAGCTTAGAAATTAACTTAACTTTTCTGTAATTTAATGTTGTAAAATTTATTTATTTACATCTTCACATTGAATTTAGGAGGCTTGCAAACTAAGGTGGACCTAATCTAGTGTTGTAATGTTTTTTACACATTCACATGGGATTTAGGGCCCTTCTAGAAGCTAAATAGACCTAATTTTTCCTTAATTTAGTGTTGTAAGGTGTATTTATTTACACTGTCACATTGAATTTTGGGATCCCTTGTATTTATGACCTTTATATCATCATTAATAATCCCCTATGACCCTATATGGTGCATCCCAAGGCATATTTTAATCAAAAACCCGAAAAGATCAACATATAATCTTAATTTCTTCACTCCACGACATTCTAACTAGGAAAATAGCCCCTGTGGGACCCATTCACCACTTTGGGTGACTGAACACCATCTAGGTGGGACTCATTCACCCAACATGGAAAACGATTCCCATTTGAGCTATTTTTGAGGTTTGAGCTAGAAAAATGGGTTGTAAGTTTAAATTTATTCTATGTTGGCCTTAAGGATCAAATTAACGATCTTTTGAGTAACTTGCCCATATAAACAAGCTTTGAAATCATTATTTCATCAATAATTCATGTTATTAAGTCAATAAATTAAGAGTTAATCACTCCAAGTCTTCACAAGGTTATCAAGATAGCTTTCAAGATCATTTCTAATACATTCAAGGGTAGATTCTTCATCAATTATTGCAGCAATTCAAGATCCATCATCATGGCATGGTTTTAATTACATTATTTCATGTTCATGCTTCATTATCATATTTCACCATTTGGTTTAATTACCTAAAAGGGGTTTCAAAAAGGAAAACCCCTATTCCCTAACAATCAACACTTTCTCTCTCTCTCTCTCTCTCTCTTTGTGTGATTGCAGATTTAGGTTCTTTGAAGACTTGGAGATCATTTGAGGATTAGGTTGCAAGATTTTTGGAGTGGTACCCTTATTTGTAAGGTCATAATCTTCACTAAAAGGTCACCTACAACACTGAAATCAGGGCTTCAGATCCAAGAACCTAGAGGAGTAGATAAAGCAGACCAAGAGGTGCAAATAAGAACTTTAAAGTTCTAGAAAATCCAAACTGGACTCATTCGGTGGGGAATGAGATATAGAACTTTATAGAGTTCGTAGAATTTGGGAATTTTCCAGGTTGGCGAACTAGACTCATTAAGTGCCACAAGTGTAAGAATAGGAATGTAGTCCCATCTATTTAGCTATTTTAACCATATCTTTGTGATGCATAGTAATTTTTTCCAAGTAAATAATACCAACTTTTATCTTGAAATAGACTCCCATGAAAGTTATAGATGAATCGACCCTGTAATTTAATAGAAATGAATAATAATTATTTATTAAATTTAGATTAAAGAATAATTTGTATTGGTGGAAAGCTAAGAATCTCCTCTAAAAACCCTTTTCGTTTCATCAATTTTGGGTAAAAAGTCGTCAGCCACATACCCCTACAAATACCCATAATATTACTTTTTGGCCCATCATGATCCTTGACATACCCAAATGAGTCCCAATTGGTCAAAAAGTAAAAATTATTAGAATTTCAGAGTCATTTCCAGTCACTTCAAGATTTCTAGGTGAACACTGTTTATCTCATTGCTTTTCAGTTCTATTTTATTAGCATTAAAGGTCATCTTGTAGATCATTACATTGAATTAGGGTTTTACATTTCATCTTGCATTTCATTTGTTTTTCCAAGTCTAAACTTGGTGGTGAACTCCTCATTAGATCATAGTTAGACCCTAGGACAACCCTATTGGAAGATCTCTTTCTCTTTTACATTGAGATCTCTAAGGTTATCCTTGAGTAGAACATCTTTGAATGTGGGTGCAAATAAATAATCATTCACCCATTTTTTGAAGTTCTAGAATCTATACTATCGATACCATCATTACCATTTGTACAACTCACAAGAATTAATTGATATACAATTTGTAGAATATTTGAAAAATAGTCCATTGTAGTCATAGTTCCAGTGCTTTTTCAAGTCACTTGTCATATTTTTTCTATGTGTCATCTTCAGGTATTGTATGGTCACATCGCTATCAACAATCAATACAAAGTTTTATTTTTATTTATTAAAAATTACAATTAAAATGTTGGTCACTAGTGATTTTTTATTTTTAATTCATGTTCATGCTATGAACTACGTGTGGTCACATCATAAAATGAGGGGCTAAATTCAAGCAGTCCATGAGAGCCACTGCCACCACCAGGCTCCTCCCACCTATCGCCATTGGTGGAAGTGTTTTATTTATAAAACTATGAGTGCTAAAACCACCATCTATTAGTCATATGGTAATTGTTCCCTAGTGTATATACCTGAAATTGTCCTAGCCCGTGACTAACATTTTAACACTAATTATCATCTTTCCCCTAATGATTAAATAATAATTCATTATTTATTTATTATCAATTGTCATATTCTACTATTAATTAATTGATTTTACATTATTTAATTAATTCATCTTAATTTACCCTTCCTCACTAATTAAATAAATTATATTTATTTAATTATGTCCTAATTACAATTTTTCCATTTAATTAAATAAAATTTTATTATTTAACTAAATGTTAGCTTATTTCCATTTTCAAATAATTTTCAGTTTTGTCTCTTCAATCAACCCTTTCTTCCATCATCGGCCAACTAAGTCTTCAAATTCGAAACATCTAATATTATTCATAATTAAATAAATAATTTATTTATTTAATTAACTAATTCATAAATTATTCCATAACTAAATGAATATTTTTATTTATTTCATTTAATCAAGTGGGTTTAATAAATAAATTTATTTACAAAACTTACCTTCTTTCTTTAATCTTTCCACATTTTTCTCTTTAGTTAGCTTGTCTTCATTTTAGAATCCAAATCTCTTCTAAATCTTCAACTTTCTATCATTTAAAAAAATCTGCAGTTAACAAAGCATGAAATTAGAAACTTCATCTGTACCATTATCCACCATTTTAATTAGATAATTCAATATTATATTTTTTTCAATTTAAATGGTAAATTTCTCATTCCTTCCCATAATCAAATCCGTTCATTTTTTCTTTCATATTTTATCATCACTTTTCTATCAAATCCTTTATAAAATAAACATTTTTTCTCATTTTGAGGCTAACCACAAATTCTAGCTTTTGACATTGATTGCAATCATCCATCGTTCTTGAGCTTGAATCAAAGGAATACACACTAAAAAAATGAGAGAAAATTAGAACAAAGAAATACTATGGAGGTAAATCATGTTAAGTCAATGAAGGTAATATTGTGTTTGATATGATTTCATTGTGCTTAGTGTATTCCATAGGTAGATTACACTAGATTGGATTGAGAATAGTAGGTTTAGTGATTACTACTTTGGTTCTTCATTCCTTTTATGTTTAATTTTCAATTTCTAGAAAACTAAAAAACCTGAAAACATAGAATAGATTCATTCTAGTTTGCATTCATCCTTAAACATTAAAATACCAAAAAAATCAAAATCAATAAAAAAACCAAAAAAATCCAATCTATTATCCACCAACTTGTTGCAAGTATGTGCAGTTGGTGTTGTCATTGATATTAATAGTCTTTGGTGTCTTCATTGATGTCAAGTATAGGAGAAGGAGTTTGTTGCAAGGATGTGCAATTGGTGTTGATTTGGTATTGTTTCTGATGATGCTTTGCTTAGTTTCATTATGTTTCCATTAGTAAGTTACTTGTGTCAACCTCTACAGTTGCTTTGATAAGCTTATGTTTATGGATATATGGTTTAGTTGTTATATTGTATTTGGCTTGATGGTGATGAGGAAGTACTAAAGATGTTAAAAATATGTTTTTGGTGCTTTGTTTGCAAGTGCTTTTGAGAAAATTGAATAAAAAGAGGAAACAGTGTGTTCTAGTGTGTTTTGTGTGGTAGAGTAGTGTTTTGGTTTGTCTCTGCATTTTTTCTAGGTTGACGATTTGCTTGTGTGGTTTGGATATGTTGATAAGAAGTGTTTAGAGGTGTTGCGTTCATAATTTTGTGTGTTGGATAATTGCATAGAGGAAGGTGTGTTCAGTAGTGTGTCAACTGTATATTGCAGATGTGTCTGGGAGAAATATTTTTCACATCATGTGTTGCCATCAATGATGAAGGGGGAGGGGGGAATTGTTGCAAGTATGTGTCGGTTGTGTTGTCATTGATGTCAAAAATATTTTCTATTATCACTAATGTCAACTATACAAGAGGGAGTTTGTGTTGCAAGGATGTGTAGTTGGGGTTGAGTTGGTATTATTGTTGAAATGAAAAAAACAACTGAGAGGGGGGTGAATCAATTGTCACCAATCAAATTCATCACAAATATCAAATAATTATTAGCTCCACATCCACTTTAAAATTTTATTAATTATGAGCATGAAGTGCAAATGACAGAAAGCAATATCAACACAAGAAACACCAGATTTACGTGGAAAACCCAATAAGGGAAAAACCATAGTGAGGATTAACTCGCAAAATAAGAGTAATTGCAAAACCATTTACAAAGAGGCTCACTTCTAGAGGGCTCAATGCCCAAGATAGGACTCACTATCTAGATAGGATTCACTATCTAGAAGGGAGGCTCACTGTCTAGAAGGGAGGCTCACTGTCTATAGACAAAGAAAGAAACAAGACTATTACATAGAGAATATTATCTCAATGCAACAAAAGATCCACCACAACAACTTGTACACATCCGTAGCCTTCATCAGAGAATTGCATACACTATCAGCTCATTGCTTTTAGGATTATAACACATTGAATTCCTTGTTTCCTCAATTCACTTTCACATAATCTCTCACATCTACCTTTCTTCTCACACTTGTGTCATGCAATCCTTAACATCTTGTCTTGTATTTATATCATCTTCAATCTTAGAGAATTTATCCAAGGTCGGCTACACACTCTTCATTTTACAAATTCAAATTAGGTCAGGAAATTCACATTCCCATTTTGGATGAGAATGAGAGAACACTAAACCAACACTTAACCAGGCCCCAAAACAAAAACTTGGATCAATCACATGCTACCTTAATTGATACTTATCCCTTGCATGATGTGTAAATACCAGGTAGGCCAAACCTAATGAAAATACCAATGAACTTTGAAGTACATGCATACATAACAAGGAGATAACATGCAAACCACATAACACGCTTCACCATACACTAGAACACATCTTAGATTCCTTCAAATTCATCAGCAAATAATGCAACAATCTTCATACACAACACTTTCCATTAGTGCATTTGGACTGTATAGACACACATAGTAACTTTGAAACTAGTCTTCTAGAGCACCAAACGATGAACACCTTTGATAGAACATAGATAACATCATTGAAAAACTTCTTATAGATCCACAAGACCTGAAAAAAACTAGCGGAGAACTGTGAAGAAGATACATTTCTCCTAGTCCACAAAAAACAACTCTGTTAGACCAGTTCACAAACCGGTGAACTCAACTTTCATTCTTCATCAAACTAGAAGGTATAATCTAGGATATATCACCCAAGTATTCCCTTCAACAACACTATAGATTTGCACAAGTATAGTATCAACACATAAGAAATGTGGAGCACATACCATAGCACATTCTAAACACACATAATTTTTTATTCACTATTTATTAATTTTCTCAAAATCACTTGGTAACTCATCATATCAACACACTTGCAACACCATAAAGATAGTTCCATGTAATCACAACATCTCTACAGTATCTCAACTATACATGCACCACCTATAATCACTTGTTTCCTTTCTCTACAACAACCTATACTGTGTTGACATCAATGACAACATTAATGACAACACCACCATACTCATTCATACTTGCAACAATCTCCCCCTTTGTCAGTGATGGCAACACATGATGTGAAAAACCATCAATGACAACAATATCCTTTTTCTTTCACTATTATTTTTCACATGACTATCTCTCCCCCTTTGACATCAATGGAAAAATAGTTTTTACATAATTCTTCAACCATATATAATTCTGATCACTCCCCCTTAGGAGTGCACCCATGAAAAAAATAATACTTCCTACTCCCCCTAAGGAGTAGACCCCAGTCATCAGTCTAGAAAAATGATGAATCTGTAGATCCACTAGACTGATACACCTCTATGTGCACCTAGTTAAAAGTAGGAGGGGGAATAACCCCCAACTTCTCCTGGAGATACTCAAAAGTATCCTTGGGAAGAGCCTTAGTAAATATATCAACAATTTGATCCTTTGTAGGAACATATTCAAGCCTGTCTTCATTCTCCAACGCCTTCTCTCTTAAGCAATGATATCTGATAGATATATGCTTTTTCCTTGAATGTATTACCAGATTTTTTGAAATATTTATTACACTTGTATTATCAGAGAAGATAGGGATAGTCTCATCACACATCATTCCTATATCCTTCAATGTTTCTTCATCCACAATACCTATGTGTAGCGAGATGTTGTTGCTATGTACTTAGCCTCTATAGTGGATAAAGAGAATGAATATTGTTTCTTGCTTAGCCATGAAACCAACCTACATCCAAGAATCCATGCTCCACCACTTATACTCTTATGGTCATCTACACAACTAGCTCAATCTGCACCAGTGTAAGCACTTAAAGTAAAATCAGTATCCTTAGAATACCACAGACCATAATTCAAAGTCCCTTTTAGATATCTGAATAACCTTTTCACAACTATAACATGTGTTTCTTTGGGTTATTCTTGAAATATGGCAACCAAACATACTACATGCATGATATACGGTCTAGTAGCAGTAAGATATAGCAATCCACCAATCATAGATCTATACATTCTCTAATCAACTTTAGGATATTCAACATCCTTAGTTTGCATCTAGCCACCATAGGAGTACAAATCGGTTTGGATTCATCCATTCAAAACTTCTTTAGCAATTCTTTAACATACTTTGATTATGAAATGAATATGCCCTTATCAGTTTGATTCACTTGAAGTCCAAGGAAGAAATTCAACTCACCAATCATAGACATTTCAAACTATTTTTGCATCTCCTCTATAAATTTCTTACATATACCCTCATTTCCTCGAAAGATAATTTCATCCACATACACTACTAATATCAAAATTTTGTTTCCTTCAATCTTGAAAAAAAAGATTACTCTTTGCAGAGCCTTTGTAGAACCTTTGTTGTGTCAAATGCCTATCCAACCTTACATACCATGCTCTAGGAGCCTGTTTAAGTCCATACAATGCCTTTTTCAACTTACAGACCATGTTTGGTTGATCTGATAACTAAAATCCCTCTAGTTGTTCCATGTAGACCTCTTCTTCCAATTCTCCATTCAGGAATGTAGACTTAACATCCATCTGGTATACCTTGAAATCTTTGTGAGTAGAAAATGCCAAAAACATCTGAATAGCCTCCATTCTTGCCACCAGGGAAAATATCTCCTCAAAGTCTATTCCTTCAACCTATGAATAACCTTTGCACACAAGCCTTTATTTTTTTTTTACTACCTCACCATTCTCATTCAACTTATTCCTAAATACCCATTTTGTACCAATTATATTCTTGTTTACCAGTCTAGGAGCCAATTCCCATGTCTAATTTTTCTCTATCTGTTGTGATTCCTCTTTCATTGATCTAAGGCAATTTTCATCTTTGCATGCTTCCCACACTATTTTAGGTTCTACCTTGGAAAGTAAAAACAAATTTACCTCAGTTGTTGCCACTTTGCTTCTTGTCATTACACCTTTTCCTTGGTCTCAAATTGTTTGTTCTTCCAGATGATTATTTTGTACATATTTTGGAGTCTTAGGAGTAGGTTTTAGAACTTTTTCTTCTTCAATATATTCTTCTTCTTCCTTATTCTTCTCTTTTTCTTGTCCACATATAGGTTCATCTAGTTCATCTTCACTTATTTCAACTGAACTATGCATATTTTTCATCAACTTTTATGTTTTCACTTTCAACAATCTTTCTCAATCTTTTATCGTAGCAAGTATAATCTTTTCTTTTGGTTTAATATCCAAGGAAAATACCTTCATCACATCTTGCATCAAACTTTCCTATATTATCATCATCTCTTTTAATATAAAATTTGCTTCCAAACACCTTAAAGTACTTAATAGCTAGAATTTTTCCATACCACAGTTCATAAGGATTCTTTGTGTTGTTGCTTTTAATCTGAACTTTATTAAGAATATAGACAACAGTGCCAATTTCTTCTTTCTAGTATACCTTAGGTACATTTTCCTCATTCATCATAGTTTTTTCAGCTTCTTCAACTATCTAATTCTTCCTCTCAACAACTCCATTATGTTGAGGAGTTCTATGAGTAGAAATATGTCTCTTTATACCATGCTCTTCACAAAACATATTAAACTCATTGGAGGTGAATTCTCCACCTCTGTCAAACCTTAAACATTTTATTTTCATATTCACTTCATTCTCTACCATAGCCTTGAACACCTTGAATCTATCTAGAGCTTGAGCTTTCTCCCTAAGAAAAGTAACCCATGTCATTCTAGAATAATCATTGATGAAAAGCATAAAATACCTATCACCATTAAGAATTCTTTTTCTTGTAGGACCACAGAGGTCTGTATGAATCAATTCCAACTTTCTATTAGTTTATTGTTCTTTTCCTTTAAAGTTGCAACTTGTTTTTTTTCCCAACTGACAACTTCTGCAAATAGTATGGGTAGGCTTTGTGATTTTTGGCAGATCCCTAACAGCTCCTCTTGAACTAATCATGATTAGGTTGTCAAAGTTTACATGTGCTATCCTCTCGTGCCATATCCAACTTTCATTAACTTGAGACAAAAAACACTGACCATCAACACCCTTAAGCTGATAGATGTTTCCATATGTTCTTCTTCATGTAGCTACCACAGTTTTGAACCCTTTTATGATCTCACAAGTATTATCCTGAAACACAAGCTTAAATCCTTTGCTAAACATTTTTCCAACTCTTGAGAGATTATGCCTTAAGCCCTTAACATAATAGACATCATTAGTATTATATTTTCCATCAAAACTAATTGTTCCTTTTCCAACAATCTTTGCACCAGAATCATCTCCAAACATGACTAATCTGCCATCATACTTTTCAAGTTTAGTAAACTTGCTTTTGTCTCTGGTCATATGAATTAAGCAGCCACTATCAATTACCTAATAATCTTCATCTTGTATAGCATGAAAGGTAGAAACTAGAGTACCTTCCACCACTTCCTTCTTGCTTTCTAGACCATATTCCCTTGCACATATTCCATGGTTAGTAGACACTGACTTATTTTCTTAGGCTAGAAACATGCATTCATTTTTATCATCCTCAATATCAGATTCATCATCATAAATTCTAGCATCTTCTCTATCATAATACAATTTCTTCATTTTTTTGTCTTTCTTGTCTTGATTGTCTTTGCTCTTCTTGTGTAGATGGCTCTATTTGGACATCTTGAAGCATAGTGACCAATATTTCCACAACTGAAACATTTAAAAGGTAACATACCTTTGTACTTGCCAATGCCTTTCTTCAATTTCCTTGTAAAATTTTCTTCCAACTCCTTTGAACCTTCACTATCCGAATCATCTTTTGACTTTGTAGCTTTGAAGGTTGTTTTTGTTTTCTCATTTTCTTTTCCAAATTTCCTCATTTCAAATATGGTCAAGGTACCAAATAGTTGTTCTTTAGTGTATTTTTTTGGATCATAAACTTCCTCAATGGCTAAGACCTTGTCACTGTAGCTCTCCTGTAGGGTCATCAGAATATTCTCCATTACATCTTCATATGTCATTATACCACCTTGATTTTTGACTTCATTTACTGCAATGAAAACCCTCTAAAAGTAGTTTTCAATGTTCTCACCTTCTTCCATTTTCAAGTTCTCATATCTATGCTTAGCTGTTAATTTCTTTGATAATTTGAATCTATCATTTCCTTCATTGATCTCTTTCATATTTTCCAAAACTTCATAAGAAATTCCTAATGAAATAACTTTGGTTAGGTCAGTCTTAGATAAAGCACTATAGATTGCATATATTTCTTTTTCATTTTCTTCATAGGTAGAAATATCATCTACAGAAGAGGGACCACTTCTTGGCTCAACATATTTTGTCTCAACAACTTTCCAAGTCTTGTACCCAAGAGAGATTAGGTAACCTCTCATCTAAACTTTCCAGAAACTGTAGTCAGATCCATCAAACACATGGATTGTCAATTTGTACATCATTGAATCTACCTCAAGCAGTTAAGCTCTTCTTTGAGGAACCAAAGCTCTAATATCAATTGTTCAAATGAAAAAGATAATTGAGAGGGGGGTGAATCAGTTCCCACCAATCGCGTTCATCACAATCTTAAACAATTATTAGCTCCACATCCACTTTAAACTGTTATTAAGTATGACCATAAAGTGAAAATAATAGAAAGCAATATCAACACAAGAAACACCAGATTTACATGGAAAACCCAATAAGGGAAAAACCACAGTGAGGATTAGCTCACAATATAAGGGTAATTTCAAAACTGTTTACAAAGAGGCTCACTACCAGAGGGATCACTGCCCAAGATAAGACTCACTGCCCAAATAGGACTCACTATCCAAAAGGGAGGCTCACTACCTATAGAAAAAGAAAGACAAAAAGAAGATTGTAACACAAAGAACATTATCTTTATGCAACAGAAGATCCACCATAGCAACTTTCACACATCCACAACCCTGATCAAATAATTGCAGACACCATCTGGCCACTTCTTTCAAGAGTCTAACACATTGAAGTCCTTTCTACCTTAGTTCACTTTCACACAATCTCTTTCATATACCTTGCTTCTCACACTTGTGGTGTGCAACCCTTAACATCTTGTCTTGTATTTATATCATCTTCAATATTAAAAACTTTCTCCAAGGTCGGCTACACACTCTTCATTTTACAAATTCAAATTAGGTCAGAAACTCAACATTCCTGCAGTGGATGAGAATGAGAGCAGACCAAACCAACACTTAACCAAGACCCAAAAAAACATCTTGGATCAATCACACGCTTCCTTAATTGATATTTATCCTCTGCATGATGTGTAAACACTAGGTTGGCCAAACCTAATGAAAACACCAATGAACTTTGAAGTACATGCATCTGTAACAAGAAGATAACATACATACCACTTAACAAGATTCACCATACACTGGAACACATCTTAGACACCTTCAAATTTATCTACAGCTACTACAACAACCTTCAAACATAGAACACTTTCTATCAGTCCATCTGGATTGTACAAACACACATAGTAACTCTGAAACTAGTCTTCCAAAGCACCAAACCAAGAATACCTTTGACAGAACACAAATGACACCATTAAAAACCTTCTTCCAGATCTACAAGGCCTGAAAAAAACTAGTGGACTATGGAGTAGATACATTTCTCTCAGTCCACAAGCAAACAAATCTGCCAAACCAGTTCACAAACCAGTGAACTTAACTTTCATTCTTCATCAAACCAAAAGCTATAATCCATGATATATCACCCAAGGATGCCCTTCAACAACACTATAGATCTTCCCAAGCATAGGATCAACTCAAAAGAAATGCAAAGCACATACCGGAGCACATCTGAACACACACACGATTTTGTCTTCACAATTTATTAATTTTCTCAAAAGCACTTGGTAACTCATCATATTAGCACACCTACAACACCATAAATATAGCTCAATGTACTCACAACATCTCTATAGTATCTCAACTATACATGCACAACTTGCAATCACTTGTTTCTTTTCTCTGCAACAACCTATACTTTTTTGACATGAATGACAACATTAATGACAACACCACCATACTCATTCACAATTGCAACAATTATCTCTAATGATTTTTGATTAGTTTCATTATGTTGTCATTAGTAAGCTATTGGTGTCAAACTATTGTGTTTATTTGATAAGCTTATGCTTATGGAAGTATGGTTGAGTTGTTATAATGTAGTTAGCTTGATGGTGATGAGGAAGTATTGAAGTTGTTGATGATATCTTTTTGGTGCTTGGTTTCTAAGTTATTTTGAGAAAATTAAATAAAAAGAGGAAATAGTGTGTTATGTGTGGTAGAGTAGTATTCTAGTTTGGCTCCACATTTCTTCTAGGTTGAAGATCTATTTGTATAGTTTAGATAAGTTGATTAGAATTGTTTAGAGGTGTTTCATTCATAATATGTTGTGTTGGATGATTGCATGGAGGAAGTGTTGAACAAGACAACTGAGAGGGGGGTGAATCAGTTGTCACAAATTTAAACCTTAATTCATTCATCAGAACTAAACCTTAACACTACTTAAATGATTTAAACATTAAGTGCAAGTGCAAAAACTAAAAACCATCACACAAACACAACAACACCATATTTATGTGGAAAACCATGGTGAGGATTAACTCACGCTATAGAAAATATCAAAACTAATTACAAAAGGCTTAGTACCCGAGAAACAAGGCTCAGTGCCAGAACAAGGACTCATTGTCCAAGAAGGCTAACAACCTGGAGGGATCACTTCCACAAAGATACAAAGAAGATACAAGAGATATGTTATAGAGAGAAGACAATCTCAATGCAACAGAGAAATCCACCACTATTTTCTCAACCATTTGTAGACATGCATGAAATATAGAGTACACCTTCAACTTACTGCTTCCAAAAACTCAATATATAGACTTCTCATTGATTTTCCACACTTTCATTACACACAATCTCTAATTCACATCAATATCACATCTATCTGCTCTATTTCTTTGCACTTATCTCTTTTCCCTTCTCTTGTCTCTCTTCACCACTAACTCATCTTGTATTTATACCATCTTCAACTTTGAAACATATCCAAAGTCGACCATCCAACATTAAATTCAAGTTAGGTCATCACCAACACATCCTAGGGTGAAATTAGAATGAGGGAAACCAAAACACACCCTTACTAAGGACCAAAAATAGATCCAACACACATCATCAATTCTAAAGATAGTTTTCAACAAAAGGTTGGAAAAACCTATGTAAAACACATAAAACAATTAAGCACGATCCTTCCAGATACCAAAATTATCTTCAATACAATCATAGAAACTCAACTCTAGAACTACAAGTCATAAGACTTTACCAAAGAGAAATATGGACCAACAACATTTCTCTCGAACCTCAACCATAAACATAGAAATCCATAGTTCACAACTAGTGAACATAACTCACACTATACAATGAATCAACATCAAAAAATCTAGATATAGTAGCTTCCAACAACCACAATCAACATGTTTGAACCATACACACATAGGAGCGAATCCTAGAGTAAAACCCAAAGAAACCACTGAACACCAACAACCTTCCTTCAATGCAACTTTTTTAATATCCTCAACATATACAACCAATAACATGAAACCATGACATTAATGAAAAAAACAACCAATTGATTGACCAGTTGAAATCAATGACAACACCTTCATTCTTTTCATTCTCTTAACAAGAAGGTGTGTTCACCGGTGTGTGAATTTTCTATTACAAATGTGTCTGGGAGAAATTTTTTTGCTCATTATTTTTCCACAAAGTGGTTTCAATTCTTGCATATTTGGAAGAGTGCTGATAGTGTGTGTATATTTCTTCAAATGAATTTTTTCATATTTTGGTGCTTTGGAAGTCGATTTCTTGAGTTATAGTGTGGAAAAGTTGTTTGAGTGTACTAGGTGTGTAAATTATTCAAGTGAAAGTTGTTGCAAAGGAATTTGTTTGATTTTTGAATTTGTGGAATATTCTAGATCATGTTGAAGTGTTATGTGGTATTTTTGAGTCGTCTTTGGATTTGAGGAAGCATGCACTTAAGTGTTAATGGTGCTAACACAATTTTAGTTGACCTTGGGTGTTTACACTACTTGTGAAGCTTCTTTGATGTTTTTCAAATCATGGTGTGGTGTGTATGAGTGGATTTAGGTCCTAGCTAAGGTATGTTGTGGTCTTCCTTCATTCCTTTTCATTGTGTGAATGTTTTGGTACTGACCTAATTTGAATTTGCATGGTTGTGGTGTATAGCCAACCTTGGAGAATGCTTCTAAAGTTGAATATTATATAAATATCAGCTGAGTTGTTGAAGGATGATAAGACAAATGAGTATGATGCAAATGATGTGAATTGTAGAGTTTTAGGGTGTGAATATTTAAAGTGCAATGTGAGCTTTCATGTGTTAGATTATTAAATGTAGTGAGTAGAAGGTGTCTACAATTCTTCAAAAATATTGTGAAGGTGTTGGTGATTCTCTGGTAGATTTCTTTTTTTCTTTGAGATGGATTTCTCATTGTAACAGTCTTCTATATCTTATTTTATATTCTTGCAATGAGCCTTTTCTTTCCTTGGGAAGTAAGCCCTTTGATAGTGAGCCCTATTTTATTTTGTGTTGATATTAGTTTATATTGTGAGTTAATCCTCAGTATTTTTTTTTCCATCTTTAGTTTTCTACATAAATCTGGTGTTCTTTTGTGTATGATGTTGATTTGGTTTTGCTTCTAATATTTTCTTTTATGATAAATTATTCTAACAGATTAAGGGTTAATTGGATTAATATGGATCTAAATGTTTGTGAGGGTTTTGAATTTTTAAGGTGCAACTGATTCACCACCCCTCTAAGTTTTCTAGTGCATTCGACATTACTTATCTATTCAAACCATCCCATTATCAATATTAATCCAAACCCATAACCATGTCTTCATTTTACCTTGAGATTGTTGAAAGAATGAAGAAGGATTTCATTAATGAGCTTTCATTGATGTCAACACTATATGATGGATGTTTACAGACAATTAATTTTGTAAATTTTTCTTTTGGCTAATTGTCTATAGTGGCAACTTCAACACATAGTATCCTTTGATATTTTGGTTCACATCTATTCACCCTGTCTAATCTACTTATGTAGTTCTAGTATGTTATTCATGGATGTCATTGGCATCTTATTTCATAATTTTAGTTGTTTTGGATAAGTGGTTCAAAAGTTACAAGTAGAAAAAGTTTGAAAAATATGGTTTAAATAGTTTTTTGTGTATTGGCTATTACCTAACCTATCTGCATTCCTCCAGAAACTTGAGTTAGATGTTGTAGTTTTGTGATAATGTTTTTTGGTGTCAGTACATTGTATTTTATAGTTGGCATGACATTTTGTGGTCCACATATCCTATGGTGATGATTAATTGGAGTACTTTACTTTTGGTTTTATGCTTGGCTATCTTGAGGTATGCAAAGAGTTATGAAGCTTAAATATGTGTTGCAAATGAAAAATGAGTTGTTATAGGTCCATGTCGACCTATATTAGTTGTGTTTTTGGCACGAAGACAATTTTGGTTTGAATTGGGTGTTGACAAGGCACATTTTATATAATTTAATGCTAAATCTAATTAGTATGACCTTATAATTGATGTTTACAATGGATTCCAATATATATAAAAGCTTGATTTTAGTTGAGGAAGATAGGAATTTTTAGGAATATATGATTCAAATACAAGAAGTGATTTGAAATCTTGTAGAATCATGTGAAAAATCTATGAGTGTTGAGAAAAGGTGTTTCAATATAGATCATAGAAAATACTTGTGTTTTGAGTTCATCAAAGTATGTTATGAGATTCAAAGGAACTAAATCCAACATATGTTAGATGCATTTCTCCCAATTCAAATTCTGGTTGTAAAGAAACTTCTTTGTATCTTTCTTTTCATTATGAATAGTGAGTTCACTCAGAAAGTGAGTCCTCTTGGCAATGAACCTTTCTATAACATCTTATAACTAGTTAACATATTATGAGTTAATCCTCACTATGATTTTTCCCACCCTAGGTTTTCCATGTAAAAGCCTTGGTGTTAATGTGTTATGTGTGTTATGGTTTTTTTATGCTTTCATTCCTTATGATTGTTAAGTATGCTTTGAAAATTTGATGGTTTAATAGAGTAATAATTCACCCTCCCTCTCTGCATTCCATGTGTTCAATAGAGATTTAACGTAGTCAAGCTGAATACATCATGCTCTGTCAATACTAACAAACCACAATCCCTAGTCATATATCCATCTCTCGTCCATACCAACAACCCCCAAAATTCTAGACTACTTACCAACAAACCATAATCCATTGTTATCCACCCATGTATCCTTAATATCAAGAACCATTTAATACCATCCAAATCATTCCTCAACACTAAACCATATCACAAATCCCTATATCCCACACATATCCTTATTTTGTATCCCCATAACCAAATCAAGAAATTCTTATGGCCTCAACATCCTACTCTAATCCATCATCCACTAAGACATTGTCATCCACTCCATCCCAATCCACAAATATATCCAAGAGAATTATAGTTTTTGATGATCTTCTAAGAAGCATAAAACAAAATTCTTAACATCAATACAAAACAAAGTTAGGATATCCTATCATATGGCTAATCCTACATCATCCAACCCTCTACCACCATCATTGCCTCCATTTCCTACCAATATCTATAGCTCACATGATGAGAAACTGGACATATATCAAGATAATTTTCCCAACCAAGATCAAATCCAGTACCTTATGTCTAGCAATGGCCATAAAATATGCACCTCATTGACTTCATGATAGAATGTTTCAAAGAAGCCTACATCTCTCCTTCCATTCCTTCATCATTAGAACCTTTACAACATCAATCTACATTATCCCCATCAACCAAAGAATCCACAAATAACACCTTCCAAGATTTCCCCCAAGGGCTATCCAAAATAGATAATCCACTATTTAATACAAAAATAGTCCATAATCATGAAATTTTAGACCGAATAGCATCATGCATCCTATCACCCATCATGCCTACTCTAGATATTCCTATTCAAAATTCATTTTCACCATTACCACATATTGAGACTACCCAAGAGTCCTTTATTCCTACCACATTATCCATACCTGATCTATGTCAAGAACACTATCCAAAGCATCAAATAGAAGTCCCTAAAACTAATCAAGATCAAGTTATTGAAATCCTACCATCACATCCAATCCTTCATCAAGATCCAATTATTTCTTTCCATGTCATCCATAATCCAAAAAATAATTTTGAACCCATACATATTCAAATCATCTCCACTTCTACAGATGGGACACTTGCTTCCACTAGACACATAGATGATCTCCCTCCAAAACAAGAGTATCCTACTCTAGAAATATTTGCAAATGATCATGCTATAGCTGAATTCACAGGACTTTATGGTGAAATTTCATAACACGACCATGAAGAGGGTTTCTACATTGAATTTGAAGCGCCAATATCTTTTGAAGAACCATTATTATCCAATATTTCAAAAAATTAGGCTAATGGTATCAATCAAGAAGCTATCACACATATTGATGAAGCACAAATATATTATCAAATTGGATCACTCATATTTTTTAAAGAAAACCTTCTTACTAATGAGAAGACGACAACCATTGATGATTAGTGAGAACATAAACAAGAGTTAGAATATTTCTCTCAAAACAACAATTATCCTATTGTAAATAAAATCTTTCAAAGAATGCAGTATAAAGGAAGAGGGATAGTCCTACATGAATAGGGTATTCTGGAACCTGTACAATTTTTGGACAATCCTAAGCATCAAGGTCTTGGTTATTTAATAATTAAGGAATCTAAACATATCAATGATACCTCCATGATATTGGGGCCAACTTTATCTAATACAAACATCAAGATGGGGAGCACAAAGAATCCTTATGATAAAAAAATATCCAACACTTCAACCATTCATATCATGAATCTATATCCTCATATATTTCCATCCACTAAATGGGATAAAAAAGAAGATAAAATTCTATGTCCAAGAAGAATTAAAGTCATTGAAGGAAAGAATCAAGAAATCAAAATGGAAAAATAAGATTCAAATGAATTCCAACAAAAAATAAAGAAAAAAATCCCTATCAAAATCCAATAGTCAAAGAAACTATCCATGGGAAAAACAAAAAAGGGAATTTCATCCATCAAAAATGTCCACCAATGAAAAATAAAGCTTCAAGAGTGACATACAAAGTATATCATGAAATTGGCTCTAATTCCAATTGAATCTCTGTATCCACCACCTATTGCTCATCATCCCAATTTTGGAGAATCAAAGTTTCCAAATTTTTAACTAATACAACTACATCCAATACCCCGCATTGCATTCCATCATCCACTTCAACATCCATGATATCAAAATCTCGCATCGATCGTGTCTTGGTAGCAACTCTTTATCATTAGGACTCTAAGGGAACTCTATCACAATGTGCAAATCTAGATAAGATTAACTTTGGTATCGATAAAGAAGAAAATAAAATCCATAAGTTGTATACAAGTGTTGGTATCTTGGCAAAGAAGCTCCTCTAAGTAGGACATTATTTGCACACTATGAAAAAAACATCAGTATTAACACATCTAGGTGGTATAGAGCATGATCAATGATCATTAAAAAATTAAAAATACAAAAAAAGGGTAAAAGGAAATAATCCATCCAATATTTTAAACCACTTTAGTGGTGCTTTGGATAAGTACCATGATGAAAACCTGGAAAACATGCATCATGTATAACAATCAAGCATCTATGCACCATTAAAATTGGGAGAAGCTTATCTTACACATAATAAATCCAACATCCTATCCATTCCATCCATAATAAATATACTATCCATCTATTCCACTTTCATCCATCTTCCCTATTCATCCTAATCTTGATAAATACTAGGGGCATATACTTCAAAACATTATTTTGGAAAATATTGACATGGTCATTTTCCTTCGTCCATATCACTATCCAAACATTTTTGCTCAAGTCAAGCATGCTATCCTATTATGAGATAATCCTTGGAAGTAAAATCCCTTATCCTAGATCTATTTCCCCATCCTCCCTATCCTTCAAATATCCATTCACATTGCACTAGTGCAACCACTCATGGTATTCCCTACATTGTTAGACACTAGGAGTAGGTACTTATATCTTACCTCATTATAAATCCTAATCTATGTATTCTAGCTCATTTTGTGATCTAGGCATCATCCAATCAATCCAAATAATCCATATCAGTTGCATCCTACTGATGCTCCAATGGGTCATCAAACTATTTGGAAAATTTTTGTTCCTAGCCTAGCTACAAATCTTGATCAATATTATCTGATCATCAATCATTATCTTGGGATGTATGCTTCTCATTCCCCATTTTTTTCCTATCTTGACAACACTATCCTTGCATTGTTATGTATCTTAAACAATGTTATAACTATCGATAATCACTAAATCATATCAATCAATTTTATCTTAACTAGTGACAATATCTCAAAAGTTCTTTGATATCCACACATTTATATATTTTCATCATTCATCTATATCATCATCATCAAAAAATAGAAAAATAGAAAAATAGAAAATCCAGAAACATCAAAAAACATCAAAAAAAATTCCTTGAATATCCCAAAACATTCAAAACGTTCAAAATGTCATGCCCTAAATTTACCCTATGGGAAAAATGCAACTAAAAAAATATTTTTTAAAAGAGTGAAAATTTATGCACTAAATTATTAAACATGCACACTTAAGCAATAAGCCTATTTTAGAGATCCTTAAGGGAACATAGATTGGTGTAATGGAAGTTCATTGCAAGCCTTGAAGGGTTGCATAAGTTTGGGCTTTAGCTTATTTTATAAAACATGAGAGTGGGTATTCAACCCTTTCTAGGGTTTTTTTTCCTATATAATTTCTCAATCGGCTGCCACCCACGTAGGTGAAGCCGAGGGTTTGAAAAATCACTAAGGATACCCTATCAACATAAGTGATATAAAATTGATCCTCGATAATTCGACCAAACTCATTCATGCATAAGACAATTTTTTTTTAATAACTTAATACACTTCATAATGAGAACAAAAGCATTTAATGGGGGTTGAACCTTTGAGATATTAGATGATAGTTCAAAATAAATTTTAATTTTATAAAAGGAATATAACCTAATAATTTTAGGAGATAATAATTATATATAGCCTAATGATGTACTACACTTAATACCTCAAGGTAGGAAGATTAAAAAGGTGAAGTCTTATTTGGCATTGGACATCGAACATCTATAATATTCCATATCAGATGCCTCGATTGAATGAAGGAGGTGGAAAATTTTAAGTCCAAAATATTGGAATTTGAGCATTAGAATTACCTCTTGTCAATTACCCTAAGCAAAAGGAAGAAGCATGACAAGGCTAATTATGAAAAAGTCAAACATCAAGCATCGGAAATACCCTTTGTAGAATGCTCTAATGAAAGGTGGTAAGACTGAAAGGTTGAGTCTGAAACATCAAAATTTGGGCATTGACAATACTTCTTGTTGAATTCCCTAACCAAAAGAATGAGAGTTGAATGGTTAAGTCCAAGAAAATTAGACATCGGGCTTTGAAAATACCTCATACCAAATGTCATGATGAAAAGAAGAACTAAGATGTTAAGTTCAAAAATATCAGACTTTGGGATTTAACAATAAAACTTGTCCAATACCCTAACAAAATGAAGGAAAATAAATTGATTAAGTCTAAAACTTTAGACTTTGGGCTTCAGTAATACCTCATACTAATTTCCCATTCGAAGGAATATGAAATCGGTTAAGTCTGATAACTTTGGTCATTTGGGTATTGGTAATGCCTCATATCGAATGCACTTACAACAAAAGGAAACCAAAAAGTTTAATTATGATTACTTTGGGCTTCAGACATTGGTAATGCCTTATACAAAATTCCCAAAATGAAAAGAGGGAAACTAAGAAGGTTTTTGATTACTTCAAACTTTGGGCATCGGCAGTCCTTCATCTAAATGCCCAATCGAAAGAAGGAAACCAAAAGGGGTAAGTCTGATTACTTTATACTTCGAGCATTGGTAATGTCCCATACTGAATTCCCTTAATGAAGGTAAGGAAACTAACTAGATAAGTCTGATAACTTTGAAATTTTGGCTTCAACAATGCCCTTTTCCAAAAGCCTTTAGGAAAAAGGAAGTAAACTAAAAAGGGATAAGTTTGATACTTTAGACTTTGGGCATTGACCATACCATGCGTCAAATTCCCTTGATGAGAAGAACAAAAAAATAAAATGGTTAAGTTTAATAACTTCAAACTTTGGGCATTGACAATACCTCTTGTCAAATTCCCTCAATGAAGAGAAGGATAAAATTGGTTAAGTTGAATATCTTTAGACTTTGGGCTCTGGTGATACTCATTGTCGAATAGCCTTAACAAAAAGGAAGAAGTAGGTAAAGAGAAACCCCAAATCCCAACACCCAATAGCTTTGGTGTTTGTGGATTCGGTCTAAGGGATTTATGTTGAATGGTTTGATGGAAAAGCAGTAGAGGGGGAATCTAAAATCTACCTCTCAAAAGGATTAATTTTGGTGACTCTTGCAAAAAGCAATTCAAGCATTATTGGTTGATCTACGGTGGCTTACTTCATTATCTATATGTATGTAAGCAGCATGGCGGAAGGGAGAACCTTGACCTCTTATGACTTTTAGCAAAGTCGAAGTTTCACACTCTAGTGTTTCAAAAGTTGGTCTATTGGTTTTTGATGAAGAATGATAGGTAGATGATAAGGGGTAAGGTTGATGGACGAACCCCGATAGGCTAAAAAGGACTTAAGACTTAGATGATCGAACTTGTCTCCTAAATTTTGTCTAACCCCTCCAAGTATAAGGTAAGGAATGATCCCCAACCCCCAACAAACATGAGTGTTGTTAGCAATGCATTAAATATGTGAGGGGGATTGCACTCACTTTGGTTGACTAGTGAAGGTAACCAAATTGGTGACATGTCACAAATATTGATTGCCTTAATTGATTCAAATCCCTGTTGTGAGTTAGTTAGGCTCAATAGCCACTTTAAAATCATGTTAGTGCGAATGATAAACATTTAGTCCAGGCATGATTACAAAAATCCCCAAGCAAGGTTGGGAGTTATGATTCTGAAAAGAATGGTGTAAGCATTAAATGGAAATCTTGTTCCAAATCTAATCAATGTTAGAGAATGTAGGTTCAATTTTGATGGTAGTCTAGGGTATAATGCAAGAAGCTTGGTGATGAAGCAAGAGTTATACAAATGAATCGACACTTGAATCTATAGGTTTCATTTCTAAAAAATCATCTCAGAAAGAACATGCTTCCCTACCATTGATGAACATATAACCTCAAAAGAAATACAATTTTTCCCAAACAACTTTACTAGTTCTATCATTCAAGTAAAAAATTTCATCTCCAATTGCAAAGGCTAATATATTTTACTCAACAAAATTATAATATTCTTTCAATCAACACAAGGATGGAATTCTATGAAAATTCAAGAACATACATTTCTTTACATAAACATTCATTTGCATAGCAATGGAAATAACCCTATATTTCCCTAATGAAATTTTAGTTCTATTATAGGGAGGAAAAGGAGAATGTTCTCATTTTCCTCTCTGTAATAAAACTGAACTTTCATTAGGGAAATATAGAGTTATTTTTGTTACTATGTGTTGTGTGGTCTCACAACACGCCCCAAGACTGAAAAGGCTTGGGGACCCAAGTGAAAAAATGACTTCTATGGCAAGAGCTAACAAATTGGAAGATCACCGAAAGTGAAAAAGAAATGAAAAATCTTTAGTTTAAAGGAAAGTACTTTGTTTAGTGAGTGTTTTGTACACCTGATATAGGGTACCAAAAACAGAGAAAAAGAAAAAGGTAATGTAAAGTTCAAACGAATGGCTCTAGTTCAGTAAGTTGGAGTTCCGGTATAACCAAGGTCCGGGAAAGTGGTGCAGGAGCACCTAGGCTAAACTCCAATTTGTTTGTCATCAATTTTGGCTTATACCTAACCTTAGCCAAGTTATGGTGTTAGTGTGTTTGTTTTGGACCTTAGAAGGTCTTGGTTGTGTGTGGTGAGTTAGTCACTAGGACTAAAGTCATCATTAGTTAATCATTGTTGTTAAATGTTGCTTTATTTAGCTCTAGATAACTTATGTTGGAATGTAGGGTATTAAATGTGTTATAACCACATGGTCATTGTTAGAAGATGCCAAGGGACAGTTAAGGGAGTTTTTGGCTTGAGATCAAGGTGTTAGAGGTCCTAAGATTTAGGATCATGACATAGTGATAAGTTGCAAAATGTTGTTGTAAAGTTGCATGACAACATTTGTGGAATTGCATGCAACTTAGTTGGATTGGATTCCCTACAATTTAGGAGCATGGGATTGATCAATATCCCTTGAAATGTGGAAAAGGAATCTAAGTAGAGGTGTGGCTTGTAGAGAGCAGTGAGATTGCATTGTAAGAAAGTTTTGGTGTGAAGGAATAGTGAATTTTCTGCATTTCCTGTGTTTACCTGTGTATCTTGAGAAACAAAGTTATTAAAGGCACTGTGCATACTGATTTAGCATTTTTTTTGAGTTCATAGAGTAGTTTTGAGTACCATTCATTCTATAATCTAGTTGCTTAGAGTAGGTTTGTTGTTTTGAATCCATAGTTTAGAGTTTAGAGGTTTGTAATTGTAGTTTTGAGCAGTCAGTCTTCTCATGGCTCCCCCATAAGGTCTAACCATGAGATCTCCCTGAAATTAGATTGAAATGACAGGGGAGCCAATTACTTGTAAATATTTAGTAGTAGGAAGTATAGGGAATGGAGCAAAGATTTGTAAAATCAAACCCTAGACGAGATAGGACAGTCCGGTTAGGAGTTTGATAGAGAAAATTGGAAGAACTTAGGCAGGGGTTACAAGTACTGTATAGAAGAAGCATGGTCTCAAGTAGGGCAAGACAAGACCTTCACATGTTAGAAGGATTGAAGCTTCAAACAATCCATTAGAAGTAGATTTGAAGGAGAAAGTAGTGAAACCCTATGAATTAGGTCAATTATCCCTTTCTACCCTTGATTGTAGGAATCCATTGTACGGATGAGACAGAGGTCTAACACCCTATGAAACATTTAAAGGTCCAAAAAGGGTGTCTGGAAGTGAGATTTATTTGCTAGGTCATTTGACAAGTTTGAGCAAGAAAAGCCAAAAAGTGACTGGTAAGGGCTACAAGGCAGTAGGCCTCTTCAAGGCAGAATTTTGAGATCAAGTAGATTGAGGACTAAAAACCCTCCAAGATGCATTCAATTGAATGTGAAATGCAAGGAAACAGTGTCTCTAGCACCCCTGCAAATAGTTCAAGCAAGATGATGAAGTTGGAACTTAGATTCTTCTAAGTCCAAGAGAGAGTAACCAGTTTCCAAGGAGGTGTTGGTCTTCCAAAGGTAAAGCACATGTGGAAAAATCTTTGAGAAGAGTTGGAGCAGGACTAGGATAGTCATCTAAGCTCAACCAGAACCCATTGGTAGCAGGTTCCAGGAAGGAGATAGTGAAAGGTCTTCTAGGAGATTGTGCAAGCAACCTTTTGGAACACCATACACCAAAAAGTAATTGGGTAAAGCTGAAACCGGGTACCGAGTACCGGGTTGAAACATGAAGTAAAATGTTAATTTTTTGAAAAAAATTTGTACAATTGTCTCAGTGATCAAGTATACATGCAAGGGTTTGTGATATGTTTTTGAAAGTTATTTTTTGTGGATTTTTATAATAATATTTGAATAATGGTTTTATTTATATGAGATAGAGTGGAATATTTGATAAGAAAAAGGGATTTAATATTGGAATTTTGTGATTGCAGGAGATATCGATTGTGATGCAAAGCTCAGGTATGGATGGTTGGGAAAATTTGAATCACGGATCAAGTTACATTCCGATCAGGTTAGATGTTCTAGGAAAAATGACGAGAGTAAAATGTTATTTAAAAAAAAAAAATCTATACAATAGTCCTGGTGAGCTGATATACATGCAAGGGTTTGTGATATGTTTTTGGAAGTGAGTTTTTGTGGATTTTTGTATTAATATTTGAATAATGGTTTTATTTATATGAGATATGGTGGCATGTTTGTTTAAAAAAAGGGATTTAATATTGGAATTTTGTGATTGCAGGAGATATCGATTGTGATGCGAAGCTCGAGTACGGACGATCAAGAAAATATGAATCACAGATCGAGTTACATTTTGGTCAGGTTAGATGTTCTGGGAAAAATGATGAGAGAGTTGTACATATGATTGGAATACTCAGGATCTCGGTATTTCATTTACTTAGTGGTAGATTGCACCCACTTATGAGGAATCTCATCCCCCAAGAACAAAGAACCTGATCCACCTACATATTATCATGATTCAATTTATTTTACTGATGAAGATTCCAAATAAAATAGGAACCCAAAGAGCTTCAACGAGTAATTGGAGTTGACTTCCATTGACTTCAATTGCTATTCTCCTATTCATCACAATATTACACGTGCCCTGATGAGATTGGTCCTTTAGATTCCCTCTCATATAGATGTCTTATCCTATCTAAGTCTTGTGTTCTATAAAATGCCAGAGGATACTTAATTTTATTTTTAAGTTCAGAATTTGTGGATGTCAGAGGAGCAAGCAACTTATTTTATGTTTTGTTCTTTTTTCCTATTTTCTGAACCACTCTGGCGTAAAAATTTGTATGCGTGCACATAGACATTAATTGATATCATAGCTTTATGGATAACTACCTGTCTAAGTATCTTTTGTAGCTAGTTTTGTAAGTTCAATTGAACAAGATTGTATGTTGCACCATTTAAGGGTGCATACAGAACCTATTCGGTGTCCATAAATGAATCCCTCTCTTTAAAAGATTGCACCATTTTATACGTAGCTATGAAGCAATCTGGTAAAATATAAAGTGGTTTGCTCTATTTTGATTAATTCTTTGGGGCATCCATGGAGAATAACCAAGAGAAATTTTAATTTTTAATTTTTTTTATGTTTTTCTTTAGATTAGATGTTAATATTTTTTGAAAATGTTCTAAAAAAAATACAAGTAAATGGAAATAGTTTTGTTGAAAATATTTTATTTTCCATGAAATTGTTGAATGCTTAACGCTAAATTTACTTAAGTGATAGCAAGGAAATTGGCGGAGATGTTTTTAAATCCAACGTTAAATTTATTGCTTTCATGAATTTCATGTTTATCTTTTCAAGTTGGAAAGTTGATTTTAAAATGTTCAAAGAAATAGTACAATAAATTTGTATGTGTATGTGTATGTGTATGTGTCTACTTGGATGTGTCCCTAAAGGAAAATAATAGAAAATTATCACATCATTACTTGAGAGCTATGTTTAGTGCAATCATGACCTGATTTAGAGAGACTTGGGATTAAATGTAAGTCAATCTTTGTTCTATAAATGCAAAATTGTTTCTTAGGTTGTCTTTGTTTCATATCTTTCAAGAAAGGTAGGCTCTTTGCGGTCTTGTCTGTGGAGATTCTATACAAGCTATTTTCTGCGAGTAAAATAATTGTCAATAGGAATTGGCGCTAGAAGGGAGGGCAACATTTTCCATTCTAGTGGTCATGCATAGATACGCATATGATTTTTTTTAATTTCTTTGATATTTTTGGGTTTTACCTTTTGGAAGTGAATTTGTGTTTTGAAATACCCTTCCTAATTAATTTGGCAAGAAGCGTGTAAAAAACACAAAACTTGACACAAGCTAGTTTTCATGATGGAAATTGGAAAAATTTGTAAAATCTTTAACCAAAAACTACATCCTTTGAGTTTGTTTACCTTTGGAAGAGTCACCGAGTGTAGAATTCATGATACAACTGATCACAATGACATTGAGTGTGAATTTTTTTTAACTAGGGCAAGTCTAGCCATAAGTGGAACAATTCCGCTAATGGAAGAAGTTTTAACTAAAAAAAGAAAAGGATTGTCCATGAGAGAAATGTTTAACCCTAGTGGAGTTGGAAATATTAAAAAATCAATCATTGAACTGAAACAGTTAGGAAATTGTGATTATTTTAAAGAAAGTCCTAATGTCTTGTAGGTGAATAGGCGAGAATACCGAGATTCGGAGATATTTCATCATAAATGAGGAGAAGATATGGATGAATCATCATTCCCTATATACGTGGAAAATGCAAATAGAGAGATAAAGTGAGAAAATCAAGCTCAAGAATCGTGTATTGTGCTTCAAGTTGAAAATGCATTAGATATAAAAAAAAATCTTGATTTTATACAAGATATAGAATATCAAGATTTTACTTTTTCTCTTTCTAATAACGATATAAATATAGATATATCTTGGTCTAACACAATGCAAAGTAAAGACAGGGCTGAAGATATGATGGTTTTCAGAAGAGAATAAAATGAAGAAATGAACACAGTCATTCATGGAAATGGACTAGGGATGGAAGAAGGTACAATATTGCCGCACCAAACGATATGTGTGTAACCAATCTCTAATGAGATCATTTACATACATTTAAGCTAGATTTTAGGTAAGTACACCTTCAAATTTATGATGTTTAAATACAAGAAACTTAATATTTTTCATTATTACAATAGGATATTGAAGATGTTGATAAGGGAATTTAAAGATAAACCTGTTGTAATTTGTACTAAAACTGTAAAAGAAATAAATGTAGAAATTGAAATAAATTGCTTAGTTAGAGTTAGTTTGTTGTGATATTAGAGTTAGGGTAGTTAGTGTTAGTGTAGTGTTAGCTTAGCTTAGTTTTTTTTTAGGGGTTTTATTCTTTTTGTTTTGTTTTTTTTCTTTTCTTTTCCTTGCTTGGCTTATGCATTAACAAATCCTACTTAAATATATCTTAAACATGAGAGTGAAATTGAAAGAATTTGCTAAACTAAACTAAAACAATAAAACCATAAACAATGAAACTCGCTTTTAAGAAAAATAACCACAAATAGATATATATATATATATGTGTGTGTGTGTATATCACGTATATACATTAGATGTCAAAATCCTTGACGAAAATCAAAAAAGGAGGATTCAAAAGAAAGGTGAGAAAAGTTGCATAAAGTAGTAGTTATCTAGTCAATTTGGGATGCCGCTTCTATCAAGGAAAAATACCCTATGTAGGCGAGTTCCTGAGTTACTTCAAAATATTGGATATGGAGATCATTAAGAAAAGGAAGAAGTGGAACCACTTCCTCGTGATTCAGGAATTGAGGAATATCATCCATGGAGGGAATCCCAATGGCTGGGTGTGCAACAACTAAAATTGTGTCCAAATTATTCAAGAATTCTGGTTTAACTATTAATTTTGCAGCGGGGCACACATCTTCAATAGGTAACCCAATGTCCAGGAATGAAGCTACAAAATGAGAAGCTATGTCAGAATAAAAGTGAAAGTAGAGGCTAGACACAATATATCTTTCCCCAAGGACCAAGTATAAATTTGACACAATAAAGTTGAAAGTCCTAATAATGAAAACCTTTTCAAGCCTTTGTGATGTGATTCTTCCCAAGAAAATATTTTGTCTATGAGAACCACTTAAGAAAATGGGAGTATCCATAGTCAAGAAGGAAAAAGTAAAAGAACATAACATAATGGAATTGCATGAAAATAAAAGAGAGAAGAAAGTGTGGAGAGTTTGAGGAGAAATGCACAAATTTATAGAAAGTCGTGAACAACGTAGCCATACATAGTTTCCTAGAGTTTTGTTAGAAATCATATGTGTGAGGTGGAAACTAGTTAATAATCTTCAAAATTAAAGGTTAAATCAAATAAATCTTTGCACATGTTTGGTGAAATTGCTTCAGAATTGAGTACTATGGAGATTGTGAATCAAGCAAGTTGGAGATTTCGAATTAATAGGTGGTCATTTCCAATTGTTTAAAAAAAAAGTCATAATGATTATTGAGGTGTTAAGTGTGTGGAATATACTTGAGAATGAGGTTGGAAAAATGTTACATGTCATCACCTAAGGAAATAGAAAGATAATACGTGCTGAAATAGGCATACAAATTTAATGTTGAATAGTGTGATCATTTTTCAAGGTAATCATACTATTTTGATCCATTAATATAGTGCAACACCGTCAAGTTGAGATAGTTAGCAAAAGTTTTGGAAACTGCCATAAATTTAATCGAAAGGGGGTGGTAACTAATGTTCCTAAATCTACATTTAAATTTGGTGATTAGGTGATCTATTGCTAAATTTTAATTTATGCATATTTTTTAACATATAGTGAGCTACAGTTAGTTAGGATTTGGCATAATTGATGAAATTTAGCTGGAAACATACACTTATAGGGAATTATTAAATGAGTCTTTGGTAAGTAGTGAATTGATGAAGGGATTTACATTGAATGAAAAATCAAAAAGTAACCTTCGCTACCACTATAATTCTCAACCTAATAGTGGTGCTTCAATGCTTGCAAGTTGATAAATGAGATATTATTGTAATATCAAAAGTGAAAATGAGTTATCATTGCTATATCTAAAAAAAAAAGTGATATCAACTCTTTAGGTTATCCAAATAACTCTACCAGGGCTATGGACGCTTGACTGATAGTAGAGCTATGTTTGGGGGAAATTATGGAGATAACCTTGTCGAGGCTATGGACGTTTGACTAGCAGCAAGGCTCTATCCCTAGTTGGCTTTGGAGGATTACTATATTATGTAGGTCAATGTTAATGAACTGATTCTATTTACTAAGTTTCAAAACCTAGAATTAATCAAGAGCACACATGGATGTTTCTAATGGAGTTTTATTTTTTTATGCCAGAATCTAAGTAAAGGTAGAAAGTTATTGTTTTAAAATATGTAGAAGTTTTAATTTACAACTGGTGATTTAATTTCAAGTTTAATTTTAAATTTGGTTTTATTGGTTGCAAGTCATTGTGTGGTCTCACAACATGCCCCAAGACTAAAAAGGCTTGGGGAGCCAAGTGAAAATATGACTTCTATGGTAGGAGATAACAAATTGGAAGATCACCGGAAGTGAAAAAGAAAAGAGAAATCTTTAGTTTAAAGGAAAGTACTTCATATAGTGAGTGTTTCGTACACTGAATACTAGGTACTGAAACACATAAAAGGAAAAAGGTAATGTAAATTTCAAACAAATGGCTTTGGTCTGGTAAGTTGGAGTTCTGGTATAACCGAGGTCTGGGAAAGTAAGTGGGTAAAGCTGAAATTGGGTACTAGGTATTGGGTTGAAATGTGAAGTAAAATGTTATTTTAAAAAAAAAAATCTATACAATAGTCCTGGTGAGCTGATATACATGCAAGGGTTTGTGATATGTTTTCGGAAGTGAGTTTTTATGGATTTTTGTATTAATATTTGAATAATGGTTATATTTATATGAGATATGGTGGCATGTTTGTTTAAAAAAAGGGATTTAATATTGGAATTTTGTGATTACAGGAGATATGGATTGTGATGTGAAGCTCGAGTATGGACGATCAAGAAAATTTGAATCACAGATTGAGCTACATTTTGGTCAGGTCAGATGTTCTGGGAAAAATGATGAGAGAGTTGTACATATGATTGGAATACTTGGGATCCTGATATTTCATTTACTTAGTGGTAGATTGCACCCACTTCTGAGGAAGCTCATCCCCCAAGAATAAAGAACCTGATCCACCTACTTATTATCATGATTCAAGTTATTTTCCTAGCGAAGATTTGAGATAAAAGAGGAACCCAAAGAGCTTCAATGAGTAATTGGAGTTGACTTCCATTGACTTCAATTGCTATTCTCCTTTTGGTCACAATATTCCACGTGCCTTGATGAGATTGGTCCTTTAGATTCCCTCTCATGTAGATGTCTTATCCTATCTGATCCTTGTGTTCTATAAAAGGCTAGAGGATGCTTAATTTTATTTTTAAGTTCAAAATTTGTGGATGTCGGAGGAGCAAAAAACTTATTTTAAGTTTTGTTCTTTCTTCCTATTTTCTAAACCATTCTAGTGTAAAACTTTGTATGCATGTAGACATTAATTGATATTAGAGCTTTATGGATAGTTATCTATCTAAGTATCTTTTGTAGCTGATTTTGTAAGTTTAGCTAAACAAGACTGTATGTTGCACCATTTAAGGGTGCATACAAAACCTATTCAGTGTCCATAAACGAAATCCTCTCTTTGAAATCTTGCACCATTTTATACATAGTTGTGAAGCAATCTGGTGAAATATAAAGCGGTTTGCTCTATTTTGATTAATTCTTTGGGGCATCCATGGAGAATAACTAGGAGAAATTTTAATTTTTTAGTTTTTTTTATGTTTTTCTTTAGAAATTAGATGTCAATATTTTTTGAAAATGTTCTAAAAAAAATACAAGTAAATGGAAATAGTTTTGTTGAAAATCCTTTATTTTCCATGAAATTGTTGAATGCTTAACACTAAATTTACTTAAGTGATAGCAAGGAAATTGGTGGAGATGTTTTGACATACAATGTTAAATTTATTGCTTTCATGAATTTCAATTTTATCTTTTCAAGTTGGAAAGCTGATTTTAAAATGTTCAAAGAAATAGTACAATAAATGTGTATGTGTCTACCTAGATGTGTCCCTAAAGGAAAATAACAACAAAATTATCAAATCATTACCCAAAAGCTATGTTTAGTGTAATCATGACTTGATTTACAGAGACTTGGGATTAAACAGAAGTCAATATTTGTTCCATAAATGCATAATTATTTCTTGGGTTGTCTTTGTTCCATAAAGGCTCTTCGCGGTCTTGTCTATGGAGATTATTTACGAAATATTTTTTGCAAGTAAAATCCTTGTCAACACTATGAAAATGAATTTTAATTATGGTACATCTCTTTCAATCTTTTCCTATCCTTACACACAATGGTACTTCCTTTATTTATCTAACATTATTTTCCAACGTTGACTATAACAAACTTCTAAGCAACATTCATGATAGTAAGAATTTGCATCTAAATGAGAGAACTTCATTTCGTTTTCAAACAATATGCATCATTTTCCTTAAACAATAAATACAACCACTATCCCTTCTAATAATGTAACAACAGTAAACACTCATATGCCATTTCTTTCAACTACTTGAATCTACCATGTTGATTGAGTAAAGGAGATATAAATCAAAGTTATATTTAAAATAAAATAACTTGTAACACACATTACAACAATATATCTAATGTTCCAATCTCTCTATTTCATTATATAGGGAGACCATGGACTTACATGTATAAACACAAGATCTTCTCGCATGGCCATAGATAAGCTCATCTCCCAACCATAGTTTTTCTCACAAACAACCCCCGAGCTAGGAGGTGACCAATGGATACAAGTACACAAAACAGTTACATGAAACAATCCATTTCAGAACAACACACATGGGAAGATACTCCTAGCCTAGATTACACATTTACAAAAGGATTCTATGAGAATCCCAAAATGGGGATAGAGGTGGACTACACTACCACATGGGGAGATTATTTCACAAGATTCATAACCATCATAACATTTTCATTTCTTTCCTTCTCAACAATCCAATCTTCCAATACTTCACACATATCACACCCTTGATTCCATCCAAATCCATACACCCATACCATCATATTAACTTTGGTACTCCTACCCATCTTCCTCTCCTTCAAAAAGGAGGAAATAGCTTATATGGGGGACATGTGTCATTCGGCATGGCCCCCCCTGCACGCCCCTCAAGCGTGACCGCGATGCTGCTCGAACGGATGAAGGATTGCACATGGAGGTTCCTACTTATTCCTATCCCCTACAAAGGAATCACTTACCAAATTGGGTGAGGATCTCCTCATACAACACAACCCAATTCACATGCAAATGAAAGATAAAATAATATACTTAAGTAAAAATAGAAATTCCTTAAATCTCAGCTCAATGGAGAAAATTAGAAAATCATCCCAATTCCTCTCCTTCCAAGCAAACACCGAAAGAAAGAAAAACCAGCAAAAGAAAAGAAGAACCCTCCCTTTGGCTTACCAAATGATTTAAATAGGAGCCAAGGTTTGAATCTCTTTAAAGGAGAGAGTGACACATGTCACTTTTTCATTCACTCCTAGGGACACACCTCCCCACAAGTTCTCACACACATGTGTAAGAACTCATTGGGAAGTAGAGGTCCAAAGAGCATCCCACACTGAACAAGGTCTCTCATATCTCATAAATCAAATTTTGAAGCAAATACTCCAACTCTTTTCCCAAATTCATTAACCTTCTTAACGGGTAATTAAGAATGGTCACAACTTGCAAAATTTAAAATATATAGGCTTGATTTGATCCATAACCCATAAGTGATCATCCTAGGGATTAAATAAAGGTCAATAACCCAATTAAAAGACTTTATAACCATTTCAACTCACCAAAAAGAATTGAAATTTAAAACATAATAAAAATATTTCAAAATGTTCCAAAACTCCCATCCAAACCTCAATTGGATTTTAAAACATAAATCACAAGATTAAACATTAAATATTTTAATTACAAATAAAATAAAACACAATAAGACTATGGTCATTGCAAATGGAACATAGTGGGTTTCACATGGTTATCACAATAGGGTACCCTTGGTTGCCTCGAATCCCATTGGCCACAGGCGTGTACTTGTACACCTACTCCACATGTGAAAATATCCAATACGAAATAATCAATAATTCTATCTACATAAGGTTTATCACAATCAAATCCTAAGGTCAATGGATTGAATATCCACAATTATCATTTCTTTAGAAATTAACATATCTTACTAACTCATGTCTAGTCATGACATTGTTATAAGGTAATCACATCATCACCTAGTTTAAATTTGACCTCTTATCAATTCAATATTATAGAAAATTATGTATCTCTATTATGATAACTAGATCAACATGAGCATACTAAATAAGGAAAGTGTTCATAAATAAACCACCATAAGCATCATAAACAAGAACATGCATAATATCTAATGTCTTGGAAAGCATAACATGCATATATAACCATCATAAGCATAATAAAGAAGAACAAGTATAATATCCAATGTTTTTGGAAAGCATAACATGCATATAACCATCATAGGCATCATAAACATGAACAAGAATAATATCCAATGTTTGTGGAAAGCATAACATGCATATAACCATCATAGGAATCATAAAAAGGAACAAGAATAATATCCAATTTCTATGGAAATCATAACATGGATATAACCATCATAGGCATCATAAATAGGAATAAGAATAATATCCAATGTCTGTGGAAAGAATAGCATGCATATAACCACCATAGGAATCATAAACATCAACAAGCATAATATCCAATGTATGTGGAAAGCATAACATGCATATAACCATCATAGGCATCATAAAAAATAACAAGCATAATATCCAAAGTCTATGGAAAGCATTACATGCATATAACCATCATAGGAATCATAAACAGGAACAAGCATAATATTCAATGTCTATGGAAAAAATAGCATGCATATAACTTTCATAGGCATCATAAATAGGAACACACATAATATCCAATGTTTGTGGAAATCATAACATGCATAAAGCCATCATAGGCATCATAAACATGAACAAGCATAATATCCAGTGTATGTGATCAACCAAAATAGTCTAATACACATATAGCATAAAAAGTGCTCAGGTCAAAATATCACCATATAGGGTGCATCATTTAGTAGGCCTCACACAAAAATCCAAAAACATCAAAACATTCAAAATTCCAAAAACCATCAAAACCTTCAAAATCCAAACACAGTCTAAAAAATGTTAGAAAAGTTAGCAAAAAGTGTCATGGTTAGTCAAACTACATTGTATCTATACTATACATAGGCAAGGCCATCTTTGATGAGCCCCTAAGGCATTAAGTCAGTCCCTTAGGGTATGTCAGGTTAATTTCTCCATCCAACTAGATTGCATTTGATAATAAAGT
This sequence comes from Sequoia sempervirens, assembly GCA_007258455.2. Taxonomy (NCBI): domain Eukaryota; kingdom Viridiplantae; phylum Streptophyta; class Pinopsida; order Cupressales; family Cupressaceae; genus Sequoia; species Sequoia sempervirens. The sequence continues at coordinate 9,521,416 of VDFB02000363.1, read as the reverse complement.
GTCACTTGTCATGGTTAGTCGAACTACATTTCCTTTGTGTTGTATGTAGGCAAGGCCATCATTGATGAGCCCCTAAGATATTAGGCTAGTCCCCTTAGGGTCCATGATGACTAGTCATCTTTTCATTATGATCCATATCTTACAATAAAACTATCCTTGTCAAGAACTGACATGTGGGACAACAAATGGAACATCTTATAAAAAATAAGCTTCACAAATCATGAACCAGTAGATAAAACTACCAAACTAAACATCAATTTGGCCGATCAATTTCCTACTCGTCTATCAACATCATTTATCCTTATCAAATATCATTTGTCTTATACAAGTTTTGCATCCTCGAAACTAGACCAAGCATCTTATACGAGGTGTCTTAGTCTTGAAACAAGACACAATCCTATCAATAAACACTTATCTTTGGAAAAAATATCTAAATGGCTATTGACTCATTGCTCGAGTGAGTCTTATATTGTACTTGAATTATCTTTCATTATGTTCTTATTCTACTTGAGGATATCCACAAGTGATTAGAGGAGTGATGATGGATCATGACTTGTTTCTCTTTGATTTTTGTTTGTGGTTTGTCTTGGTAACATGACTTGGGAAACTAAGGTCCTTGTGTGTGATAGAGTTCAATTTGGCATAATGCAAACATCCTATGTAAGTTAAATTCTAATCTAACACTTTCTTTTATGTGAATAAACATGCTCTAAGGTTATTCTCTCGCATATTCTGACAAGGTTCTATTGTTACTAGCATGAATCTAGGCACTCCTTGTCTAATGTGCCTGAAGACAAATGGATACTAATGAAACCAAGGTTTGTCTCAACTTGATGTACAATATCCACTGGTTCATATATCATATCTTTATGTAAATGAAAAAAAAAATTCCTTCACAATTAATGCTTAGGTGTGCATACATCTACTTCCCACATAATAAAATGCTCTATGATGATAAAATGTGCAATGTTGAAAGGTCAAATACTATCAATCATGCATTGATAAAGATCTATATAATAATTCTTCACTTCTTAAAAAAATTCTCTTCTAGATAACATTTCTTCTATTAGCCCTCACACCTAATCACATCAAATCAGCTTGTTAGAAAAAATGGCAAAATTTTCAAAAAATTTACCAAATTTCTTGAGGCAGCACCATGCTATCACGTCATCACCAAGGAAATACTGAGGCAATTCCTTAGCTTGAATTTTTGAATTTTCTTTGACACACCATTATATAAATGTATTGTATTAAAGAGGGGGAAAATGTAGATACCCAAAATTGTCCTAGCATGTGAACTATCATTTTAACACTAATTATCATCTTTCCCCTAATGATTAAATAATACTTCATTATTAAATTGTTATCAAATATCATATTCTACTATTAATTAATCGATTTTACATTATTTAATTAATTCATCTTAATTTACCCTTCCTCACTAATTAAATAAATCATATTTATTTATGTCCTAATTCCCATTTATCCATTTAATTAAATAATATTTTGTTATTTAATTAAATGTGAGTTGATTTCCATTTTTATATCTTTAGTCTGTTGGATGTTACCAATATGTGGTTGTAATTGATGTCAATGCTATTGGAATTAATGTCTTTAAGGATGTATATGTCGAGGATATTGATAAAATTGTAATAAAATAAGTTGCAAGTTGTCAGTGAGGTAGTGAAATTCAGTGTGTTGGCCAGCTCAGTATATTGATGATCAAAGGTTGTGGATTAAAGGGTTTGTTGTAGAGTATATATAGTTTATCCATGTTAATTTTTAGAGATCCACATGAAGATTTGGTCGAGCTATGAATATATGTGTTTTGAAATTTATTTTGTTGCTTCAGTAGGTGTTCCTGAAAGAAGATGATGTGATTCTAGTAATTTGAGTTGTTGGGTATGTGCAGGATCATGAGGGGCTAAAAAATGGCAATATGATGGGTATGTGTAGGGTATGTGGTTGATGACTTTTTTTTACCAAATATTGATGAAACTAAAAGGGTTTTTAAAGGAGATTCTCAACTTTCCACCAATATAAATTATGCTTTACTTTGAATTTAATAAATAATTATTATTCATTTTCTATTTGAATTACGACTAAAGTCTTGATTGATAGGCTGATTGAAAAAAATCTGTAACTTTCAAACATACGAGTTTTTATATTTTTTAAAAGTTGTAATAAAAAATTCATAATTAATTATTTACTTGGAAAAAAATTACAAAAAAATATGCATCACATTTAGACATGAGTCCTCTACTTATATCTAAAATATTATAAAAATATATTATCATTTTATTGTGGTTAGGGTGGTCAGACAGACACCTACTTCTTATTTTTCCCCTAAAATTTAAGTACTACTACATTGAAATTTCAAATTTTCACCAAATAGATTTAAAATAAAATAAAATAAACCTAGTAGTTTAGAAACTACATTCAATTTGATATAGATTCTATTCTTACATATTTTTGAAATTATATAGATAACTTATTCAAATTTTTACGTCAAGTTGCCTAACTCTGATTTTTCTAAATTTTTTACCACTTAAGGGCTTGTTTTTTCCATGATGATCCTACACATACCATGTTGTGGATGCCTCTATGGTGATTCGTAATGCTCGTGGATGTTTCTAGATTGTGCTCTATTTGTGTTGTACATTCACATTGATCGTAGTGCTCGCGATTGGTGATTTTATTTTGTGTGTTCATATTTTTCATGTTCATGGCCGACAGGGTGATTGTAGCATGTTTTGGATCTTCGAGGAATCATTTTTGAAGGTGTTTCATATTCGAGGATGTTGTTTTGGGTCTTCAATATGTTGTGGATGACATCGATTGATTCACATTGATAATTATTTATGGATTGGGCCGACAATTTGTACACATTTTTTATTTTATTGAAGTCGACATGGAGATGATGTTATTCTTGGTCGCGGATATATATGTTTAATTGTTTTACCATTTGAATGAAAAAGTGTGAGATATGTGTGTATGGTATGCGCGAATAATGTTCTAATCCTTTGAAGGCAGAGACAGAGTGTGAAGAAGTGTGAAGAAGAGTGAGCAGATCTTATGTGCTTAACTAGAACTATAATCAAGCATTAGCAGATGTTATTTTCTCAGTTCAAAATCTTGTGGACATAATTTGAATGTTTCTGTAAGATAGCGTGTCTTCCTTTGGGTAGTAAGCCTTGTTGTAATTGAGCAGTGAGATCTAGGTAGTGCGCCTGAATGCATGTGCATTCCCATTGATAATTCTTTATACTTTTAACAGAGTATAATCTTGTGGCCTAACCTCCACCATGGTTTCCACATAAAAAATCTTGTTGGTATGTGTGTTTTTCATGTGGTGATGGTTTATGCTTTCATGTTTATATATCAGATCTAAGAATAAGTTTAATAAGTTTAATTTTTGTGACAACTGATTCATCCCCCCATCTTAGTTGTCTTCCCTTGAGTTTCTAACAATTGGTATCAAAGCAAGTTCCTTGGAAGAAGTTTAATAGCTTGAGGTGATCTGGGATGGTGACATATAAGAAGGATAGTCTGATATTTGATGGAACAAATTATTCTCTATGGAAGACTTGAATGGAGTTTCATCTGAGATGCATTGGTGAACCCTACTGGAACATTACAAGGAATAGGTATATCATCCCATAGAATGGTACTTCTACTGCTGTTGAGATTAAGGATGTTGAGTACAATATCAGGGTTAAGGAAGCATTATTGAGTGCTCTGACCGATTCCAAGATGAAAAATGTTATGGATCTGAAGACTACTTATGAGATCTGGAAAAAGTTGGAAACATTGTATGAAGATGATGCACATGTGAAGATTGCTAAGTTGCAAAGTCTGAAAAGGAAATATGAAATGTTGAGAATGGGAGATGATGAGAACATTACTTATTTTATGCATAGATTGAATAAACTTGTGTGTAGTATCAGATGTGTTGGTGGAAAATTGGAAGAATCAGAGATTGTTGCTAAAGTGCTCAGATCCTTTCTTGTTGCATACAAAGCCAAAGCTACTGCTATTGAGGAGATCTAGACTGTGACAAATGTAACCAGAGACATGTTGATTGGTAAGCTTACTACTTTTGAGTTGAGTGATTTTGGTGATGCTCTTCCTAAGACATAATCTACATTCAAGGCTACTATATCTAGAAAAGATAAGCAGACATATGACCTGGGAGAAATTGTTTCTAGAAAAGTGTTCAAGTATGAGGAGGAAATGAGAGACATTGAAGAAGAGAGAAAATTGGATGAGCTTGAAGCACTTATTGTCAAGAGGGAAGCTAGAGGAGAAGGTAAGTATAAAGGGAAATTTCCTATTAAATGTTTTTCTTGCAATAAGATAGGTCATTTTGCATCAAGGTGTCTGGAAAGAGTTCCTAAACCAAGACCTAACAAGCCTAGATTAAAAAGAAAGTGTTATTTTGCTATTGATGAAGGTGTGACAAATGATGAATTTGATAAAGGGAATGTAAGTGAGGATGAATGGGTATTTATTGCTATCAAGGAAAATGATCTTGTACCTATTGAATATGCTAGTTGCACAAATGTGGAGAAAGCCCTAGTTTCCCAAGTAGAAGAAAAATATGAATGGGTGATTGACAGTGGATGCTCTCATCACATGACAGGTGATAAAAGTAAGTTTGTGAGCTTGGAAAATTATGATGGTGGTGTTGTAAGATTTGGTGATGACAAAGCTGGTGCAATCTGTGGCAGAGGATCCATTTCTCTTGATGGTAAGCATAATACTGATGATGTTCTATATGTGGAAGGTTTGAAGCATAATCTCTTAAGTGTTGGACAGATGGTTGGCAAGGGATACAATCTTCAATTCAAGGATGGAAAGTGCAGGATAGTGGAGAGTTCTAGAAATGTGATTGCTTCAAGTAGACAAACAAAAGGTAATATCTTTCACTTGAATTCTACTAGTAAAAGTTGTCTGATTACTCAAGTTGATGAAAGTTGGTTGTCGCATAGGAGAATGTGTCATGTAAAATTTGATAATATTATCAAGATAAGTTTTACTTAGGCAGTGAGAGATCTTCCTAAGTTGATAAAACCTACTAATGTCATATGCAAGAAATTTTAGTTAGGGAAGCAAACTAGAGTTTCATTTTGGAGCAAACAAAATTGTTGAAATGAAGTATTGGAGCTTGTGCATACTAACCTGTGTGGTCCTTCTAGAGAATTTTTTTTACAAGGTTATAGGTATTTCATGTTACTTATTGATGATTATTCTAGAATGATGTGGTTTACTTTCTTAAGAGAAAAATTTGAAGCTCTGGAGAAATTCAAGATTTTTAAGGCTATGGTAGAGATAGAGACAGGTCTGAAGATTAAATTTCTGAGATCATATAGAGTTGGTGAATTCACTTTTGATGAGTTTAATTCTATGTGTGAAGAGCATGGGATAAAGAGACAATTATCTGCCCCATGGACCCCTTAGCAAAATGGAGTTGTGGAAAGGAAGAATAGGACAATTGAAGAAGTTGCTAGGACTATGATGCTAGAAGGAAATGTTCATCATATCTATTGGAGAGAAGATGTGAGTACTGTTGTTTACACTCTCAACTGCGTACAAGTCAAAGGTGATACCGGTAAGACTCCTTATGAGCTATGGTATGGTGATAAGCCTATTGTTAGATACTTCAAACTCTTTGGGAGTAAATGCTTTATCAAAAGAGATGGAGATATAGGAAAGTTTGATGATAGGAGTGATGAAGGAATCTTTCTTGGTTATCCTACTAAAAGCAAGGCCTACTAGTGCTATAATAAGAGATTGAGGAAAGTAGTTGAAAGTACTAATGTCAAGGTTGATGAAGAGATAGTTATACCATCTAGAGCCTATGGATATGATTTAGATGATCAGAATGATAGTTCAGATAAAGGAAAGAAATTTCATACTTCAAATCAAGTTTAGATCATTCCGATGAATAAAGAAAATCAAGAGGAAGAAACTAGGAAGTGCATAAGTGAGATCACAAGAGCCTAAAGTTCAAGAACATCCTAAAACTCCAAGTTATGTATAACTAAATCATTCAGAAGATTGTATTATTGGTGACAAGAAAAAAGGAGTTCAAACTAGGAGAAGAATTGCAGAAGAATATTGTTTGATCTTAAAGATTGAGCCTAATAGTTTCAATGAAGCATGCAAAGATGAACATTGGATGGACACAATGAAAGAAGAACTGTTGCAAATTGAGAAGAATGATACATGGACTCTTGTTCCTAGACCTAAGAACAAAAATGTAATTGGAACTAAATGGGTCTTTTGAAACAAACTGAATGAGAAAGGTGAAGTTGTTTGAAAGAAAGCAAGACTGGTATGTAAAAGGTATTCTCAGATGGAAGGAATTGACTTTGAAGAAACTTTTCCCCCTGTTGCTAGGATTGAAGCTATGAGACTATTTCTTGCTTATGTTGCTTACAAAAACTTCAAGGTTTATCAGATGGATGTCAAGTCAGCATTTCTAAATGGTGAACTAGAAGAAGAAGTGTATGTTGAGTAACCTGATGGATTTCAATTGACTAATCAGGGAGATATGGTTTTTCAGTTCAAGAAAGAATTATATGGACTCAAGCAAGCCCCAATAGCATGGTATGCGAGATTGGATAAGTATTTGTTGAAGCTTGGATTTAATAATGGTACTATTGATAGTAATTTGTATTTCAAGATTGATCATGATAAATATTTGATTGTTGAAGTCTTTGTTCATGATATCATTTTTGGAGGAGATGATAGTTTGTGCATGAAGTTTGTTGATGAGATGCAGAGTGAGTTTGAGATTTCTATGATTGGAGAAATGAATTTTTTTTTTGGATTGCAAATTACTCAACTAGATAAAGGGATCTTTATATCTCAGTCCAAGTATGTGAAAGGATTGTTAAAGAAGTTTGGTATGGAAGATTCAAAGCTATTTGGTACACCTATGGTGACTGGATGTAAGTTGACACAAGATGATGATTCAGGTCTAAAGCAAATCAGACTAGATATAGATCGATGATTGGTGGATTTCTTTATTTGAATCAAACTAGACATGATATCATGAATGGCGTATGCATTGTTGCAAGATTTCAAGGTGATCCTAAAGATCTCATGTGACAGCTGTGAAAAGGATTTTCAAATACTTGAAGGGGACATCTGATTTTTCCCTATGGTATCCTAAAGATGATGACCTTACTTTGAGTGTTTTTACTAATGTTGATTGGGAAAGAGATGTGAATGATAGAAAGAGTACTAGTGGTGGTGCATTTTTCTTGGGACAGAAGTTGATTTCATGGTTCAGTAAGAAGAATAATGCCATTTCTTTATCTACTGCAGAGGCAGAATACATTGCTCTTGCTAGCAATTGTACTCAAGTATTATGGATGAAGTAGATGTTGAAAGATATCAATTTTTTGTATGATGAACCTATTGCTATATTCTATGATAATTTAAGTGAAATTCGCATTTCTAAGAATCTGGTGTTGCATTCAAAAACCAAGCATGTATCTATCAAGTTTCACTTTTCTAGATAGAAGGTGAGTGAAAAGGAAGTCAGATTGGAGTATGTGCCCACTAAGGGACAAATTGAAAATATCTTTACAAAGCCTTTGCCTAAGGATAATTTTGAGTATCTCAGAGGGAAGCTAGGGGTGATTACCCCTCCTAATCAAAACTAAGATGCATTATCTTGCATTAGTCTATGCATTTCATAGTCATATCTTGATCCAAATTGATGTTGTGGTGGCTACTACTGAGGGGGAGTAGTCAGATGTTCAGAAATGTGGTTCAGAGCTTGTGTCGAGAAAGAAAATGTGTATCTTTGTCATTGATGTCAAAGAGGGAGAAGATTCATGTGAAAAACTTGGTGGGGAGAAGAGAAGAATAATGTAAAAGAGTTGAGGAGAAAAGAGTCATAATCTAAGGGGGAGACAGTGCTAAGAGAAAATTCTGTTGATGGTGTTTTTCACATCATGTGTTTCCATCAATGCCAAAGGGGGAGATTGATGGATTTTGTTGATATGTGGTTTCCATTAATGTCAACACTATTGGAATTAATGTCTTTAAGGCTGTATATTTTGAGGATATTGAGAAAATTCTAATAAAATAAGTTGCAGGTTGTCAGTGATGCAGTGAAATTTAGTATGTTGGACAACTCAGTATATTTATGATCAGAGTTTGTAGATTAAATGGTTTATTGTCAAGTATATCTAGTCTATCCACATTAAGTTTCAAAGATCCGCATTAATATTTGGTCAAGTTATGAGTATTTATGTTCTGATAGTTATTTTGTTGCTTCAATTGGTGTTCCTAAAACAAGATGATGTGATTCTACTAATTTGAGTTGTTGTGGATGCCTCTGTGGTGATTCATGATGCTCATGGATGTTTCTAGATCATGATCTATCTATGTTGTATACCTACATTGATCGTTGTGCTCAAGATTGGTGATTTTCTTTTGTGTGTTCATGTTTTTCATGTTCATGGCTAACATGGTGATTGTAGCATGTTGTGGATCTTTGAGGAATAATTTTTGAAGGTGTTTCATGTTCAAGGATGTGTTTTTGGGTCTTCACTATGTTGTGGTTGACATTGGTTGATTCACGTTAATATTTTTTTATGGATTGGGCTGACAGTTTGTAAACATTTTTTATTTTATTGAAACCGACATGGAGATGATGTTATTCTTGGTTGTGGATATATCTGTTCAATTTTTTTACCATTTGAATGAAGAAGTGTGAGAGATGTGTGTATGGTATGCACAAATAATGTTATAATCTTTCAAAGGTAGAGGCAGAGTGTGAAGAAGTTTGAAGAAGAGTGAGCAGAGCTTATGTGTTTAATCAAAACTGTAATCAGGCATTAGCAGATACTATTTTCTTAGTTCAAAATCTTGTGGATGTAATCCAAATGTTTCTATAAGAAAATGTGTCTTCCTTTGGGAATTAAGCCTCATTTTAATTAAGCAGTGAGCTCTAGGCAGTGCACCTGAATGCATGTGCATTCCCATTTATAATTCTTTATAATTTTAACATAATATAATCTTGTGGACTAACCTCCACCATGGTTTTTCCCCTAACAAGGTTTCCACATAAAAAATATTGGTCTTATGTGTGTTTCTGACATGGTGATGTTTTATGCTTTCATGTTTATATATCAGATTTAAGAATGAGTTTAATAAGTTTAGTTTATGTGACAACTAATTCACCCCCCTCTCAGTTGTGTGCCCCTGAGTTGCCAACATAGTCAACCCTTTCTTCCTTCTTCAGTCAACTAAGTCTTCAAATTGGAAACATCTAATATTCTTCACAATTAAATAAATCATGTATTAAATTCTTCCATAATTAAATGAATATTTTTTTTATTTCATTAGTTATGTGGGTGCAAATAAATAAATTTATTTTATTTATTAAAATTACCTTGAACTTCAATCTTTCCATATTTTTATCTTCATTCAACTTGTCTTCATTTTAGAATCCAAATCTTTTCTATATCTTCAACTTCCTTTATTTTAGAAAATCTTTAGTTAACAAACCATAAAATTATAAACTTCTTGTGCACCATTATCCACCATTTTAATTAGATAATTTAATATTATATTTTCTTCAATTAAAATGGAAACTTTCCAATTCCTTCTCATAATTTCATCTATTCATTTTTCCTTTTAATCTTGGTCATCTCATTTTGAGGCTAACCAAATTCTAGTGCTTTACATTCATCACAATCATCCACCATTCTTGAGCTTGAAGAAAAGGAACTTACAAACTAAAAAATTGAGAGCAAGGTAAAAAAAGGAATACTATAGAGGTAAATCACGTTGAGTCAATGTAGGTAATATTGTATTTATTATGATTCCATTTTTCTTAGTGTATTCCATAGGCATATTAAACTATATTGGATTGAGAATAGTAGATTTAGTGGTTACTGCTTTGATTATTCATTCCTTTTATGTTTGATGTCTGTTCTATGATCCCACACCTAGCTCTCTAGGCCTATTTTTTCCCTGATATGTGCAAATAAATATTTTTTTCCTAATCATCATATATTTTAATCCAAGAGTCCAATTTTTAAAAATGACATATCATAGGAAATATGGCTCTGTGAAATTTCTAATGGTGTAGGTGATTTATTTAGATTTTGTTTTTTGATGCTTGTTTTTTCCAACTTAAAGTCATATCTTGTTTTTCAACCTCTAAGGTCATAACATTTTTCTCTTGACTCCATTTTTCCTGATTCTTGCAGCATGAGGAAGGTATTCAAGAGCACTTTAGGTTAATACATGCACTTTTTGTGAATCTTTTCTAGAATTTTAAATTTTTGGTTTGAAGTTAGATTGGTACTTTAGCATAACATTTAAATTTATAACTAAAAATGGAATTTTTTGCACAAAGGGATTATATTCTTGTATTGTGAGTGGTAATTTTTTGTTCCTTTATTGTACTTTCTAATTTTATCATGGATTTTTCAAAAAATGTAATTCTTACTCTTTATAATTATCCCGAATGAAAATTATTGAATATCCAAGATACTAAGAGGGGGGGTTGTTGATGTTCAAAATAGCACAATGACATTAAACATAATATCACTATTCTATTTCTCTTGAAAAAGAAAGACAACACATAGTAATCTAACTCTCAAGGTCCTACTAGTTGGTTCTCAATTGTGCTAATATTGCTCAATGGTCAATGTAATTGCAATATGCAAGGGGCCTTTGCTGGTAATAAAGAAAAAAAATGCATTAAATTAACTAACCTATGTTTGGGGGGTTTAAATAAGGATAAAAAATATAGATCAAAGCTTTAAAACAGAAGAACATGAACAAACTTCTTAATATCTAGACATGCATGTCAATAATGAGTGTTTCTTTTCCTAATAAAAACCACAACATGATGCAATACATAGTATAATATATACCACTAAACACATTTGTAGTGCTAATTCAAAATCACAACCATTCCCTAAACTTTTTACCACAAAAACTTAAAATATATCATTCACTCATCATCAAAACACATATCAAATAGATATAACAAAAACATCATTCACAGATAACTCAATAAGATAATCTTGAATCTAGTTTCCTCTATTGATTCCCATCAAATAGAAAAAATTTAGGCACATCAAAATCATTGGCATACAGATTCATCATGATTCATTAACTTTATCCAAAAGGTCCAAACTTAACAACATATAAAATGTATAATACTATGAAATATAACCAAGTTCAACTGAACTTTTCAAAGTATCTCTGCTAACAATAATGAAATCCTAATACTATTCACTATTCACTATCATTAGGTGGCTAAACTTTCTTCAATCAACTGAACTTTACAAAATAGATCCAAGAAGTACATATAGACATATCATGCATAAGTTCCTCTCAATCAACAACTTAGATCCAAAAATCAAGGAACCATAATTGAATGAAGGACTGAACTGCTAATCTTAAATTCCAAGATTGATTGCTCTTTTGCACAAAATTCTAATGTCCAAGGAAGAAGATGGAACTGATGGATTGGACTGGAGTTAAGCTCATATCAAAACCCTGCAAAACATGAGAGAAGAAGATGTGTTAAGTGAAGAGAGTGTTCAACTGTCAGCTCACTTTTGCATTGCATGCTCAAGGATGTACTCATCATAATTAGAGAACACTTGTTGAAGGGCATTCGAATCATGCCCATCTAACCAATCATCCTCAAATTTAATCCTCTCTAACTTTGCTGAAACCAAACCCTGCACCTCCTTTAATTTTATCACTTCCATTCTAGCAACCCTTACTTCTTCCCTGATGTCCATAAACCTATCCAATAACAAATATTCTCCATCATCTCCTTTTTGCATTACCTCTTCAAACCTACTACACCGCTTCTCCCTCATCTTATCCAAAGAAAGAATCTCCTTGACTAAGGTATCTAGATTGACAAAAATAGCCACTATTGCCTCAAATTCATCAATTTGTTGGTTCAATTCTTTACTCACCTCTTGAACCTCATTCTTATGCTCATGAATAGACCTGGATTTGTATCCTATTATCCTCATAGTTTTCTTAATAAAATATGAATTATCATCTTCAAGAATTGACTGCTCACGTAGAGTTGACTTAGGCACTTTGCTAATTTCCTTAAGCTTTTTAATATATTCTTTATAGTCTTCATCTTGTTTGTCTAGATCTTCAGCATCCTAGTTCAAACTTCTTGCCAACTCAAGTGTTGTTTCATGAATCTTAAAAATATTAGTTAATACTTCATCAACCTCTTGATTGAGCTTATCAATCCATCTTTCTAGCATTCCTACCTTATTCTTTATCTACACCAAGTCATTGGCTTCCTTCTTTGTTAGTAAGATTGGGAATTCGGGAGCAGCAACTTGTGGAGAAATTGGAGTTGAGACATCTTTTAAAAACTTATGCAACTGATCCAATTGAGCCTTAAGCTCATCTTTCTTTTGCTTGTATTTGATCATCCTACACTTGGTAGAGGAAGCTATAATATCAAATAAGTTCATTTGCTAGTTCCTTGTAGTTCTTCCCAAATTCGCCGTGCCCAACTCATAATTAGTCATTTGCATATCATCCCAGTTCTTATCCACCATTTGTATTGCACATTCAACAATAATTTCTATTGTGTCTATAAGCTTGGTGGAGTGAAGAACCCTGGCCTTCTTTTTGGGTCTCTCCTCAATCTCTTTCATCATCTCATTTGAATTGAGAGGATAAGGTTGAACTATCTGTTTCTTTTCCAATTCAAGCTTCAACCATGTAGGAGCAGTAGGAGTAGTATCTATTTGTGTTGAAGATCAAGAGGTTGCAATATTGTGTTCTCAAGCTAAGAGTCAACCTTTTGGAAATTTTTTTGCTCTCTTTGCACCTCTTCTTTCTCAAGTTTCTCAACCTCTTCCTTATCCTTCTATTCTTGCAACCTTTTGGCTTCAAATTCCTTCTTTAGACATTCCTCTTCCAACATCCTTTCCTCTAGCATCTGGTCCCTTTTCCTTTTCAATTCCTCAACATAGTCCCATGCTTCTTTGGACTTCTTCTCATGTAGAGAAAGTTATGTAGCCTCATTCTCTCTCTCTAGGCATTCTTTCTCTTATTTTCTTCAATGGGCCTCTTCTACAACTTTGAACTTAGCCTCAAGGGCTTCTTTCTCTCTTCTTTGATCAGCCTTCTCCTCCTCAAGATCATGAATCCTTTGCTACAAAGCCAACTTATCCCTTTCCTCTTTCATTTTGATCTCTTGCTCCTTTTGTTGTTGTTGTTTGATTAATTCATCAACCTTCGTCTAAGCTAAGAATTCTTGTTGCTTCAATGTATTAGATTGTGCCTTAACATCAATCTCTTTTTTTTTAGCCAGTGCCTTGGCTTTTTCCTTGGAATTCTTCCCTTTTTTCCTCCTCAAACAACTTCCATTGGTCCTCTTATGTTAAAACATGTTGAGTCTTGGCATGATCAGTTACGTCAAGAGATGCCACCACATGAGTCTCCTTGTTGGATGGGGTAGCCTCAAAGTCTGTCTCAATGTCATGAATTTCTATCTCTGGATGCTTCTCCTTCAATAACTCAGCTTCCTTATGGAGACTTCCCATAGGAATTTCCTCACTTGGTTGCTCTATGACAAGGGGTTGAGTGGATGCTTCTACTACAATAGATGTTGAGGCACTAGCTTTTGTTGCCACTTCTTCATGTGTCTTCGAAGGATCTTGAGTAGGAATTTCAATTTTCTCTGGAACATTAGGAGGGAAGAACTCTAGGGGTTCCTTAGGAGCCATTCTTCTCTTTGTCCTCTTGTACCCTTGAGTGGTACCTACATCCTTTCATTTCTTTGAACTCTGAGCCACTGGCTCCTTAATCCTCATGACCACCCAGTGAATGCTTCTATCAAAAACTTGTCTTGCAATTTTTTTTATATTGATGGACTCTTCCACATTCCAGTCCACTGGATCAAGATCTTTGGTGCCTATATTCTCTGCCTCGTATTGGGGATCCAAAGTCACCCCATCATCTGATAATTTCTCTACGATGTCCTAATTAATCCCATACTCAACCATGAGTATGATAGGAAATCTTTCATAGTTTCTCTTTTGGAGATCATATTCATCTTGTACATCCATCCAAAATTCCTCTAGTAAATTTTTTTTTTTCAAAAACACTAGGAAGCAAGGCCTGCATCTTGTGTCCATGATCAAAATGCTTTCTAGAAGTGTATAAACCCAATTTTAGATGAATAAAATCTTCACAAACTACCTTAGCTACCACAATATGTGGACAACTATACTCGCAGAACTTTATGGAGAACTTGTGACAACCAATCTTGTGCTTGGTACCAAATTTGAAGTTAACCCTCAAAGCTTGATAGATAAATTCCATCAAGACAATCTTCTTGCTGCAATACCCAGGTAGTAGATGGGGGTGACCATCAAAACCAACCAGCCTAAAGTAGATAAATCTAGGGTATTGGATATACCAATGTCCCCACTCATTTATGAAGGCCATGGCCTCTCTGCTTAGTCTGTAACCAGTGTCCTCTATTAGCTAGTTAATGATGACATAAAGAAATGAATCATTAACCCTTCTGACGTGTGACTCTGAGGTTTGTAAGGTAAGCTAATCATAATGATCCCATAGATTCTTCTATCCTTGAGCCTCACCCATTACACCAATTGCATTAAGTCCCTAAAAGATCCCTCTTCTAGCAGCTACATAGACTACATAAGAGGTCATGAAGAAACTCTTCATTTGTCTCACTCTTAGCATCTGATTATGTATGCAATATAAGACAATCATGGGCCAATCAAACTATTTTATACCATCAAGGATAGTTTAGATGAATGGGAACATCCATTCTTTATATTGGGAGGCATCCCTCTTCCCAAACACCCTAGAGAGAATCATTATTATATCAGAGATCTCCTTATAGAAGTCTGACCTATTAGGTTGATCAGGAAGCTTTTCCAAAGACTTTTTCTCAACTCTCATCCAAATCTTATCCATATGAGTTTTTCTAGTCCCCTTATCACTGTACAACTTGAGGGCTTCTGCTTCATTTAACTATATGGAATTTTGTGGAGTAGGAGCATTGAACATAAATCTAATCATCTGGGGTGTTGAATCAATAATCATGTTCCCCTATATATCCACACATTGCCTCATGGCAAGATTGTAGGCTCCAGCTACAATCATTATTAATTTGAGACATTAGACTGATAGTGGGAAGATAGCAACATGTGCTAGTCCAGATTGGAAGATCCTTTGTGTCCTTCCCGTTACATTTTCACCAAATGTCTCCAATAGAAACTCCTCATAATTGAATGCACCCAAATTGGTATCAATGATATCTGCCCAATCAAAATCAACTTTTCTAGTAGTAAGAGTGGCCTCCCTGTGTTTGTACCTCAGATTGTAAGGGAGCTGCTCCACTTTAATCTTCTTTAGCTTAGCCCCCTACCTTGAATTTTTTGTAGGTTGGCTCCTTTGAGAAGCCTCTTCTGATGCTCCATACATCTATCAATCTCTTCAATAAACTCCTGTATTAGATGAAAAAAATACATAAAAGTCAATATATCAATCAACATTTATCTCTACCTCCTTGGAACAACATTTATACTTAGCCAAAATTCAAAAATTCATCAGAGGCAGAGCCACCGAAGAATAAGGAAAAAGGAACTATTCCAGTACAAAGTGGGGTCAAAATCGAAACTAAGACAAGACCAGAACTGGGACCAAAAAAAAATCAAACAAGAAAGTAATCGCTAATTTGAAGTTTGACCTCCACTCTAGTTCTGGCTCCACTTAAGAGCAAGTGTGAAGACAAACATTATCAATAACTGAAAGCAAGATCATTTTAGGAATGAACCTTAGTGCTAAAAATCCTCAGGACGAGTTCGGTCCCGAGTCAACTTCTGCTAGTTTTGTAATTAAAACAAAGCACTTTCTTGAAGACATGGTCATATGAATCTAAGGACCTAGGTCACATGATTTGTACAAGGAAAACCAAATAAAGGAAATAAAATTTCTTAACCCTACCCCTCAACCATACAAAGACCAATTTTAACCCTAGGGAAAAACATTTTGTAAAGGTTATCGAGCAAAACCTACTTTGCACAACATGTTGATTCAAAAAATTAGGGCATCAAAAACCCATCACAGAAATCACATAATCGGCACAGAATCAAGATCAAAAGGGTTTCCAAACACATTTTAAAACATTTAAAGAAAATAAAACCCTAAAAAATGGAATCCCTAATTAGAAACTAGGGCACAACAAAATGTACCTACCACAAAAGCGACAACAAATGAAAAATGACAAATGAAAGAAAGAAAATAGAATGGGAAAATAGAAAAAGACAAAAACCAAACCAAAAGAAAACAAGGAATAAGCAAAGAATCACAGAAGAAGATTCTACGAATTTTCCAAAACATGACGAAGAAGAACATGAGAAAGCAATGACAACACAAAACAAGAAAAGAAGGGAAAAGAACCCCTACCTTGAAATGCTCAGAAGGAAAGATTGAATCTTGATAAAGATTCACTTTGCGACATGCCTCTGGAATCAAATCACTCCTCTCAAAGTTATTTTGGCTCTGGTTTGTTTAAACGATTTTAATAACAAAGATAATGAGCCAGTTAAACATAATTAAGATTTTAAAATCAATTCGCACATGTGATGAGGCTACAATTAATGCCATAAATGCAGTAGGTCAAAGGTGGAGCAAATAGTGCAAAAAAATAGTTAACCTCATGAATCACCAAAAGTAGGGTGGACACAAACCTGGATCTGAGACAACATAAAGAACTTTTTAAGAAGTCCCTTATCTAACTCTGAACTCAGCTCTAGTCTTGCAATAGAGACAAACAACGAACAAAGGAAATGGGGTAGGATTGGAACCAAGACTGGAACTGGAACTAATACAAAGTTCAAATTCTGATCTCGATTCCAGTTTAGCTCCCGACCAAGAAACAAGAAAAGAAACAAGGACAACAAACATGAAAAGAAGCGGGACCAGAATGAAAACCAAACTCAGCCCAAACACCAATGGAAACAACAAATCAAAGAAAACAAGCGGAGTCAGAATCAAAACGAGAAAAAAATCTATTTTTTTGAGAAAGTTCCAAGTTAGGTTCCAATTCCGCTTCCGTTTCCACCTGGGAAAAACAAAACGCAAGGAAAATGACAAACAACTCAAGGGAGAAATAGACCCGAGAGTGCAAAACACAATGACAAATAAAGAAAAGAAAAAGGAGAGAAGGTAGACACAAAACCAGAACCGAACCGAGACTTGGAACTAAGGAAAAGTTATAAGTGTAGTTTTCATTCTGAGTCTGCTTTCACCAGAGCAAAGGAGAGAAAGACTTAGGAGGAAAAAAAACAACTCCTAAGACACAAACAAAACACGAAAGAAAAAACAATGACAAGGGGGACCCATTTTGTTCCAAAATAATAATGGGGTGGTTATGCAAGGCATAACAATTGGCGACTCAGCTAGGAAAATGGTTTACCCATTTTTAAGATACTGAAGAATTTAGTCACCCAGAACCTCTAATTTATGAAACATGTTAACTTAAGTATGATCAACATATTTAAGTAAAGTTGAGTTGGAATCTCAAATGTATATCAACATGAACTACTTTTGAATCTAAGTGTGTGCATACATGGTGCATCCTTCTTCATAAAAACTTTATCCACCCCTAAACAACTGTACCTAAGATCCAAGCTACGTAGATTGAGTTCTTCAACTATCATCCAATGAAATCCTAGGCATTGCTTCACTGCTAGTCAGGAATCCATAGCCCCAATGGAGATACCTCTAGTTATTTCAAAGCATTGCTCTACTACTAGATAGACATCCATAGCCCTGATAGAGATACTTTAATCACCCATTTGATATTGAGTCTGCTTTCTCTCAATGGTTCTATTTTCTCTTTTTCTTTTACAAGCTTCATTTATGGGAATTCTTTACTGAATTTGCCCAATACTTAGATATCAATAATCTGCAATGTGGGTTGAGAACTATAGTGGACCTTATGATAGTTTTGGGAATCAAAATTTTCACTTGAATTAGAGATATAATCACCCTGAGATGAATAGGAACTTTACATAGGCATATTTTTTATCTATTTTGTGACAGACTTCAATCATAATTCATGAGATTATCTACAATGTACCTTATTCATAATAACTTTCCAAACTAATGTTATAATGACCATAAGACATAAGTTTGGAATGAAATATTTCAACATATATGCCTAAAAATATCTAAATCAATTTCCCTCCTAGTTCCTGCAACATCCTTTAAATAACAACCCCTTTATTTCAAAATGGAAAGACACAAAGCCCCCCCCCAAAAGAACAAGACAACACAATAGAAAGAAACAAAAGAAAAAAAGAACAAACAAACAAACAAAAGAAGTAATTACATATAATACAACCAACTTATAAAATCAGACCCTCATGGGCCAAAGTAATGCTTGAGAAATTGACCATTGACGAGCAATGGTATAGGTTCTCCTATTAGGGTGGTCAATTGAAAAGCATTCTCACCCAAGATCTCAACTCTTTGGTATATACCCAACCAGAGTTTGTCAAACTTTCGGTGGTCCACATTTTTCTCTTTATCCTTATCCCACAACAACACAAGATCTGATATCCTAAAATCTTTTATTTTGGCTCTCTTGTCAAACCAACATTTGACAACAACCTGATGTTTGAAGAACTAATGTAAAGCAATGTCTCTCTATTCTTCCATGTTTAAAATATTGGTTAGCCTTACCTCAATCTGGTCATCATTTGAATAAAATTCTTCCATAAACCTAAGGACAGGTATCTGCAGATGTATGGGGAAGATAGGCTCTTGGCCGTAGACTAACTCGAAAGGGTAATTTCCTAGACCGGCTTTAATATGGGTTCGATCTACCCATAGGGAAAATCTTAGTTGGGTATGCAAATCTTTAGGATTGTTCACTAACAACTTCTTTATTACTTCCAACAAGTTCTTATTGGTAGACTTTGCTACACCATTTCCCTGAGGGTAGTAATTGGATGAGTACTTTAGAATAATTTTATGTTCATAGGCCCATTGTATGAACTCAACAAACGAGAAAGTGGGGCCATTGTCACATACCAAGGCAAAGGGTACTCCAAATCGGTTATGATGCTTTCATTAAGAAATATGATAACCACCTTTGTGATGCTATTTTTGCATGGTTGAGCCTCGGTCTAGTGCATACAGTAGTCAGTTGTTGTTAAGATGAAATTATGACCCTTAGAAGAGTTTGGATTAATTACCCCTACAAAATCCAGTGCCCATTGGGAAAATGGCCTTACCTCGTAAATTGGTTGTAAGGGCATTGTAGGATTACACTCCTTAGGTGCAGAGTTCTAACATGTATGACATTTCTTGACATGTTGATGTGCATCCTTGAACATGTGGGGACAATAATAACCTGACTTGAGAATTTTATGGGCTAAGGAATTTGAAAATCCGTGCCATGTGCCATGCCTTCCATGAAATTCAGCAATAGCATGCTTGGATTCTTGTTGATCTAAACAATGTAGGTAAACTCCTTCATAATTCCTTCAGTATAAGGCACCTCCTTTGAGCATGAAATGAGCACTCTTCATCCTCAAAACT
Organism: Sequoia sempervirens; assembly: GCA_007258455.2. NCBI lineage: Eukaryota > Viridiplantae > Streptophyta > Pinopsida > Cupressales > Cupressaceae > Sequoia > Sequoia sempervirens. The sequence goes on along the minus strand of VDFB02000363.1, from coordinate 9,501,793 downwards.
CTCCTTTGAGTAGCATTCATTCCCTTTGGGCATTTGTTCTTGAGGAGGAAGAAAATAAAAACTATGTACCATGGATCATTGGTGAATGAGTGCACTATATAATGTTGGCAAGTGATACTCTTGTCAACATCTTCCATAGCCTTTGAAAAACCCTATCCATATACAAGCTTCATAAGATGGTTCTCTAGATAAAATTCTTGCAAAATAGCCATCCATTTTCCCCTTCTTTCCCCTAACACACTCTACATAAGGAGAGACTTAACAACTAGATCAAGAACTATGGCAACAACCTGGCTCCTAAGAATGTAATGCCTAATTTTTTTACTACTCGTGCCAATGCAAAGGCCTACTTCTCAAGAGGCAGGTACCTGACCTGTGCATTTTTGAATGGGGAGCTCATGAAAGCAATTGGCCTTTCATCTCCCTCTCCTCTTCGTTGTGTTAGAATAGCTGCACATGAATGGTCAAATCAAAGGAATATATATAAAAGGGCTTTACATAATCTGGGCTAGTCAAGACTGGTGCCTCAGATATTGATTGTTTAATCTGTGAGAAAGCAGATTTAGCCTTGTTGCTCCACTCTATCTTTGCATCTTTTCTCATCATCTCATTAAGTGGTTTGACAATTTCTACAAATCCTATTATAAAATTTCTTAGAAAATTGATCCTTCTGAAGAAGGATCTCATCTCCTTTTTACTCCCTAGAATTATCAGTTTCAAGATGGCTTCAAATCTATCTGGGTCTATGGATATCCCCTTTTTTGATATCACATGGCCTAGAATTTTCCTTTCAGAAACTCCAAACACACATTTCTTGGGATTTAGGGATACTCCATAGCTTATACATCTCTTAAGGAATTTTGCTAAATCATTAGCATGGTCCTTTCTGTTCTTAGAGAAAATAGTTAAGTCATCTACATAGATAATGATACACTTACTTATTAGATCCTTGAATGCTACGTCCATTGCACGCTGGAATGTAGCTCTAGCATTTATAAGTCCAAATGGCATTCTTCGATAGGAAAATATCCCCCACTTAGTAGTGAAGGAAGTCTTCATTATGTCCTCATGGATCACAAGCACTTGATTATACCCAGAATAGCCATCCAAGAATGACATCATCTGAGATCCATTCATAGCTTGTAATACATCATCAAGAGAAGGAAATGGATAGTTATCCTTCTCTGAGGCTTTGTTTAGGTTCCCAAAGTCAAAACACAATCTGATCTCCCCACTTTTCTTGCGTACTAGAACTAAATTGGCAACCCAAGTGGAGTGTTGTACTGGGAAGATGATTCTTGTTGAAAAAACCTTTTGCACTTCCTTTTGAATTAATGGCTTGATCAAAGCATTCACTGGGAGTTTCTTTTGATGGAAGGGCTTTGCTTTTGGCTTCAGAGGTATTGTATATGTGATCATAGAGGTGTCAAAAGTCTTTAAATCTTCATAACTCCAGGAAGTTGTTATAATTTCTTCTTTTAACACCTTAACTATTTCATCTCTGATCTCCTTAGGGCATGTCTTGCCTATATAAACATTTATTTTAGGAACTGAATCAGCCAAATTAATAGATTTGTACTTCCCTCCATCACTTTGTGTTGGCACCCTCTCACAAGCCCGAGGATCAGAGTCAAATATTCTTTCCAAAGCTACCATCCCCTTGGGAATGTTGTTTCTTTTTAAATTCATTATTCCTTTAGTGTCACAACCCTTAGTGTCCCGATCCCCATGATCTCTTTTTGACTCATCTATTATATGTCCTTCAAAGACATCAGAACTTTACAAGAAGGCGAGTATGTATTGGTCATCATTGAAGACCTAAAAATTCTAAACATTATTTGGGACAGCTGGGAATGAGACTAGTTCAACTGAAAATATTTTAAACTTGGAGTCTTGCATAGGCTCCAGAGTGCTAGCAGTGGCTGCAAGGGCATCTATAATCTAATTTTGTTCCCTAGGAATCAAAGTGATTCCAAAAGCATCAAAATCCTCAATCAGATTCCAAACTTTTATTTTGTAAGTGGCCAATCATTTGTTATTACAAGTATATTAGTTGTGGACTTGTTTGAAAATTACTTTAGAATCCCCCATAACCATGAGAGACGTGACCTTCTGATGAGAAAATATCATACCTTGAGCAAGTGCTTCATACTCTACCATGTTGTTTGTGCAACCAAACTATAACATGTAAGAAGAAAAGTCTTTCCCTTTGGGTTGGTTAATTCAATCCCTACCCCACTTCCTAATTTGGACTTGGAGCCATCAAATTTAAGACTCCATAATTGATCTAGAGGTGGGATCTCTTTCTTCTTTAGGGTTACAGATATTTTTTTGCTAGAAGTATGTGGCAGCTCAGACTAGTGCTAACCATCAAGATTTGAAGGTATTTGGGGACAAGGTTTACCTGAAGGTTTACCTGGATTGAAAATCTATTCATGCACTAATTTCTGAACCTCCTCTTGGGTTAGCTCACAATTCAATACATTTTTCACCAATTCCTTGGGCATTGGAAGGTATCCAGAGTAGGTGTAATAAGAAAAGACTGAGATTCCTTAGTCTCTCTTTGTAGTTCATACCATAGAACCCGAGTCTGCTCGAATTGGGAAGAATGTTCCTCTTGAGCAAGACTGGCTCTCGTAAGGATGGTTGAATCTTTTGCTTCAAACAAAAATTTATTGGTGGGGGTTTGAGGTTGAAATTCACAATTTTCTTCAACCTGGGAGACATGATTTAAGATATCTACACAAGGTTGGTAGGTTAGATCATAATGGTTTTGATAATGGACCCTACACCAATTGGGAAGCAATAGGCTCCACAAGTCAACCTCTTCTCCCAATACCAACCTATTCTATTGCAATTTTTGAATTAGGACTTGCTGGTTGATTGTAGTCATCGAGTTAGTTTGTTCTAGATGAAATAGATAATTAGAATGAAGCACAGAGAAAGTCATGATTTCCTCATACTTTTAAACTCCTATCTCAGTTTCAAAATAGGATACCTCATTAGGGGAATCATACTCTATGATCATGTGTTTGAGCCTAGGATCACTTTCAATTCTAATTTGTGTTGCTACCCCCTTCTAGGGCAACCACATGTGTGAGAAGTCCAAGGAAAAATATCCCCCAATACTCTTCATGAGGTCTCTGCTTAAAAGCATACCATAGATTTCTGGGATATCTGCAACATGGATATCAATGTAAGTTTGGATCCTTGGATCAGATCCAATCTGTACATGAATATTCTTAAGTTATCCTACCACATTAACTTTTGTTTTATCCAATTGAATGAATTTTTTGTTAGTCTAGAGTGGACTCGGACCTGACTTCCTACAAATTGAAAATGGCATGACAATTCCCAATGTCGTAGAATCTAATAGGTAGTTGTGCAGATTCTTTTCAAAAATTCTTAAACTTAGAAGAAAAGGTGGGGTTCCAGTCTTACCTTTATAAAGGGTTGCATTCATCTTATTAGTGGGAGTTTCCTTTCCTTTCCCTTTTAACCTATCTATTTCCTCCAAGGCTTTCAACAAAATTTCTTTTTGAGTAGGGCACCACTTCATAATGTCAAAGAATGACAATGATTTTTTTTGCTTCTGCATCTCTGCAATGAAATCAAATTCTGAATCATTCTTTACTTGATACTTAGGAAAAGAATGTGGATTACCTTTGTTCTGAAAATCTGATGGCCCCTTTGGTGGTGGTGGGTTATTATCTCCATTCTAATTTTGTGGGACCATGTTATTAGGAGGAGCAGATGTGGTGAATGGCCCCTTATTTTGATTCCTGAGGAAATTTCCTCCATTGGTTTGGAAAGCTTGGGCATCATATACATCTTCCACTATTTCATTGTCTTCTTGGTTGGGAAATGGAGGTTCTTCATCAAAGATGTCATAGGCCATGGTTGTATCCATTGATCCACCAGACTTGTTGGGTTCCCCTTGAAATGGAGCGTCAGCCTATGCAATTTTGACAACCTTCTACATTTCCAGGCAATTAACCTTAGAATGAGTTGTAGTATCATGCAACCTACACCAATTCGTCATAAAGTTAAGATTTGCCACATTTGCAGTGTGTGGATTTTCATCACCTGCCTGATAATTATGGGAAAATCCCCCATTATTAGGACCAATATTCCATGGTCTATTATTGTTAGACCTCTGATTATATCCCCTATTCTAATTTTGATAAATCTGGTTAGAGGAATTTTGGTTTTGAGGGTTCCTATTGGTATTCTGATTCTATCCATAATTATGGATTGGGTTTTGGTTGGAGTTACCCTGATTAGAATACCCTCCCTAATTTTGAGAACTTTGATTCTGGTTCTAGGGGGGTTATGTCTAAGTTGGGCCATATCACTAGACATTTGAGATAGAGTCTTCTTGAGAGTTTCATCTCATTAATCAGTTGGAGAGTTCTTTCACTTTCTGCGGTCTTTACTATAGATGGCTGACCAACAAGATTTGATCCTCCAACTTGATTTTGATAATTTTGTTTTTGTTGGGAAGAGTCTTGAGTACCATTAGTAAAAAATGGTAAGGAAGGCGGGACTTGCAATTTAGACATGGGTCCATATTGGGAATAAGACATCCATGGGACTGTGCTGAACATAGGAGTTGGGTTAGGCATCTGATATCCTATGGGAGCAAGAACTCCTCCCAAACTCCATAATTGTACACTTATTTGTTGTTGCAATTGGATGGCTTGGTGATAGACTTTAGAAAAAGAATCAATTTCAGTGGCCTCATATGTCCTCTTCAAGAACAGGCCAATCAAAGGATCCACAGCCCTTAAATATGCCAAAATGGCAATATTTTCAGCAACGAGGTGAGGATCTTGTAACCTTCTCTACATTCTCTGAAACCTTGTGTTGAATAATGAAAATGGTTCATGAGGTTCCTTCCTTATTGTAGAAAATTGGTGATATATAATAGTAGGGTCTACATACACCCGAAACTGATTAATAAAGGCATTTTCCAAGTCTTTCCAACTTAGAATAGACCCTTGGGGTAAGTTTAGATACTAGTTGTATGCCATGTCACCCAATGAATAGGGGAACAACCTACATACAACATCATGATGGGCCACCTGAGTATGAGTACATGCATCCTTAAATGCATGTATATGCTATTCTGCACTTCTTGATTCTCCATGCATATAACAAGGATAGAATCTCTCTAGATTCTTAGGAAGATCAAGAATACCCCTAGGGATAGTCCCTAGTGGTGAGGGGTTATTCACAAAGAAATCCATGGGTCGTGGTGGTAAGATAGGTTGTAGAATAGGTGAGTTTGGCCTATGAGGTGGTGTGGGTGGATTTGGTGGAAACCCAGGTGGACTAAGTGGTGGTGAAAATGGTGGAATTAGGACACTACGAGCTTGGGGTCTCTACCTAATAGGGGTTTGGAGTTAAATGAATGGTTTAGGGTTTTGAGAAAATCTAATAACTCTCTCATACCTATGTGGTGAGAATGAGCCAATTTGAGACAGCTTGTTCCTTAGGCCCTCCTTCTAGCACTAGATCTACTGATGTTTAAAAGAGCACTGTAACAAAATTAAAGAAAATATCACTATTATATTTCTCCTCAAAATGAAAGACAACATATAGTAATATAACTCCCAAGGTCCTAGTAGTTGGTTCTCAGCAGTGTTGATATTTCTCAATGGTTAATGTAACTGTAATATGCAAGGGGCCTTTGCTGGTAATAAGGAACAAAACTACATTAGATCAGCTAACCTACATTTTGGGGGTTTAAATAAAAAAAGAAGAAGATAGATCATAGCTTTAAAACAAAAGAACATGAACAAAAATTCTTAATATCTAGACATGCATGCCAATAATGAGTGTTTCTTTTCCTAATCAAAACCACAACATGATGCAATCCATAGCATAATCTATACCACTTCACACATTCATAGTGCTAATTCAAAATCACAACCATTCCCTAAACTTTTTACCTCAAAACCTTAAAATAGATCATTCACTCATCTTCAAAACACAGATCAAATAGATATAACATAAATGTCATTCACAGATAACTCAATGAGATAATATTGAATCCAATTTACTCTATTGATTCCATCAAATAGAAAACATTTAGGCATAGCAAAATCACTGGCATACGGATTTATTATGATTCATTAACTTTATCCAAAAGGTCCAAACTTAATAACATATAAAATTTATAACACTATAAAATATAACCTAGTTCAACTGAACTTTTCAAAGTATCTCTGCTAACAATAATGAAATCCTAATACTATTCACTATTCACTATCACCAGGTGGCTAAACTTTCTTCAATCAGCCGACCTTTACAAAATAGAGCCAAGAAGTACATATAGACATATCATGCGTAAGTTCCTCTCAATCAACAACTTAGATCAACAAATCAAGGAACCAAAACTGAATGAAGGATTGTACTATTGATTTGAAGTTCCAAGACTGATTGCTATGTTGCAAAAATTCTGACATCCAAGTAAGAAGATGAAATTGATGGATTGGACTGGAGTTAAGTTCATATCAAAACCCTACACAAGAGGAGAGAAGAAGATGCGTTAAGTAAAGAGAGTGTTCAACCATCAGCTCACTTCTGCATTGCATGCTCAAGGATGTACTCATCATAAACAGATAACACTTGTTGAAGGGTATCCGAATCAGGCCCATCCAACCAATCATACTCAAATTTAATCCTCTCTAACTCTTCTGATACCAATCCCTACACCTCCTTTAATTTGATCACTTTCCTTCTAGTGGCCTTTATTTCTTCCTTGATGTCCATAAAACTATCCAATAAAAAATATTCTCCATCATCTCCTTTCTGAATTACCTCTTCAAACCTAATACACAACTTCTCCCTCATTTTATCCAAAGAAATACTCTCCTTGACTGAGGTATCTAGATTGACCAAAAAAGCCACTATTGCCTCAAATTCATCAATCTGCTGGTTCAAGTCTCTACTCACCTCTTGAACCTTATTCTTATGCTCATGAATAGACTTGGATTTGTAACCTATTATCCTCACAGTTTTCTCAATAAAATATGAATTATCATCTTCATGAATTGACTGCTCAAATAGAATTGACTTAGGCACTTTGCTAATGTCCTTAAGCTTTTTAATATATTTGTTATACTCTTCATCTTGCTTCTCTAGATCTTCAGCATGTTGATTCAAACTTCCTGCCAACTCAAGTGTTGTTTCATGAATCTTAAATCTATTAGTTAACACTTCATCAACCTCTTGATTGAGCTTATCAATCAAATATTTCTAGCATTCCCACCTTACTCTTCATCTACACCAAGTCTTCAGCTTCCTTCTTTGTTAGTAAGATTGGGGATTTAGGAGCAACAACTTGTTGAGAAATTGGAGTTGAGACATATTTTAAAAACTTATGCAACTGATCCAAATGAGCCTTAAGCTCATCTTTCCTTTGCATGTCTTTGATCATCTTGGACTTGGTAGAGGAAGGTACAATATCAATTAAGTTCATTTTCTGGTTCCTTGTAGGTCTTCCCAAATTCACCATGCCCAAATCATAATTAGTCATTTGCATATCATCTCAGTTCATATCCACCATTGGTATTGCACATTCAACAATACATCCTCCTTTGTCTATAAGCTTGGTGGAGTGAAGAACCTTGGACTTCTTTTTGGGTCTCTCCTTCTCAATCTCTTTCATCATCTCATCCCAAATGAGAGGCTATGGTTCAACAATTTGATTCTTTTCCAAGTCAAGCTTCAATAATGTAGGAGCAGTGGGAGTAGTAGCTATTTGTGCTGAAGATGTAGCAGCAGTAGTAGATGATAAAGGTTGCAATATTGTGTTTTCAAGCTAAGAGTCAACCTCTTGCACATTTTGCTACTCTCTTTTTGCCTCTTCTTGCACATGTTTCTCAGCCTCTTCCTTAACCTTTTGTTCTTGCAACCTTTTGGCTTCAAATTCCTTCTTTAGATGTTCCTCTTGCAAATTCCTTTCCTCTAGCATCTAGTCCCTTTTCCTTTTCAATTCCTCAACATAGTCCCATTCTTCTTTGGACTTCTCTTGTAGAGCAAGTTTTGCAACTTGCTTCTCTCTCTCTAGGCATTCTTTCTCTTCTTTTCTTTAGTGGGCTTGTTCTACAGCTTTGAACTTAGCCTCAAGGGATTCTTTCTCTCTTCTTTGAGTATACTTCTCCTCAAGATCATGAATCCTTTGCTACAAAGCCAAATTATCCCTTTCCTCTTTCATTTTGAGCTCTTTCTCCTTTTTCTATTGTTGTTTGATAAATTCATCAACCTTGGCCCGAGATTCTAATTCTTGTTGCTTCAATGCATCAAATTTTTCCTTAGCATCAATCTCTTGTTGCTTAGCCAGTGCCTCGACTTGTTCCTTGGAATCTACTTCCCTTTTAGCCTCCTCAAACATCTTCCATTGGTCCTCTTTTGTTAAAATATGTTGAGTCTCGACATCACCAGTTACATCAAGAGATGCCACCACATGAGTCTCCTTGTTGGATGGGATAGCCTCAAAGTCTGTCTCAATGTCATGAATTTCTATCTCTAGCTCCTTCTCCTTCAATAACTCAGCTTCCTTATGGAGACTTCCCATAGGAATTTCCTCACTTGGTTTCTCTATGACAAGGGGTTGAGTGGATGCTTCTATTTTGCCACTTCTTCTTCATGTGTCTCTTAAGGATCTTGAGCAGGAATTTGAATTTCCTCTCCAATATTAGGAGGGAAGAACTCTAGGGGCTCCTTAGGATCCATTCTTCTCTTTGTCCTCTTGTACCCTTGAGTGGTATCTAAAACCTTTCTTTTCTTTGAAGTCTAAGCCGTTAGCTCCTTAATCCTCATGACCACCCACTGAATTCTTCTATCTAAAACTGGTCTTGCAATCTGCTTTATATCGATGGACTCTTCAACATTCCAGTCCAATGGATCAAGATCTTTGGTGCCTATAGTCTTTGCCTCCTATTGGGGATCCAAAATTACCCCATCATTTGATAATTTCTCCGTGATGTCCTAGTTAATCCCATACTCAACCATGAGTATGATAGGAAATCATTCATAGTTTCTCTTTCAGAGATCATATTCATCTTGTAAATCCATCCAAAAGTCCTCTAGTAAATTAAAATGTTTGTCAAAAACACTGGGAAGCAAGGCCTGCATCTTGTGTCTAGGATCAAAATGCTTTCTAGAAGTTTATAAACCCAATTTTAGATGAATCAACTCTTCACAAAATTCCTTAGTTTCCACAATATGTGGATAGCTATACTCGCCCAACTTTATGGGGAACTTGTGACAACCAGTCTTGTGCCTGGTACCAAATTCGAAGTTAACACTCAAAGCTTGATAGATAAATTCCATCAAGACAATCTTATTGCTGCAATACCTAGGCAGTAGATAAGGGTGACAATCAAAACTAGCCAGCTTGAAGTAGGTAAATCTAGGGTATTGGATATACCAATGTCCCCACTCATTTATGAAGGTGATGGCCTCTCTACTTAGTCTGTAACTAGTGTCCCCTGTTAGTCAGTTAATGATGACATGAAGAAATGCATCATTAACCCTTCTGAAGTGTGACTTTGAGGTTGTGAAGGTAAGTTGATCATAATGATCCCATACATTCTTTTGTCCTTGAGCCTCTCCCAATATATCAACTAGATTAATTCTCGAAAAGATCCCTCTTCTGGTAGTTGCATAGACTACATAAGAGGTCATGAAGAAACTCTTAGTTTCTCTCACTCTTAGCATCTAATTATGTATGAAATCTGAGACAATCATGGGACAAACAAACTATTGTCTACCATCAAGGATAGTTTAGATGAATGGGAACATCCATTCTTTAAATTGGGAGGAATCCCTCTTCCCAAACACACTAGAGAGCATCAATATTATATCAGAGATCTCCTTATAGAAGTCTACCCTCTTAGGTTGATCAAGATGCTTTTCCAAAGACTTTTTCTCAACTCTCATCCAACTCTTATTCATATGAGTTTTGTTGGTCTCCTTCTTATCACTGTAAAAATTGAGGGCTTCTGCTTCATTTAACTATCTGAGATTTTGTGGAGCAGGAGCATTGAACATAAATCGTATCATCTGGGGTGTTAAATCAATAATCACATTCTCCTATAGATCCACATATTTCCTTGTGGCAGGATTGTGGGCTCCAGCTACAATCATTATTAATTCAGGACATTGGACTGATAGTGGGAAGATAGCAACATGTGCTAGTCAAAATTGGACAATCCTTTGCGTCCTTCCCATTAAATTTTTACCAAATGTCTCCAAGAGAAACTCCTTATAATTTAATGTACCCAAATTGGTATCAGTGATATCTTCCCAATCAGAATCAACTTTGCTAGCAGTAAGAGTGGCCTCCCTATGTTTGTACCTCAGAGTGTAAGGGAGCTGCTCCTTTTTAATCTTCTTTGGCTCCCCTTCCTTGAAGTTTCTACAGGTTGGCTCCTTTGAGAAGCCTCTTCTGATGCTCTATACATCTCCCAATCTCTGCAATAAACTTGTATATTAGATGAACAAAAGACATAAAAGTTAATATATCAATCAACATCCATCTCTACCTCCTTGGAAAAATGTTTATACTTATCCAAACTTTAAAACTTCATTAGAGGTGGAGTCACAAAAGAATAAGGAGCAGAGAATTATTCCAGTAAAATGTGGCATCAGAATTGAAACTAAGACAAGACCGGAACCAGGATTGGAACATAAATCGAACCATAAACTAATCGCTAGTTCAAAATTTGACCTCCACTCCAGTTCTAGCTTCTCTTAAGAGCAAGTGTGAAAACAAACATTATCAATAACCAGAAGCAGGATCATTTTGGGAATGAACCTCAATGCCAAACATGCTCAAGACAAGTTTGGTCTCGAGTCCACTTCCACCAGTTTTATTATTAAAAAATAGAGCAATTTCTTGAAGACATGGGCATATGAATCTAAGGACCTAGGTCACATGGTTTTTACAAGGAAAACCAAATAAAGGAAATAAAAGGGCTTAACCCTACCCCTCAACCATACAAAGACCAATTTTAACCCTAGGGAAAAACATTTTGTAAATGTTATCAAGAAAATTCTAGTTTGCATGACACGTCAATTCAAAAAATTAGGGCATCACAAACCCATTACAAAAATCATAGAATCAACACAGAATCAAGATTAGAATTGTTTCCAAATAAATTTTACAAGATTTAAAGAATAAAAAACCCCATAAAATGGAAGCCCTAATTAGAAACTAGGGCACGACAAAATGCACCTACCACAAAAGCAACAACAAATGAAAAATGACAAATGAAAGAAAGAAAACAAAATGGGAAAACAAAAAAAGACAAAAAAAAGCAAAAGAAAACAAGAAACAAGTGAAGACTCAAAGAAGAATATTCTATGAATGCACCAAAACATGATGAAGAAGAACAAGAGAAAACAATGACAACACAAAACAAGAAAAGAAGGGAAAAGAAACTTGACCTTGAAATGCTCACAAGGAAAGACTAAAACTTGATAAAGATTCGCTTCGTGACACGCCTTAGCAATCAAATCACTCCTCTCAAATTTCTTCTAGCTCTTGTTCATTTAAACACTTTGAATAACAAAGATAATGAGCAAGTTAAACATAATTAGGATTTTAAAATCAATTCACATGTGTGAGGAGGCTGTAATTAATTCCATAAATGCGGTAGGTCAGAGGCAGAGAAAATAATGCGAACAAATAGTTAACCCTATGGATCTCCAACAGTATGACAAACACATACCTGGATACAAGAAAACATAAAGTAATTTTTAACAAAACCCTTAGCTAAATCCAAACCCGGCTTCAATCTCGCAATAGAGACAAACAACGAAGAAAGGAAACAGGGCAGGATCAAAACCAAGACTGGAACTAGAACTAATACAAAGTTCAAATTCTGGTCTTGATTTTGGTTCCAATCCAGACCAAGAAACAAGAAACAAAACAAGGAAAACAAACACGATGGGAAGCGAGATCAGAACGAAAACCGAACCCAGCCCAAACACTAATGGAAACAACAAAACAAAGCAAACAAGCGGAGTCAGAATCAGAATGGCAACAAAATCTAAATTTTTTAGAAAGTTACAAGTTAGGTTCCAATTCCGGTTCCACTTCCACCCAAGAAAAACAAAACGCAAGGAAAATGACAAACAATTCAAGGGAGAAACATACCTGAGAGTGAAAAACACAACAAACAAAGAAAATAAAAAGGAGAGAAGGCGGATGTGGAACTGGAACCAAACCCAGACTTGGAACTAAGGAAAAGTTCTAAGTCCAATTTTTCATTCCGAGTCTACTTACGCCAGAGCAAAAGAAAGAAAGACTTAGGAGAAAAACAAACAACTCCTAAGACCCAAATAAATTACCAAAGACAAAAAAAAGACAAGGGGGGCCCATTTTGTTTTGAAATAATAATGGGGTGGTTATGCAAGGCATAATAGGGGTGAATTATCATCTTCTTAAACTTACTAAACAAATACCATCCAATTACTCCAATGCATATAATAGTAAAGATAAATGAGAGCATTGACAGAACATGAAGTCACACAACACATTAACACTAGAATTTTTATGTGGAAAAACCACGATGAGTGTTAGCTCAAAATATAGTATAACCAGTTATAAAATATTATAAAATGGGGTGGCTCACTATGAGGGATGATTGTCCAAAATGAGAGGCTCACTGCCTACAAAATTACAATGACAAAATGGCTTACAACCATAAAATTAATAGATAGAGTACACCTAACAAGTGTTGATTCAGTTTCTATGAGGCTCAGTAAACTAACTTGACACACCTCATCATATTCACACTTCTTCATATTCACATCATCATCAACTTATTCATCATCATCAATCTCAAAGCAATGGAACATATATAGTTGATACATCTACAAGCATCAATTAGGCTGGCCTAATCAGATGTAACCCTTATTCATCAAAAATACCAAATGTTAACTTCAAGCATTCATAAAATATTTCCAAAAATAATTCAAATGCTCAGCATGCTACATCACGTTGGCATGGATCTAAGATAGGTCACACATATATCCACAAGATAAAATTAATTTTCTATTACATCACCTATCCATTAGGCTAGCCAAAGATAGACCTAATAGCAAAAATGCAACAATAGAATAATGCTAATACACCATACGAGCATTTAAATACGTGAGATTCTGAATATATGTGCTTCCAACATCCATAAACCATTTCCCAAAAATGAAAGCAACAATAATAAACAACAAAGGATTGCGGACCAAAATACCGAAGGATGATAACTGCATACCAGTTCAGATACTAGCCCAAAATATCAGATCAAACTAAGACTTAATCTTGTAGTTGCAACTCATATAGCATGGCGACATCAATGAAAACACAAAACAACAAAATGAGATGTTCTTCTTCATTCTTCAAACAAAAATCATAAATGGTGACCTTAAATTGTTAAATTTAAAGTTGCAAAGAATCAAACTTGCCACAGATCTAGAACCCACATGAGTTATAGAAAAAGGGAAATGATTTTCAAATAGAAGGGATGAAGCCCTTGGTATTCTCATATTTTCCATTTCTCTAGTTCTTTTATATCATGTTGCTTCTTGTACACATCCTAATTAAATTTGGACTACCTTAGAGAGCCTCTTTGTAAGCAAGATAAAGTGAGGAAATTGAAGTTGGAGAATGAACTTATGATTTTTAATCCTTCAGATTTTGATAATATCCAATTTACTTAGGTCCTATCTATATTTCTAGAAGTCTTGGATGTCAAGATAAGATCTTCTCATATATTATTGAGCTTTCAATTTTATTTAATTCTACTTACCTAGTTCATTTAATATTTATCGAATTAGTTGTTTGATAACATAGGATTAAGACACATGTTACGATATTTTCTAATCCTATCTCTCACATTTCCTTTATAATGAAGGTCTCTAATGTACATAATCAATCAATCTTGCATCCATAATCAACAAAGTTTTTCTTCTCATTTTTTGTCTTGTGGAAGGTATTTTGTTCTAGGAACTATTCCCAGGGTTTTAAGAGTTCACCATTAAGTCCTACAATTATAAGAGATAAAATATGAACTGAAATACTGGAATAAATTTGACACATGGGATCTAGTTATGGTTGTAAATGGAAGGAAATTAATTTAATCTAAATGATTATTTAAGAACAATGCTAAAATAAATGGTAAGCTTGATTAGTATAAGGCTTGGTTAGTGGAAAAGGTTTACTTCTAGGTTGTGGAAGCCTAATTTTTTAAGATATTCTCTCTTGTGGCTAAAATAACCTCTATTATATTCCTTTTATCTAATGATACTAATTTTGATTTATAGTTAGTTCAAATGGATGTTAAAACAATATTTTTTCATAAGGATCATGAGAGGAATTATTTATGAAGAAGCATAATAATTTTAAGATAAAGGGACAATAAAAATTGGTTTGTATATTATATAAATATTTGTATGACTTAAGTAGTATTCGAGAATGTGTTATAAAAAGAAATTATTTTACATTTGATCATGAATTTATTATTAGTTAAGTTGATCACTATATTTATTTTAAATTAATTTATAATTACTTTCTAATTATTCTCTTATATGTTGAATGATGTGTTATTTATTAGAAATGATAAAGGAATGATTAAAAAACTTAAGGGTTAGTTATCTAGTATAATCTATATAAAATGGCTAGGGGTTATAAAATACATCTAGGATATGGAAATCAATAGGAATAAAATGAACAAAAAGTTATGGTTAAATCAAAATAAGTATGATGACACAATTTTTTAGTATTTTTGTATGCATGATTGTAAACTAGTTGGTATTCCCATACCATTTGGAACTAGGTCTTGGAATTGTTTTCATTTATGTCAAAGGTAGTCATGAAGGTCATTGATGTTGGTGGACTAGCTCAAGAAGATTGTTTTTAGTTGTTTAGTACAAGTCTTGAAAGGTTGCAAATGTTGTCAAGCAACATTGTAAAAGTTGCATAGATGTTGCATAGTCTTGATGTAGGTAGTTCCAAAGGTTTGTAGAGGAAAAATATAGAAGATTTGTTATGGGTTTTTTGAGTACATATTTGATGTATGGTTTGGAACATTCAAAAAATAATAATGAACATTAATTAGGTCATCCTAGACCTAATGAAGAATACTTTAAACATTTATAAGATAAACAGTTCATAACCCTGTCGGCCAAAATAATGCCAATCTTCTGTCACTTGGATAAATCAATCGGATCACACAAACTTGTTGAAAACTTGTTTATAGCTGTATCTGACACTCCTAAGCAACATATAAAAAACTCATATAATTTCCTTTTATTGAGAGGATTTCCAGATCAAGATACTGGATTAGTGTAGAAACATAGTATATTCAGTCAATTACCAAATAGTGTTGGAATCAACGACAACAAACTTGGAAGTCACCTTCTTCATTCTTCCAACAATCTCCCCCTTTGTCATTGATGGCAACATGTGTCAAAAATGAGACTTTCTTCAAAACAAAATATTGTACCTAACTCCCCCTAACATATGTATAGGACACAAACACATAACATTCTTTATACATACTCTTCTCCTCTTGACCTCTTCTCCTCTTCTCCCCCTTTGACATCAAGGACAAACGACTGGGAAAAGATAAAAAATTTAAATTAGGAAATGGGGGAACCCTGTAAGTCCTTGAGAATCACTTCCAAAGCTAGCTTTCCATCATCCCGTACTCCTCTTTCCTTGGAAAGAGTTTTACGCAAAGATTCTAATTTCCCTAGACATTCTTCTCCTTCTTCCGATGTGGATGGAACAATGTTCATATTCTCAAGTTTTTATGCTTCCATCAATGCATTTGATATAGAGAAATGTCTAGACATAACCAAGTCTCCAAGTTGGGCATAATGTCTCATAACATCTTCCTTCTACCTCTATAGGATGGAAATTTTTTTGTGAAGAACTGCAAGAGAAACCGAGCTAACATAGTTTCTATCATCTGCAATCTTATAATCTTTGGAGGCATCTACAAGTTGAGACTCAATCAAGTCCATTAAATCCTTGATAGCTCGACTGGCTTCTAACCACTTCATGTAGTAAACAAATAGCAGCTGGGATTCTTCATCATATTCTCGTACCTCTTTAAAAGTTTTCAAAGCCTTTTCATGTGCAATTGTACACTTGTCTTGTAGAAACAATGGTATTTTCTCTAGTAGACGAAACTCCACTTGTTTTGTAGTCTAAACCTTGAGGTTAGATGTGTACTCTTTGATTGAATCAACTATGAGCTTTAAATTTTCAATTGGGGCTAAAGAGTTATATGTTGTAAAACCGGGGGTTGTCTCCTATAAATCTTTGAAAGCTTCATTTATTCTTTCTCCCTTCTATCCTCATCATCCTTGTCATTATTCTTCTTTCTATCCTTACTCCCTTCACTTTCATATTTCTTTTCTCTTCCTTGTTTCTGATAGATTCTTGATGTTCTTCTCTCTTACCACCAGAATGATCTTTGTGTTGATCATCAAGCCTTTTGCTAGTAGTTTCTTCTATGTTAGTTAGAGGGGCAGGGGTCTCTGAAACACCAAGTGTCTTGTCAATAGTCTAAAAGACTAGATTATCCATTACTTCCGCAATCATAGCATGTTCATGTGCCTGAGTAGTGTGGGACGAAGAACTGGTTCTTACCCCATAGCTCCTTGTGAATTGCTTGATTACATCCTAAGTTTCTTGCTTTGCTTTTTCCATATAGTCATCTTCCTTAGTCAGTAACATATTAACTCTCTGCTTGACTCTAAACAATGTAGAACATTCTTTTAGCAGATTTGAAACTTCTATCTTTGAAAAAGTAGAACTAATGGATTTTAAGGCTTCACTTCTCATCTTGACTTCAAAATTTAAAGTCTCTTTCCTTCTAAGTACTAATTCTTTCCACACATTTTTAGTAACTTTGGACTATATGGTATCCATATTTATATTACAAATAACTATGTACTGAATAAATGCACATATGATGGTTTCTTTCCCTTCATCATTAACCTTATCATATAACTTAGTAGTTGGCATAAGGTCATCATCAATCATATTGTTTACTAAGGCTCCTAGATTTAAAGGTAGTTGATCACTTACAGGAGGAGATCTAGGCATGTCCTCCATAAGATAAGATGAGCCTTCTTCATTCTTCATTGTATGTACATGGATTTGGTAAGTATCCTCCTCTTCCTCTGACTCCTCATCAGTAGAGATATCAACTCTTGTTTTGGCTTCTTCACTAGAGGTACTACCCTTTTTGTTTCTTTTCAACTAATGCTCTTCTTTTAATCCAAGTTTTATTTCTTCCTCAACAACATCACTCAAACTTCTTTTCATGTCAGCCTTTTGTTTCACTCTTCTTCTTCCTGAATTAGCAAATGATGTAATAGGAGGTATTTCCTTTTTCTTAGATTCCCTAGTACTAGGATTGGTAGGGGCAGTGATATCAAAAGATGCGAGGAAAATTTATTCCTTCTTCTTCCCTTTCATAATATTAGTAGGACTGGAGGTAGTAGTATTAGAGACAGGTGTTGGTGTAGCATTGAAAGATAGTCTTCCTAACTTTCTGGGTCGAGAGGGTTTTTCAACAAATTTGGATTTTCTTTTATCAAGATCCTCCCTCAACTGTTCTATATCATCCTTAGAAAATGTTTTACCTTGGAAGAAAGCTTCAACTTTCTTTCTTCTTTTAGATGCGGTAGCCTCTAAATGTACTTCAGTAGATTTCTCCTCATAAGTTTCATGCCTAGGTAGAGAGGGGTCCTTAGGAATATCCAACAAAATCTCAATGTACCTCTCTACCATTTGTTCATCAATTTCATATCACAGTGATTCAATCCATCGAGTTCTAAGTTCTATAGCCTAAATGATGCATTCATCTGTAGATACAAGAAAGGTTCTCTTTTTCATACTTCTTCACCAAACTCCTTGGAATCCAATCTCTTTCATGCATTTCATTCTAAAATATTGCAAAGAAATAAGTTAGGACATTGTTTTGTGCCCTCTGCATAGATGATCAAAAATTTGATGAGCAACCAACCTGGTGTTATCCCATATTATGCATTTTCTTCCTGGTAACTCCCTTAGAAAATATAATAGAAAAAAAAACAACTAGAGTGCCAAAGTTAAAGACATGCTTCTTTTCCTTAGTCATACTCTGGTTCTCCATAAGTTGCAACCTAAGAAACTCACAAAGATCAAAATATTTTCCTTTCTCCACCATTTAATATGTCGTGTGAATTTTCATAGAAAATATTGAATTTACCCTATTGGTGAAATGAATTTTCTACCCAATCATGATGACAACATACTTGACAGTAGGGTTTACAATAGACTTTGTAGTAAAAGCTCTTCCATAAAATTTAACATTAGTCAACCTTGTGACTTCATCATTTTTCACTGCCTTTAGAATTGGAATGGTTCTAGTATCACAAAGACTAGTTACAACTTGAATTGTTTCCTTGTTGATACCAAAAATTGACAAGGTAACAGTGTCTTATGGGAAACTCAGTTTATGGGGGACCTTTTGTGCTAAATTGAGTGGCCTCTAGATTTTTAAAGAAGTCAACTTCTATAATGGGGGTTTGGAAAGGGAAAAGGAAACAGATATATAAAATAAAATCTAATCTAAGGCGATGTGCCAAGACTTAATGATAGGCACGATAAATCATAGATCTAAGGGCCCGATTGGTATTTTTAATGTTCCAAAAAGGTAGAAACTAAAGATTAAAGTATAGATAATCCATTCATTGACATAAAATAACATTGCATACATTCCTACTACCAAGAAGAGTCATAAGACATGATATAGACTAGCAAACTTGCATTCAATTTATAGAAGTTCTCAAATGAAATATATTGACAATAGTAGCATAGTCTAAAGTTAATCAAACAACATAAAAGAACAAAAAGGACAAACAATTGGAACAGTCTAAGAGTATTTTTCAATTATAAAAAATAATAATAAAGACCTGGTGTTTTTTCTAAAATCAGCATTCCTTTTTCAAAATCTGGACCCTTCCCTCAAAATAGAGAGAAATATATATAGCTGAAAACTCCCACTGCCTTAGAGAGTAGTAATAGAAAATATTTCATGATCTCCAGAAATGATGCAGAATTGAGTATATCTCTAGGTCATTGCAATAAAAAACATTTGAAACCAAGCATCCGGTCATTCTAGGCTCTGTTGCATCCTCTGCAAATGATGGTGGTGGTCCCGAAAAGGTCAAGCAGGCAAGTGTCATCACCCAATAAAGTAATTATGACACACAATGGCCAGTTGCAACATTTGGTTTTCTTTATCCATCGCCCAAATACAAAACTCATTGAGGAGATACATGGCAGCATAGCACAGCCCATGTGAATCTTTATCTTTCATCATTGAAAACTTGCACCAAGGTGACATGTGGTGTGTGGGCCGAGCTTTACTCAAAAGTGAAGGGAAGCGATCATCGATTGTGTGTAGCGACGACATGTGGAAGAATAGCAATGATTCTCGAAATGTGAAGGAAAGGAAACCTCTAGGGAGCGCAAAGAAAACATGTGGAGGGGTAGTAGAGTTTGACAAAAAGGATGAGTGGCTTATTCATGATGCATGGGCCGATACTTAGAGAAAAAACATACCCGAAGGGAGCTTTGTTGAATATTTATTCATAGCTTTGGCGACTACCAGGGGTGTTTTGCTTGAGGAACAGAGAACCCAAATTTTATCTAGTTTACAGACCAAAGCTTCATTCACCAAGTGACAGAGTCGGAGCTTGGAAAGAGCCACCTGAAGTGGCGACCAATCGTCCTTGGATGTCTTGACTATGTTGCGTAAATTCTCTTGTGCTCCACCCAGGTCGAGCTCCTACATATAAGGCGGTATCTTGGGTAAGTCGGCCCCTACTTCACAATGAAAGAATAGTTGTGCAAGTGGATAAATAACTCCCTCAATGCTAGTTGTGGTGGGAGGATGGCTAAAATTTTGGATATCACCCAAGTCATTTTACTTCTCCTTTATTCTTTCTGCAATCTGCTTGGCTATAGCAATAGAGCCATCTTCAAGGAACGGGGATGGAAAACCCATCTCACTTAATCTGGAGATACTCTCTTGCATGTTGTCCATTGTCTTGTTCAGAGTAGTTGTAGTCATTTTAGTGTGCTGGAAGGAAAAGTGGCAATGGATAAACTTGTTTGCCATCTGGGCGACAACATTATGATCTTTAATTCTTTCCTTGGCGAGGTCTTCATCAGAGACCGAATATAGCTTGGTGAGTAGATCCTTTGCTTCTAGAACCTTTTCTAAGATTAACTATGGAAAATGCTCAATTGTACTATGAGCCTCCTGGCTCAGTTTTGCTACTTTCGCAATGAACCGGAGGGTGGGCTGCAGTGTTAGGAATTTTTTTTTTATCTTTTCCCAATGAGAAATATACAATTTCCTAACCAATGGAACAAGATCTAGTTGTGCAGGGGAGGCCAGGAGAGAGCTTTTAAGAGAAGTGATCTCTGTGTCCTTTGAGTTAATGACCTCAGAAAATTCCACACTTTTTCTTTTTTCGGATGCCAGTTGCTCCCTAGAGCTGCTCATTTCTTTATCTAGTTTTCCTCAGCTTGGGAGTGGTTTTCCAAATGCATGTCAAGAGAAGACTTTGTCTCTTGAAGTTCTTTTTTATAATTGGGCCTTCTAGTCCTCAAATTCGACATCTTTCTCTTGTAATTTTTTCTCATATTGAGCTCACTAATGCTCTAAGGCCTCATTCTTTTGTGCCATCCCTCGATCATATTCAATGTGACACTACTCTAACTCCTCATTCCTTAGCTGCAAATTATGCTCTGCCTCCAAATTTTTAGTACGTAGCTCATTAACCCTAGTAGGGTCGATAGCCTAAACCTTCGCAAGATCCCCCTAAAGTCTATTCCTTTCATTCTCTATTTCCAATGCCCTCTCTGTCAAATGCGCAACATCTGCTTCCAGGGATTTCTTCTTTTTCTCCAAAAAACTAGCCTTTTCCCATATTGATTTAAGCTTCTCATCCATTTTCTTCAACTGGCGACTAGTTTTAAGGAAGTCAGAGGTGACCACCCATTGTGTTTCCTCCATAAGCTCAACCTTATCCTTTGATCAAACCACCTTCATATCAGCCCCTATTGCATACACTTTGTGGTCTTCTGGATACATCTCCCCTTGTGGCTTGGTTACCATCAAGTACAAGATCACAAATTTCAACACTTGTTGGGTCTCATCATAGAGAGTTTGTATCTTTGGTTCCACAGGCTTACTATCCTCCTTGGCCTTGTGCTTTTGTATTTTGTTCGCACGTGTCTCCTTTATGGAGTCAATCTGCACCATGAATAGGGCTAGAGTCGAGACTCGCTTGCCTGTGAAAGGAGCACTAGAAGGTAGGTCATATGGATAGGTAATTTTGATAGGCCCAGGCATTTTCTTCTTCTGGAGGGTGATAGTTTATGGAGAGAAGGGGGGCACATTCCAAAGCTTGGTTTGAGAACCAGCAAAATGACTTGCCACCTGCCAAGGTTCAATTGGTGAACTAACGGGAGGACTTATGGGCTAAAACAGTGAAGGAGTTGTCATCATGGAGTCATCATGTTGTGAGGGAAGAGGAGGATTTGTGAAAATAGTAGTAGGGTTTCCAACAGTGGGTATTCCTTCAAAAAGTGAGGCAAGGAAGATTTGAGTGGCAACAACTGGCATAAGGGTTCATAGAGGAGTAAAGGTGGGTGGAGTGACATATGAGAATTGGGTGAAACCTCCCACATATGTTGGACCAAAGGTGGGAAACGGAGGGCCAACACTCATGGTGGGGATTTCCGCGAAGATAGTGGGGGTTACCAAAGACTGAGAAGCAAGAGAAGAAGGTGAAAATTTTACCTATTGACTGGTCAATGGCAGCCCTTGACTCGTTAGCGACTCTTCCCCTTCTTCGGGCTCCTGGCTAGCTGCAAGCACCTGTGTTCTGGTGGGTTCTTGTGAAATCTCTCCAACAGTGGCCTCCGTCTACTGCCACTTTGCGGGTAGGGTTTCCCCAGCCTCGATAGTTACTGCTGGCTACTGCTATGACACTCTAGTTTCCTTAGTGGCCCAAGTGAGTGTATGTGAATCTCTCGATACATTAAACCACACATTTGTGGCTACAAAGGTGGGCTATCCAGAGCTTTTCTCTTGTGGTGTAGAGGATGTTGAAGTCACCATTTCTTCTTTTTGTTCTTTAGACCCACCTTTTGGGTCATTTCCTTTATTGGCACTAGAGTCAGAGCTGGTATGCTCCTCATCCCACCATTTTTCAAATTCTTTGTCCTCCTTCAAGCTTTCATAAGGAGCATCCAACTATCTTTTCTATTGGCGATATTTCCAAAAAGATTCTATCTTCTCATTAGTCCATTCATCATCCTTCCGCAACTTGTTGTACATGGTGCATTCCAACTAGACACTATCCTTAGCTTCCACCATAGAAAAGTAAAACATATGCCATGGTTCTCTATTATCCTATGTGGGAACATGCGCTAGTTCAACAAAAATTTCATCCTTATCCACTCATGGGTTGCACCTCTTCCTATTAGGGCCAAGGAATGTGAGTGACCTTCATGTGCAACTATAGAAGATCATTGAAAGGGTTGTAGTCCCATTTATCACATACCAAAACCAAACCTAAATGAGTTAGTTTATCCTGTAATAGCTGATGCGATTGCTACTTTACTAGAGTCACTATTTTAAAATTCTTTGGACAAGTGAAGAATCCTTTCCTCTTGACACTTTGGTTGTTGCAGAAGGTATAATCAATAATACATGCCTATCGATACATTTCAAGCACGAGCAACCTATTCATGACACAGGGTTGGAGTAAGAAAGGTTGATTGGTGAAGTTGCACATCTGGAGAATTATGAAATCCACTCCAAAGAACAAGTCACAAGCGGGAGTGAAACTCTACATATATCTGGTCTAATCTATGTTGAGTTGGATTATGTCACCTCCTTGTAAATCTTGCAAGAATAGAGTTATAAAATAATCTGAAAATGCATAGTAATCATATGTCATGGAAAGGAAGGGTGTCCATGTGGATATTGGCTTCCTCCTCTACTTCTCATAAAAAATAGACAATTTAAAATATCTTCCAAAGAAGTCAGGGTTTTGATGCAAGAACATATGAACCAGGAAGGAGAGAAATCTAAACTTCCCTTGCACCAAGTAATTTTCTATTTTCCTTTTCATTTCCTCCACGAGGAATTTAGTGAGATCATACCAAAAGATATTGTGTTGCTTGAGAAATTGGAAAGCTAACCCTAGTTGAAAGGCTTCCACAATCTCATTGGAGTCCTGGCCGCACATAAATGCTAGCATTGACAAGGCATCCTGCATGTCTTCAAGAAATGAACCGTACAGAAATGGGATACCTGGTAGCTTAGCGCTTGGGATTCCCCTCTTCCTAATTTCCTCCATTAGGAAATTTGGGCTCATTTTCATCGCCTTCCATGTATTTTCTCCTTTAGGATGAGTGAAGGACTTGATTTTCTCCTTTCTTGTACTTGGGTCCGGGATACATAACATGTGCCAAATTTCTTGTTGGCTGATGTTAACATTTAAGGTTTGACCCTCAATGCAATGGGTGTTTGTGTTATAATGCTGAATGGTGGCATCAACGATCTTTGGGAAATAATGTACCAACAGGACCATGTATTGCTGAAGCCCACTGTACCATGCCTTTTTTTTCTATCGATATGGTTTCCCGAGATGCACTCATCCTTACACAGGTTGCTTCTCTTAAATACTTAGGGTTTTTCACGAGGCGTGGGTCATGAATATTATCCCATCCTTCCTCAACCCTTTTCTGGTTTCTATAATCTTTGGGCCTATCTAACTGCATTGTATTTACCCTCTTTGGCTTGCTTGGTATACCAAGTGTAACATATGATAAACCTTCATAGACATACATAGCCTTTGATGACCGTATAGATCTAAGCAAGTGTTTGTTAGTCTCCTCCTAAATTTTTTGTGATGAACTCTTTGACATTTTTCCTTACATGAAAGCTTCTGCAAGTTTTGAATTCTTTGTAATTTTTACTTGGCTCTGGATATGCTAAAAAATTCTCTTCACTTGGCTTAGCATATTTAAAAAGACATTTAAGCATTAAAATTTTCTTCATGCAATATTTTTTCTATCTTTACTCAAAGTGATATAAGAAAGTGGGCTTTTGCATTTAATTTGGCATGTATAGCCAACTCCTTGGCTCGTGCGAAAATGGGATATTTGGTAGCTGAAGTGGAAAAAGGGTATAATTGCATTTGGAAACCATGTGATACGAGGTGATCTCCTTGGAATTTCAGCCGACGATTGGTGTTTTAACTCAGCATTCATATGCGTTAGCAATTAATATCCCGAATGGAATGATTAAGCCAAAGCAACAATCAACACCTGAAAAGATATGAATTGTGCCTTGGGTTCTGGGAAATTCCTATGAGGTGACACAATAGCCTTTGGACCATGCAACTCATTGTCGATGAGCACCACCATTTTTAAGCTAATTAATTAGCTCTCATTAACTTAGCATGCATTCAGTCATACTTTTATAGATGCAACCGGTCAAGAAATGCAAGCAAACATAGGAATGCCTTTGAAGTTGGAACTTGGTTATCATCACGTTTTCTCAAAGTAGATTAGCATGCTTTTCCTCATTTTTTCTATAAATAGGCCTCTAAGTAGTGAGGAAATCACACTTAGCATTTGAGCAAATTTTAGCAATAGGTCATTGTCTTAGTATCTGGCTTTTATTATTGGCAAGGTTCCTCATAGGCTAGGATGTAGGAAATTTTCTAGAATAGTTAGAAGGCAGTAGCAGTGTGTCGGTACCATGGACACTCATATTAGGCTAGTTTCTTATAAGTAGCAGACAAATTTCCTCTAAGAGATTTCAACTAGGCGCTTGAAAAGGATGACCAAAAATAATCACTCCCTAGTTTTTATAGCCATGAAGTGGGTTCTGGGTAAGGATTGCATCGAGCATGAAGAAAAATACCACATCAATACCGACATTTTCTCACACTTTTTTGAATCTATGTTGGATATTGGTATCCCAAGACCTTTGATTCTAAAGTTAGTTAAGGAAATCTTTCCTAAAAATTACCTAAATGGTCTAGGTGAATTCCTTGCTCACATTGTGTATGGGGTAGGCCTGCCAATGGCTAGTGACCTCTACCACTATATTGAGGAAGAAGCGGTCATCACGTGGCTATTGTGTCTCAGTGGATTCCACCTTCAGACACACGACAAGCACCAGTGGAGGGTTACCCAGGCCTTGTACTTTTTGTTCCGCATCTACAACGTAGTGCCATTCTACAAAATGGATTGGTACACTAACTTTAGAAATAAACTTGCTAACAAAATTTACCTTTCCTAGGAAGGACTGAATGTCTTTCTTGTTAACCAGAAGGGGAAGTTCCTAGGTGGCTTTCACCCGGTCGGGGTCGATTGAAACTCCTTTTGACACCACGTGTCCTAATAGCTTTCCTTGCGGCACTCTGAATACACATTTTTTTGGATTCAGGGAAACCCCAAAATCCTGACATTTCTAAAAAATCATTTTCTAAGTGATAAAAATGATCATCCTTAGACTTAGGAAACATAGTAAGATCATCTAAATAAATTAGGATAATCTTATTGATCAACTCGCTGAAAGTGATGTCCATTGCTCGCTAGAATGTTGCCCCTACGTTGGATAATCCAAAAGGAATTTTAGCATATGTGAATGTTCCCCACTTTCTAGTGAATGTAGTCTTGTGTTGATCCTCTTCTTTGACTAAGATCTGATTATAACTAGAGAAGCCATCAAGTAGAGAAAACATTTCTGATCCTACTACTATTTGTATGATTGTCTCCATAAAAGGCAGTGGATAATGATCCTTCAGGGATGCTATGTTAAGGTCTCATAAGTCCACACACAAGTAGATATCTCCATTCTTCTTTCGAAGTGAGACTAGATTGGATACCCACGTGCTATGCTTGATTGAGAAGACAATCCACAACTCGATTATCTTTGTTAGCTCTTGTGCCATTAGTGCTTCAATTTTGGAGTTTTCTAGCCTCTACTTTTGTCAGACTAGTTTTGCACCTTTTGTCAACTTGATCATGTGCTAGATGATGTCAAGATTGTATCCCTTCAGGTCATCATAAGACCAAGCTACTACTCCTTCATATTTCTCACAAAAATTGATGAGTCTTTCTTTATCATGGTGCAGGACATCTTTCCCAACTCAAAGGTTTATGTAGTCCCTTTTTCCTTCCACAAAATTTTGTCTATCATTTCTTGCATCATCACAATCAAAAAGGTTTTTGAGGGTAACCAATCCTTTTAGAAGCTTGTTAGATTTGAGTTGCATGATCTGTCCTTCATAAGCCTCTACGATCTTTGGTTGGATTTGATCGGCAAACTCCCTTGACTATTGGATGAATGAAGCAATGTGTTCATCACTTTCAAACACCTACCAGCTTTGATCATTGTAGGGAACCGTTGGTCAGACTATTACTTATACATAGTGTTTGTTATGTATAAGGTCGAAAGTAGGATTGAACTGGGATTCGATTGCTGCCATGCGATCCGCATCACCATTTTGGTCTCGGGAAACAATTTGAATATTGAAGGCTTCAAAACCCTCAACCAGGTCCCAAACTTGATGCCGATAGGATCTCATCCATACATTCTTTGCCACGAAAATTCCCAAGACTTGGTTGACCACCAGTTCAGAATATTCGAACAACATTAATTGCTTAATTCCCATACGCTTCACAAGGCTTAAACCCTGAACTAATCCTTCATATTTGGATTCATTTTTCGAACAAGTGAACTGGAAGTAGAAATACCTTAGTATTTTTTCATTTTGTGGGGATATCAAACATATCCTTGCTTTAACGCCTACTTTGCATCTTTCCTCGTCAAAGTACAACGTCCATAGCTTAGGTGCTTGGCCACCTTCAAACTCTTTGGAAACCTTTGGGAGCACTTGATCTTCATCATAGATTACATAGGTGCCTAATCCTATAGCATGGTAATTGTTGAAAGGGTCCTTGTCCATGTGTTCACTTAACAGAGCATCCTCTTTATCATTTTAGTCTTCAGTCACCTTTTCTTCTTCAAGTAATTCAATGCAATATATTTCTTGCTTGGTGATAGAGGTATGTGCGAATTCAAAATTGATCATGGCTTCATCCGCTACATGTTCAAAATGTAACCCTTCTGATTCTATCTTCATTTTTGTGTCATGCTTGGTTCTGAGAATCAGATGTGACCAATCCATGGATAGGTATCCACCCACCCTTGAAGTAAATTCTCAGGATAGACAGAGGCCGAACATTGGAGGAACATCTATGATCAGAGTGTCTTCTGACATATTGATACTAGGGCAAGAAAATAGAGTTAAGGGAAGTCCCTTGATCATACCTATGATTTCAACTCTATTTCCATCAAGTTGCATTACTCCCCTTTTCATAGGTTCATAGCTGAGTCCTAAAGCTTCAACTATTTTTTTAGGCATAACCGTGGTGCTAGCACCATAATCAATCATAACATTATCCAATAACTTCTTCCCTATAATGAGAGTTAAGAAGAAGGGTTGGGGCTTCAACTTATCTTTGACTTTAGTAGGGGCTTCGGTGGTGTTATTCGTAAGGACTTTAGCAGGAGATAGTTGATCAACAACCTTTGCATTGGCTAGCTGCTCCATTGGTGTTTCACTAATCTCTACTTGAAGAGCCTTCTATAATAGTGTATTCTACTCTGAGATAGCTAGAATGTCCCATAGAGACACATAATTAGCAAATTATTTCTCCAATTTTTCCACCACATTAAAAGGTGGCAAACTTGGAGGTTTCTGCTCCTTTTCTCTTGTTATGATAATTTCCTTCTATGGCTGATATTATGGCAGTGCAGTGGAAGTGCCAGGTATTTGATCAGAAGCACTCTTAGGTTGTAGACTGGATAGTTTTAGGGAAACTGATTCGCTAGTAAATATCCTCTTTGAGAAAGTGTTATAATTAGATTACACTTTTGGAATTTTGGATACGAATGTATCATTAGCAAACACTACTTCTTCTTCTTCCATCCATGAGAAGAGCATGTGATCAAGAGCAATGGTGAATTCTTGTTCTAGGGAAATTCCTTTCATTTGTGCAGTAAGAACTGTGCTCTCCATTTGTGGTGAGGCATATACATATAATCTGTGGTCTGATGTCACGGCTTGGCTGCGCTGCTTCACCACCTTTTGTTGTAAGTTCCCATGTAGATAGTTTCAGGGCATGTGTGCATTAGTGCAAGGGAAGTATCATGGATTGATATCATCAATGAGGTCATTCTGCCCCATGGTCAATTCCCTACTCAAGCTTGGTGAAGCGCTCGTCAGCAAAGTAGCTACCGACACTATTTGGTTGGATATCAGAGTTGGTGGATTAGTGCAGGAACCACCTTGGTAATGATTCTGTTGATATGAAGACCATCTGCCTTGATAACTCTGATAGGTAGGCTTTAGAGGCATTGATTGGTTTCACTTGAGGGTGGTTATGTCATTTTCCATAGTCCACAAAATTTCTTTAAGATCACTCATTTCATCCTTGGGAGAACTAGATGTAGAGGCACATTTTGTGGTGTTGTCGCATATGTGTACATTGACTAGGGAGGTGCAAGCGCACTCATCGATGTGACTTCCTATGCGAGCATTGATATTTAAGGAAATATCGACATGATGGGCTGAGGAGGCAACTTTCTGTAATCTATCAAATGATTCTCAGCTTTAATGGTGACACTGTAAGCATCTAGTAGAGTAGCTCCTCCCAAAGACTTGATCATCATAGAAATGTTGGGGTTCATGGACTTCAGATAAAATATGAATTCCAATTCAGGAGTCAAGTGTATAGCAACAAGGATCCTTTGCTAGTTTGTGTGGAATCAGGCATTGAAGTCTATCACAGCCTCTTGGGGAACTTGTTTTATGATAGATAGTTGATGGTACAGTGAGGAACGATCTAAGTCATTTGAAAAAATTTCATAGAATGGATCGCTGAGCTCATTCTAGGTACGTATAGTGCTAGCTAGTAATGTTTGGTGCCAATCCAACACTTTTCCTTTGAAGGATGTGGCAAGGAGCCTCAACACTACATTTTGCACAGTGATACCATGCACCAGACACACATCTACAACATCTTGCAAATGTTTTGTGGGTGTTCTCGAGCCATCTCTGGTAAACTTGGGTATAACTTTCATAGCTGAGACTGGGATAGTAGCCCAGACAACGAGTGCTATTGGAGCTACTAGGGGACTTCTGGTGTCCCATGCCACATAATTTCTATTGGTAGCTGGCAACATGGTTAGAGGAATGGGGGAGGGAGCAGAACGGTTACCAACTGACCTACAACCTGCATAGTTCCTAGTGGCGGTACTAGTAAACTAGGGTTTTTTTCCATTTGGAATCTAGTTATAGGCCGATGGCTCATACGCCCTTCTAAAGTGAAAATTCATTTAAGCTTATCCCACTCGGCGTGCTAGAAAAAGAACAAATTGTTGATGCCAAAAATTGACAAGGTAATACTGTCTTATGGGAAACGTAGTTTATGGGGGACCTTTTGCGCTAAATTGAGTGACCTTCGAATTTTTAAAGAAGTCAACTTCTTCTATAATGGGGGTTTGGAAAGGGAAAAGGAAATAGAAATATAAAATAAAATATAATCTAAGGCGATGTGCCAAGACTTGATGATAGGTACAATAAATCATAGATCTAAGGGCTCGATTGGTATTTGTAATGTTCCAAAAAGGCAGAAACTAAAGATTAAAGTATAGATAATCCATTCATTGACATAAAATAACATTGCATACATTCCTACTGCCAAGAAGAGTCATAAGACATGATCTAGACCAGCAAACTTGCATTCAATTTATAGAAGTTCTCAAATGAAATATCCATACAACAACAGAGTCTAAAGTTAATCAAATAGCATAAAAGAACATAAAGGCCGAACAATTGGCACAGTATGAGAGTCTTTTTCAATAATAAAAAACAATAATAAAGGCCTAGTGTCTTTTCTAAAATCAGTGTTCCTTTTTCAAAATCCAGACCCTTCCCTCAAAAGAAAGACAAGTATATATAGCTAAAAACTCCCACCTCCTTGGAGAGCAGTAATAAAAAATATTTCACGATCTCTGACAATGATGCAGAATTGAGTATATCTCTAGGTTGTTGCAACAAAAAAGATTTGAAACCAATCATCCAGTCATTCTAGGCTTAGGTGCATCCTCTGCAAATGATGGCAATGGTCCTGGTGATATCAAGTGAGCAAGTGTCATCACCCCATAAATTAATTATGACACACAGCGGCCAGTCCTGGCATTTGGTTCACTTTATCTGTCACCCAAATACAAAACCCACCAAAGAGATACATGGTGGAAAAGTGCAGCCCAAGTCAATCTTTATCTTTCACAATTGAAAACTTGTTCCAAGGTGACACATGGCGTGTGGGTGGAGCTTTACTCAAAAGTGAAGGGAAGCAATCATCGATTGTGCACAACAATGACACATGGAAGTATAGAGGGGATTCCTAAAATGCGAAGGAAAGGAAACCTCCACGGAGCACAGAGCAGACACGTGGAGGGGCAACAGAGTTTGAAAAAAATGCCAAGTGGCTTATTTGCAATGCATGAGTCGATACTTAGAGCAAAAATATACCTGAATGGAGCTTTGTTGAATATTTATTCACATTGATAACCCGTGGTGCATTTATCCACACAAATTTTCTATGAACCCTACTAATGTCATTCTAACAAACTTGACCTCACTCTCACTAGAAAATTTTGGAAACCAGTTACAAACGTTTAGCTTCATTTCAACTAGGTTTTCATATTCCTGCTTAAGCAATAGATCATCTCCCATCAACTCAATGCCCCACAAATACTTCAACTCTTGGTGATCACATTATTCTAACTTTCCATGAATTTATGTTCGTGTATCTTCAGTGGGTAGAAAATGGCTTGGAATATGCAAGAACGCACCCATGGGATCATTTTCATACACTTTCCATGGAAAATATTCTAAATCTAGGTTGGGGTCTCTCAGAGATTTTGACAATAGTAGGAGTAGATATTCTCCTCAAATAGCTTGAACATTCTTTAATAGAAAGTTCCTTCAACTTTAAAATCCACACAATCCAAATAACAAAGAATACCTTTTTTTCTTGTCAAGAACTAGGGTTTTGATGCATGATGATTTGAATCACCTTTAACTCACTTTAGCTTTCACTGCTTCATCCCAATTTCACAAATGTGCCCTACTATAACTTAGCTTCTTGTTTTATTACTTATGAATTTTTCCATAATTAGTATTTATTTCCTTTCAACTTCTAAAGCTAACAAATACTTTATGAAACACACTATAAACCAAAGAGGGTTCCACAATTTTCTGGATCTCCCTACTTTCTACTGAAACTTTTTCCAATACCTTTAGAATGATGACTCACACCACATATCCTTGTGTCACTGCTTGAAACCACATATATCAGGGGCCTTTTAGATTTCTTTGTAACTGCTCCCCTTGAAACCATTATTGGGTTTAGATTTTTTAAGAGGTATCTCCATCGAATGTACATACAAATGCATTTGACTCAACCTTTTTCTCAGGTTCTTCCTTTTTCCTCCAAATATTAGCCCTTTATTTTCTTACTTTGGTAGGATCCACTATGTTCATACACTTGTTCTTTTGTTCTAGATTAGGTTTCTTCCCCATTTTACTCCTACAAAATTTTGAGATATGTCCTAGTTTGTTGCAAGTGTAGCACACAACATATGTTTGATCAATTTGATTTGCATTCATCCTTGACCTACACTGATTAGCCTTATCTCCAAGGATATTACATTTGTAACAATAACCTTGGAAATATTTAATCCTTCTACTAGTATTAAACCTATTCAACATTAATTGGCTTCTACACTTGGTAGCTCTCTGACCAAGCCTTTTCAAGCATATCATTGTCCAGTAAAGAATCCAAAATTTTGACTCATTCTATTCTAGTTCATCCTACTTCTACATTTTTTTGCTATATGACCAAATTTATTGAATGAGAAACAAAAGCCATTAAGATGGGTACCTTTGAGCATTAGGTTGTCGGATGGGAATCCTTCAAGTATTTCTCCTTTGGTTCTTGATTTGATGAATATTGCTTTGAAACTTCTTCTGATTGTCCACTTTGTTGGAAAATAGATTTTTCCTTTGAGCTTTATCCTTCTTCAAGTCCTAGACCACCTTTATCCTTAGGAGGTTTTTGAGATGCAATAAACTCATCAAGCTTTGTAGAACTTGTTTTGAGTTTCTCTTCATGAACTTTCACTTTTTCTAGATCATATCTTAGGGTTACCACTTCTTGTTCAAGATTTGTACATTCATCAATTTAATTTTGAATCTCAGCTTTGTGACACTCCTCAATTCTCTTCTTTTCTTCTATTTGCACCTTCAATCTGATAATGTCTTCATTATCCTTTTTCAACCAATCACTGACTTCTCCATGCCTTTCCTTGAAATTTTTGATCTTCTCTCTTAACTTTCTTATGCATTCATTTGCTTCCTTTAAGTTTCCTTTCAAACTTTCCTTTTCATCTTAAATTTTTTCTAATTCTTCAAGGGAAACATGATTTCCTCATATAAATATTTTTCTTCTAGAGGAACAAGATAGCTTTTGTTAGCCATGTATTCAAATTTTGGGACCTTCCTAAAGCTATAAGACTTCTTTAGAGGAACCAAGCTCTAATACCAATTGTTGAATAGACCGAATGCTGAGAGGGGACCTGTGAATTAGTATTCTAACAACATAATTAATTACTAACCATCTAATTATCAATGCACATCTAGTTGCAAGAGCAAACCAAAACATAAAATATATCATAACACAATGACACTAGGATTTTTATGTGGAAAACCCAAAATGGAAAAACCATGATGAGCATTAGCTCAAAATATATTATAACTAGTTATAAGATAGAAAAGGGCTCACTTCCAAGCAACACTGTCCTTGAAAGTCTCACAACCTAAATACAAAAGATGTTTTATTGCCAAGATACAAAAATGTATGGGTTAATTCCAATTAATGAACTGATTAAATACACCTTCAATGTGCAGAGATCAGTTCCGGTTAGGCTTTGTCATATCAAAAATTCTCCTCTAGTCGTTGGCATACAACACTATTAAAACCTTCACACTATCATACTTTTCACATCACTGTATCTCACACTATTTCATCATCTATATCTATAACCATATTATACTTCATCCATATTACTTACATACATATACATAGCTTCATCTTTATACATCAATTAGGTCGTCCTAATTTAATGTATAACACAAAAATATTTGTCAGCTTAAATCAAAATTTGTTTTGGTGCATTCAACAAATCATAAAAATAATTAATTAGGTCGGCCTAGACCTAATGAAGAACAGTTTAGACATTTATAAGATAAACAATTCATAACCTTGTCGGCCAAAAGAATGCTGATCTTCTGTCGCTTGGATAACTCAACTGGACCACACAAACTTGTTGAATTTTTTTATAGTTGTACCTAACACTCCTCGGAAACATATCAAAAAATCATAGAATTTCCTTTTACTAAGAGGATTTTTGGATCAAGATACCATATCAGTGTAGACACACAGTTTACTTAGTCAATTACCAAATAGTGTTGGCATCAATGAAAAAAAATCTGGAGGTCACCTTCTTCATTCTTCCAATAGGTGATCTACATCCAAAGTGGTTGTTGATATTCATGTCAAAGTCATTTTTTTTCATTCATTACTCGTTCACATTGTGTTGGTGTAGAAGGTATTGATAGTTGTTGCAAAAGTTTGACAGAGTTGTTTCATGACAAATTTAGAGGTATTGAATAAGTACTCATTGCACATTCATCATTCACATTTTATTGTTGGTGGCCAATACATTTTGATGTTGTGACTCAAAGGTATTTAGTGGATGGTTTTTTGGCATAAATACATGATTGGCTTTTGTTGATGAGATCTTCATTCTTCTACAAGTATCTAAACTAATGTCAAAAGAATAATATTCTACATCAAAGGTATATGGTCAAAATCAAAGGTTATAGATCAATTAAATGTTTTCAAGACCATTGAGTTTGTTTGAAGTTGTTTTGGGTTCTTTCATTGCTTGCAAGTTTGTTCTAAAACCCTAAATGAGGTTTGTTATGCAAAGTTTTTAACAGGTTTAATTTTTATTATAATTGGTTGGTGACTTACTATAACTGGTGGAAAGGCACTTTAGTTGTGTCTTGAGGGTTTTAAAATCATCATCAACCATCCCTACTCCTTGGCTTAACTAGCTTAGCAATTCAATAACTTATGTTATACCAGCCCTACTACTTATGTTAGACCATTGATTCACCCCTCTCTCAGTGATCTTGTACTCCAACAGTTTACCATGACACTTGTAAATGCAACCTTTGATAACATTCGATTTTATTGAATGATTTGATGGATGTTCATGCCCCTTTAATTATCATATGTCTTTGTCTTATGACTGCTCATCCCCATTTCATTTTCCCTAAGGTTGTTTGTCATCTAACAAACCTCTCTATATGCTTCATGACACTATCCTTCTCAAAACCATTATTTTATCTCTATTTTTCAGTATTCATCTATCTCCTTCCTTCTTTATACTCTATCATTTCACTCTTGAGCATTGGTGTACCTATTCATTCATACCATTGTATCATAGATCAGGCCTTTGCATTGCTTCCTATTTGGCTTTCAAAACTACCTGTGACATGTTATCTTTGATAGTTGAATGAAATTTATCCTTGATCATGGTGGTAATCCTTTTAGAATGACTGTCCCATGCTTATAATTAATTTTCTCCTTTTTTTCCTTGAAAATGGTGAATGTCGTGTTGATTTTGAGAGCCAACCATTATGATTTTTTTGTCTATTAAATTTTCTTTGAAAACCTCACCTAACGCATTTTCAAACTCTACCCTGGCTTACTTTGTAGGGACTATCAACATCATTATTTGATCGTTGCTACTATTATTATAGAAAAACTACCTTTTCAACAATGATATGAAATCATTATCATAGGTCTAACTTTCCATTTTCATACTTTGATATTGCATAGTCATTTACTCTTTTCATCTCATTGACCATATACCTTTGATGATGAAGAGTGATTCTCATGGTTGTCCTTAAGGTTGTTACTCCATAAAGCATTTCTTTGTGTTATGTTCACCTTCAAGATAATACTATCCTTGACTTTATTGTCTAATAAAATTTTGTGCTTGGGTGATCCCACAATACTGGTTTACAATTTTTGGCCAAACTAGACACTGACATAATTTTTTCTAACTAAATCTTCACTTTCGGACACTTATAGCAGCTAAACCGTGAGGAATTTGAACATGATGCAAACTAGTGATTTGTGACATTTTGTCTATATATTCTAAATTTTTTTTTTCAAAATGTTTGGAATTATATTGCACTTCTTTTTCCATATCCTTTGAAAACTAGTTTTTTTCAGTAAACAATATTTTTAAGGAGTGGCTACCACCAGTATAACGCATAACTTTTTTTCCATGAAGGATAAAATTCTATTTTTTTGAATTTAGATTTGTAACTATGATATCTAGTGCTTCCAATTGGTTTATAGTTTTTATTGAGTATTTTTTCCCTTAATTATCAAGTTTCAAGTCAAACCAATTGCAATTCAAACATAGGCCTAATCGATAACACAACTTTTTTAATATGTATCAAAATTATTTTTTTTTGTTGGATAAAAGACTTCAATATCTGTGTACTCATATTTTCCAAAAAAAAATTTCCACATGTACAGAACAAAGAGCTTGATTTTTCAGTGAAAAACCTACATTCACAAGAAATAAAAAGATAAATATAATAATAAAATTAAATTTATTTAAAATTATACTTTTGGAAAGCTTATAATAAGGACTACATAATTACAAAAAAAAATAAATTTTAAATGAATTCATTTGATCCCCCAAAAGGTAAATCAAAAGTTATTTTTTATTAGTATTTTGATAGGAGTAAAGGAGACTCTGTTATAGGTATGGTTTAAAACTAGCAGGGTTCTATCTAAGGGGGTTTGATCTAAGGTGGCTCAATCAAACCCTCTTCAATTGGAATCCTTTAAATGGAACTTTTCAAGGCTTAAATCATTATATTTTCTAAAAATATGTGATTTTAGCAAAAAATAGGATCTCCCAAAAATTGTAAACCAGCTTTGTGGGATCACCCACTTTTGACTGCCATAATGAATTTCATTGATAGGACTACCCTAGGAAGCAATACATGTCCTTTATTCATGGTTGTCATCATAAGGGACTATCAAAGATTGTCAAAGGTTTCCTTTTATAACATTTTCCTTTTTGTCTTTATGATGACTACTCATTACATACCATTGTCATAGGTCTGCTCTACCTTTTACTTCATCACAATTATTGGTTGCTTCATGAATTTATCACTTTCCACAGATGATTCATACCCCTTCTCATATACTAGATTGTTTTTATAACCATCTCTCTGTAACCTTTTGAAGCAATCACTAGTTTTTAGTTTGTGCATTTTCATATGCTTGTCCAATAGTCTCAATCTTTGTAATACAGGCTTCTCCTTCTTCACTTTTAACCTTCAAAGATTTGATGGCTTCCCATTATCATGATGACTACTCTATGCTTGAGTGTCATTAAACTTCCTTTTAAGGCGTACTTGATTGAGTTCATGTGATTAGATTTTTGGACTATCATTAATATGTTTACTATGTTCAATATTTTACTATTATGCTTTGATAGATTTTTTGCAAGAATGTGTAGCTCGTTCAAAAGCACCTATTTTAGGCTTTTAGCCATAACATCAAGGCAATGAACTGTTTGATAAAATTACTTAAAGAAATTTGGTGTCATGGTGATGGAATTCCATGACAATCCATATAGTAGCAAGGCAACAATATGGATTGTCATGGAATTCCATCACCACATGACCACATTTCTTTTAAGCATTTTATCAAATAGTTCACCATCTTCTCTATGTTGTTGGTTTCTATTATGCTTTGATAGATTTTTTGCAAGCATGTGTAGCTTGTTCAAAAGAACCTATTTTAATAGGATTTAAGCCATAGTAGCAAGGCAATGAACTGTTTGATAAAATGCTTTGGTAGACATGTATGAAAAATTTGGTAGCATAGACAAGGTAGTGAACTATTTGGTAAAATGTCTCAAAGAAATGTGGTCTCGTGGTGATGGAATCCTTGCTACTATATGTATTTTCATGGAATTCCATCACCACGAGACCATATTTCTTTGATGAATTTTATCAAACAGTTCATTGCCTTTTCTATGCTACATATTTGATAAAATGCCTCAAAGAAATGTGGTCTTGTGGTGATGGAATGCCATGGAAATCCGTATAGTAGCAAGCTACTATACAGATTGCCATGGCATTCCATCACCACAAGACCAAATTTATTTGAGGCATTTTATCAAACAATTCACTACCTTGCTGCTGTGGCTAAAAGCCTAAAATAGGTTCTTTTGAACAAGCTATGCATGCTTGCAAAAAAATTATCAAAGAATAATAGTAAATATTAATTATCATGGTATTTCAACACCATGGATAAATAGTAAATATGGATTGTTAAAAAAATTTATCAAAGCATAATATTAATAATGGATTGTCATAGCATTCCAACACCACACTCTTGGAATGCCATGACAAGCCATAGACAAGCAATAGAAATAGTTCATTTCCTAGTCTATGGCTTGTCATGGCATTCCAATCACCATGGTGTTGCAATGCCATGACAATCCATATTTACTATTATGCTTTGATAGTAAACATCCAATGTTTTCCAAAAAGAATATACATGCACAATATGATTGTAAGTTGGAAAGCACAGTGTTAGGTGAGTATATGTCTATCAAAATAGAGTTGCAACCCAAAGATAAGCAATCATACATACAAATATTTCATTTCCTTGTCTATGGCTTGTCATGGAATTCCAATCACCATGGTGTTGGGATTCCATGACAATCTAGATTTACTATTATGCTTTGATAGTATGATTGCAAGTTGGAAAACACAATGTGAGGTGAGTATATGTCTACCAAAACACAGTGACATGGCATAGATAAGCAATAATTCAGACATAGGTGGATTGTATACAACATAACTTTTTTTGTATGTAACGAAGTTCAATTCTATTTTTTGTTGGATCAAAGACTTCAATATCTAGTGCACTGATATTTTTCAAAATGTTTTTTGATAATCTACTATTTTTCCACATGTGCATAATAGAGAGCTTGATTTTTGGTGAAAAACCTACATTCATAAGAAATTAAAAATAAATATAATAATTAAATTAAATTTATTTAAAATTATACTTTTGGGAAGCTTATAATAAGGACTACATACTTATAAAAAATAAATTTTAAATGAATTCATTTGATCCCCCAAAAGGTAAATCAAAAGTGATTTTTAATCATCATTTTGATAGGTTTAAAGGAGACTATGTTATAGGTATGGTTTAAAACTAGCAGGGTTCTATCCAAGGGGGTTTGATCTAAGGTGGTTCAATCAAACCCTCTTCAATTGGAATCCTTTAAATGGAACTTTTCAAGGCTTAAATCATTATATTTTTTAAAAATATGTGATTTCAACAAAAAACTAGGATCTCCTAGAAATTGTAAACCAGTATTGTGGGATCACCCGGTGAAAAGTTATGAATTTTTTTAAAAATGGGCTTAATTTTGCCTATAATGATGACCCCCTAGCAAAAGAAATTTTTTCCAAAAATCAAATTTGTCTAAAATATAATTTTTTTATATGAGAATAAGGGTTTTTGGGTCTTCTGAATGCAATGGAAATGCCCATTTGGGCCAAAAATGCTCTAGTAAAAATTAGTTTGTAGATCTAAGCTTCAAACCCCTATTTGCAACTTTGTCAAAGGATCTCCAATTTAGATGAAATGAAAGCCAAATCTAACTTTCTCGAGGCTTATGGACACGTTGTAATAGTAAAAAATGCTACCAATAAAACCAAAAATGTTACAATCATGAGGATCTCATAGAAAAAATATGTAATATGAAGAGGTTATTAGATCATTGCAAGTCCTTTCTAATTCTCTAGATTGTTTAAAACGCAAGAGAAGAGCATACAATAATTTACAAGATATTTACAAGAAACTAAATCTCTCAATCATGAATCTATGAACTTAGATTTCTTAAAACAAAAGCTCTAATGCCATGTTAGAAATATGAAATAGATTGAATAACCTAAGGAACATTTTAAGAGAAAATAAAAGTTGCATAAAATGGAAAAACATAAGAACACAAACCAGGACTTCAAGAGATTATGCAATTTTGATGTGATAGAATTGCATTAAGATCTTCCAAGATGAAAAGATACAATGCAAATATGCATGAATGATGACTACATGCATCAAGGTGCATGTATGCCAAAGTATGCAATAATGAAAGGGAATGAATTGATGAAAATACAATCTAGGTAGTGAGTTTATATAGAACTTAGGAGAGGATCTAGGTGGAAAATCCAACCAATAGGAATCAACCACAAAAAGTGGAGATGGACCACCAAAAGTGGAGATGCCCACCAAAAGTGGAAAGTATGGACCACCAAAAGTGGAGGATGACACCAAAAGTGGAATGTGTTCCACCCTTTAAGGAAGGTGACACCACATACTTATCTCCTAGTAATAAACTCACTTTATTATCCTAAGCAAGCTTAATTAAGTGTAGGAAAAACCTAGGACTAAGGTGAGATAAATTAACCCACTAGAAAAATAAAAACCTACACCAATAGTAACTACATAACTACTTTTAGATTGAATTTGTAAAAAAACTATATTGTAATTTAATTTGTTCATCTATCTATCAGCATCTACTTATTAGTTATGCAATGTGAAGTAATATTTATGCAATGTGAAGTAATGCTTTTAGTTTGAAAGATGTGCAATGCAATGAAATGAAAAACACTGGGTGTTTATAAAACTACAACCTGCATCACAACATACCCAAACCCTTGTGGTTTTAAGCCTGCATATGTACATGTGCATTACAAATAGAAAGAACACCAATTTCTTGCCGTTATCACTAATAATGAATAAAGTTGTTGAAAGTGGTGAAACATAGAGTGTTAATGGTTCTTGGAAAATAATGGGTGTTTTTAAAACAACGCAATTCATTACATTCCTAAGTTCTAAATAACAAAAACTTTTCAAGACATTCATACTCTTTTGGAAAATTCTAAGATGCAAAACACTGGGTTTTACAAAACTTGCAACACACTTAAATTTTGAAAAAACAATTTATGAAAAATAGCCTCATAATGATTTAAAACCCTTTACAACTAACAACCCAAATGGTTAGAAACCCCTCAAGTCACTTTAGATGTTTTTTTGGTCTCCCTGTACTCTCCAACCTTTCACTTTCAACCTGCATAATCGAAAATCCAACAACACATAGTGTTAATGGTTGTGGGAAAACATTAGGTGTTTACAAAATGGTGCCTATCATTACATTCCTATGGTCTAAATAACAAAAGCTTTTCAAGGAATTCATATCATTTTGTAAAATTCCAGGTTGCAAAACATTGGGTTTTCTGAAACCCTAAACCCACTAAACATTTGAAAACCCTTTATAGAAAAAAACCCACATAGTGTTTTAAAACCCTTTAGAAGTAACAACCCAATCAATTAAAAACACCTCACCTCACTTCTATTAGTTTTTCCTCTCCCCCACCTATAACTCCACTCTCCAAGCTTTCACTTTCAACCTGGAAAATGAAAGAGCCGACAACATAGAGTGTTCAAGGTTGTTGGAAAATAATGGGTGTTTATAAAATGGCCTACATTTTATTATATTTCCACGATCTTAATAAAAAAATATTTTGAAGATATTCATATTGTTTAATAAAATTCCAAGTTGCAAAACACTAAGAAACCTGCAACCCACAACTACAACGCACCTATGTACATACAAAACACATGATGGGACACCTCACTTTCCTCACCATGATGTTTCCTTCTGTCTATCAATTCTGTCACTTTTATCAACCGTTTGGTAGGCCCCACACTACACCATCTAGTCATGTTATGTATGTTTCTATGGATGCTTTTATGTATGGTTTCATGCAATTTTTTATGTACATAGGTGTGCTTTTTCTACACATTAGCTACATCCAAGAATATTAAGGATATTAACTATACCATTTTTTATTTTATGTATCTTGCATTATTTCAATATTAAAAAAAATTATACTAGTCATTTCAATTTTTACAAGAGTCATGACAAAATTCATCACTAGAGAAATATAGTATTTGAAAATGGGCTGAATTTTAGGCCTACATGATTGTGCTTATGCACTTGAACATTTAAATACATATTTCAGAAACCTAACAACTTTATTAAATAAGTTTTATAAATTATAATAAATTATAATAAATATAACTAAAAAGAATAAATTGTTTAAAACCTAAGCATTCGATAAATTTTGAAGACATTCAAAGTATAAAATTTCTAACTTATTTATAAATTCAATAAATTTATTCCTAGGACTACATCGATAGTTGTATGTTTTTATTAGGTAAGAAGGGTTTTGAAAGGGCCCCAACCCTTGTACAAAGAGAAATATAGATCTTTACGCACCATGAAACAACAAGAAACAACCAAGAGGAACTACAAAAAAATAATAAAAACAAAATCAAAGGACCTACAACGTGACAGCTAAAAAAAATTCAAAATTAGGGTGGTTTAAATAAATGCTATAAAGATTGTTGATTAACCTTTGACCCAGAAATCAAAAGTTGTATGTTAAAATTCACATATTTGTGTAATAATGAGTTGGAGACAACAATAGAAAGATCATTGATATGAGGGAATTTCCCATGTGTAATGGAACCCTGGGTCATAATTTTTTTCTAGAAATCAGTTTGGAATATATTGTCTAAAACTAACTTGAAATTAGTTAAATTCTTTAAAATAAATATATGGATAATTCATAGAACTCAATCATAATTATAATAGTTAAAGACCCTTCGAAGGGATCGATTATTTGGATCCTCTTTGTTACATGTAGAATTATAATTACAAATAATTTCAATTGAGAAATTGGGAATGGGAAAGTGTCAACTTTCTAGAAGATTTTTGGAACGATCTTTTAGTAATAGAGAAAAAACATGATTTCAACTCTATAAATAAATTTTATCACAAATTTTGATGGAGAGAATAGCATATTATATGATCATTTTGGTCAAAGAAGGTATAAAATATTGGGGATCCAGAGAGAAATAAAAGGCATAAGTCTGCTAGAATTAAAAGTATCTTTACAAGAGATTTTGAAAAAGAAAAGAATATAGTTATTAGAAAGATAAGATAGTATTAGATGGAATTTTTTTAATTCTATGGAATATTTAACACAGATTGGACATATGGTGGAAGAAACTAAAAAGAGAGCACATTGATATACCCATACAACTTTTCTAGAAAAAAAAAATTGTCTTTTAAAAGATGAAATTTTTACTTGGGACACCATTACAAACGAAATTATTAACAAATAGATTTTAAAAACTGGGGTACAATAGACCCACAAGATGAATATTATGCAAGGAAAAATAAGAAACCATACATCATATATTAAACTATCAATTATCACCAAAATGTTGGAAATGATTGTTTGTTAGATTGAGATAGAAAAATTTCCTTCCACATGAAATTCTTAGCCTCTTTCAATCTTGGTCAAGTCTCAAGAACCAATCAATCTTTCTATAGTACATGGATTATTAGCCCATTGATAATGATTTTGAATAAAATAAACAGAAGAATATTTCAATACATTTTTTTTTTTCATATTCAACTTCCTTAAAAAAAAGAAAATAGGGGTGGTTAAGGTAGTAAATAAAAAAAAGTGGTAGTCATTAAAGGGTAAATCTTTTACTATATACGAAAATGAATGATAAGAAACTAACAAGACCTTATAACCCCCCTAGTTAGTGAAGATAGTAGAGCTAATTGTACAAAAAAAATTAGCAATGAAGTGTAATGAAAATATCCCTATTCAAAATGGCTTAAAATGAATTTTGATGAAACATCAAAAGGGAACCCACTTAAGCATCTAGAGCTAGATGTATTACTATAAAT
The DNA here is from genome assembly GCA_007258455.2 of Sequoia sempervirens. NCBI lineage: Eukaryota > Viridiplantae > Streptophyta > Pinopsida > Cupressales > Cupressaceae > Sequoia > Sequoia sempervirens. The sequence goes on along the minus strand of VDFB02000363.1, from coordinate 9,458,585 downwards.
GGATACAAAAAATTGATTGCAGTAGCTCCAAATAAATTAAAATAATGAACAAATAATGAAACTAAATTCCAATCCCTCATCCTTGGGCTTAAAATGTGCAATATTTATCATTGTAAAATATTTTAAATTGAAGGCAATCCATTGGTAATGGTTAATATGGTTAATAATAAAAAGTATCAAAATTGGAAAAAAATAATTTTCTTCAAAAAGTATGGCCTATTTTGGCCAAAATAGAATATTTCACCATAAACCATATTCATGGGTAGATTAATGAAGAAGTAGAGATTATTTCCAATCAGACAATTGGTATGAAAGAAAAATGTATAATCGACTAAAATATTGATCTTTTCTAAAAACTAGAACAATAAAATGAACACAACTTGTCAAAGATTAAAATGAATTATGAAATTAGCTAAAACAATGTGTTCAAATGTTAAAGAAATGAGTTAAATAATGAAGATCACAGTTATGTCAATCTCCTAAAAATTTGATGCAATTGAGGGAAAATGGATGTTTAAGTTAAATGACATGATATTCTTAGTATATCTCAATATTTTTTAAAATCTCATTGAGAAAATGAACCCATGCTTTCTTTGAGCTCTCTAATGGATATATCGGTGCATTTGATTTGTGGCCAAGAGTAAATGATCTTTCTCGAAAAAATTACAACAAAAAAACTCAAATATGTGTTTAAGACATGGAGTGGTTCATTCCTTCACCAAATGCAATGGGTTTTAGGGGAAGAATTTATGACTACAGAGCATAGATATAAGGTAAAAAAGGATATCTCTTCCATGCTCATGGAATTTTTGTTTCATCCTGTGGGGATAAAGATTTAATAAAAAATATGGTGTCACCTATAATCCATAACAAATGTTTAGGTGGTTTAGATGAAGTTATTTTGGATGTTGTTAATGGAGCAAGGATTCCATGGTAGGAGAGGACAATGTTGACAAATAATAGATTTGTGTATGCATAATGGAGCCTTTCATTATAAAAGGATTATTGAAGAATGGATCTAGGACGAGGGATAAAGCATTGAGAGGCTTCAAATTATTGAAATAGACCATAGAACTAAAGGTGGAAAAAGACAGTCTATTTAAATTCCCTCATATCACAAAGTTCTAATAATAAGGTAGCACCTTATATTTTTGACAAAACATAAATTGAAAAATCTATTCATAGAATAGTAGACAACAAGTTAATAGAATAGTATAAATGAATATCAAAATTTTGGTAAGCACTGTTATTGTTGAAATTGACTGATTCAATCCACGACTCCCATGAAACACCTACAAGAAATTACCAATTAGAATAGGTAAGATTAAAAGAGAGATTGTGCTCAATAACCTAAGAATTATATTGATGCAAATGACCTAGATTAAACCATGTTACCAAGATAGATATTACAAATGAATGTGCATGCTTATATAGGAAATGCACAAGAAAACCCTACATGCAGATTAACAAGATAAAGACAAGTGTGATAATCTCATGCAATGAGTCAACTTGTCCTATATTGCGTCCAATCTAATAATAAGTGTAGACATCCAAATTTGAACACTCCCACATGGTCAAACTCATCTACATTATTTGTTTATTTCGTCAATATTAATTAAATGATTTATTAATATTTCACCTTTTGCCTAAGGTTCCTAAAGTATTTAATTTAGCAATTAAATACTTCACCTTACACCTTTTCCTCTCTAAATTAAATAAATATATCAATTTATTTAATTTAGTCATTTAACCTTTTTGAATAAAATCAATTTTAAATTCTTCCTTTTTCTCTCTCCTTGTCACATCCTCCATAACCCTCTTCTAATATGGATTAATTTAATTAATCCATGATTAGGATGTGCACACCTTAATCAAGATTAATGTCACATCCTCCATAATCTCCCTCTTGCTTCTAATCTCTCATTAATTTTCTTAATCATGTATTTGCACAACCTTAATCTAATCCCCTTGCTACATTTAGCATGCCCTTTTGGTCAACCTTCACAATCTCCATATTTGGCATAGACCCTCTTCCCCATGTGAATTTAAAATTCACTTTTTATTCCTCAAAGGATTCTCCTCTTCCCCATGTGATTGGGTCACATCCACAGCCAAGTCACATGAAGGGCTTGTTTTATCCACAAGGTACTTATTAGCCTCCTCCATAAGAACCTTGTCTTATCCACAATTTTTATATGAATTTAAAATTCATATTTATCCTCCCAACCACCTTATCCACTCCAATCATGTGAATTTTTAATTCAGATTTATTTCTCCAACCACTTTCCTCTTCCCATGGAGATTTTTTGAGGAATACTAAAATTCCTCACATGTCGGGTATGTGCAGGATCATCATGGAAAGCGTAGGTCCTTAAGTGGCAAAAAAATTAGAAAAATCGAGTTAGGCAACTTCACGTCAAAATTTGAATAAGTTATTTATATTATTTCAAAAATATGTAAGAATAAAATCTGTAGCAAATTGAATGTAGTTTCTAAACTACTAGATTTGTTTTAAAAAATCTATTTGGTTACAATTTGAAATTTTAATGCGATGGTACTTAAATTTAAAGGAAAAAATAAAAGTAGGTGTTTGTTTGACCACTAACAACAATAAAACGATAATATTTTTTTATAAGATTTTAGATATAAGTAGAGGAATCATGCCCCAATGTGATGCATATTTTTTTGTAATTTTTTTCCAAGTAAATAATTAATTATAAATTTTTTATTACAACTTTTTTTAAAATATACAAACTTGTATGTCTGACCACCTTAACTTGGTCAAAAATTCATGAAATTCAATTTTATTTTTTTTAATTCTATAATATGTGAAGCATAGAATGCGATGCATATTTTGGATTCAAAAAATGTGATACTATTTGAAAGCTAGAAATGTTTTTCAATCAACCTATCAATTAGGACTTTAATCATAATTTGAATAGAAAATGAATAATAATTACTTATTAAATTCAAAGTGAAGCATAATTTATATATCAGTGGAAAGCTGAGAATCTCCTTCAAAAATCCTTTTCATTTCATCAATTTTGGGTAAAAAAATAGTCATCAACCACAAACCCATCATATTGCCACTTTTTGGCCCATCATGATCCTGCACATACCCTGTCACTTTCATTCTCACTTGGGGACAAGAGGTTCCTTTTTGAGAAAATATTCTCATCTTCCAAAGTAATTTCAAATTACTTGTACTTCTTCCACATCACTTGTCCTTCCTCCACATCATTTGTACCCTTTCCATCTCACCATGTCCTTTGGACACTTTGTCCTCCACATGTCAAGATGTGAGGGCTTGTGAGTCCTCAACTCACCATAGCCCTTCATCTTGGCCATGGTGGCTCAATCCTGACCATTGAATTCTCTAAAAAATTCAACTTCTTCTATAAATACCCTCCTTTTTCATTCATTCTTACACCTTATGCATTTTGTAACACCCTTATGCTCTTAAACCATTCAAGCCATCATTAAGCACATTTTGCATTCAATAATTTTCATCCATCTTGCTCACTTATCACATACCCACTCTCATCTTGCATTTTAATCACCTTCCATCCATTTTCCATCACATTGCCATCAAAGGAGCACACAACCAAATTTCAGTCAAGGGCCAACCAAGGAGATAAACACAAGCAAAGGTATAATCACTCTCATTTTGATATTTCTTTTGTGCTTAACTTAGGCTAATCATTGAGGTGGTCTTGTGTTTCTTTACATTGCTTTTTAATTAGTTTTTGCATAGTTAGAAGTAAAAAACACCTGCACACATTTCTGGCATGTCTGGTGGGACCCACAAATGGGTCCTTTTTTTATTTTCACGTTTGTTTTTTTAATATTTTGCAGGTTCAGGTGACACAAAGGGGCGACCAGGGCCACAAAGGGGTGGCCAGGACCTAACAAGGGCGTCCAAGACCTTATAGGGGTGGCCAATACCTACAGGGACACCTGTCTAAGATAGAAACTACACTTTAGCTCTATGTTTTGACAGAGGGGCAACCAAGACCTCACAAAGGGGCAGCTAGGACTTGACAGGGGTGGCCAGGACCTACAGAGACGCCTGTATGAGACAGAAAATGAACTTTAGCTCTTTGTTTTGACAAAGGGGCGGCCAGGACATGATAGAGGGGTTGCTAGGACCTGACAGGGGAGGCCAAGACCCAACAGGGGCAGCTAGGACCTGCAGAGGGGCAGCCAGGACTGACAGAGGGGCGACCAGGCCCAGACAAAGTCTTGTGTAAGGTAAAAACAACATTTTAAATCAGTTTTTGTAGATTTTTTTCTATCATTTTGGTTATTACTTGTTACCCCAAAATTTGAACTTGATTTTTCAAATTTTAGTGCATTCCCCTATACATACCTCTTAAGCTGCCAAATCACAAAAAATAATTATTTTTGAAAATCTATAGATGCTGGTATAAATTCCTTTATAGTTCTCATCCTAACCTCATTTTTCCCAATCCGACCAGTTTCTATGCCAAAATACTTATCTGTTTACAAGTTATCAAGCTTCACATTTTTCGGTCCATGCTTCACAAATATAGCAAAAATCTAGTTTTCGGGTTGCTAGAGGTTAAATGCCTTCTAGGTTTTGCTCGGTGAGCCCAAATCTTCATGCTATCAAAATTTCATGTAGATCAGAGCCATTATGAGAGAAATATGGAGCTATCTTCATCAACTTAAAGTGTGTTTTAAAAAAGCTTTTAAGTTATTAGTGACTTTATGAAGTCTAATATTATTTTCAAGGTCAGAAAATGAATAACAATATTTGTTATGGCGAATAGATTTATTTACCTCGTATTTTGAAGTCCGGTTTCATAAAAGAGATAAATTTATTAATATTAAAGTTAATGTTTGATGTGGGGCCCTTTGTGTCAGAACTTTCATAAGTTTTGAAATCCCATTTTCCTCGACTTCAAGGTTATTAAGTTCTTATTTCTCCTGACTCTCTGAATCCTTTGTTCTCAGAGGTTTCAAAGGTTTTGGAACCTCTGTTTTGACTGACATCCCTAGAGAAGAATACAACACCTCATGAAAGTCATGAATTTCTCCATAAAATGCTTCAATAAATGGTATCTTTTAGTTGGTGCCATGCTCATATGACACAAGAGACCCATGCAAAGTGTGAGAATTGTCTTGGGAGATAAAGGTAGTAGGTATTTTCCATATTCAAAGCATGCCTCTATTGCCATACTAAGAAGTTAGCAATTGTATTTGGAATATTGTAGCAGCGAATCAATTAATGACTCCAATCTAGTATTATTTGCAATGACTGTAGAGTATGCATCAAAGGAGTTTATTGAAGAGGATTTTGAAACTTTCAATTAAATGCCATCAAAGCCAAATTCCATAATGATTGCTAGCATCCTCTCGGCTCGCACCAAATAGAGGGATTTGGGATCGATCGTGGACATCCATCAAAGCAAATGAAGGATGATTTGTTCAGATATTATATTTCAAAATACTTTGCCAATTGTATGGAAATTGTGGAAACATAGACTCGGCACATGGGTTGTTTGAAAATGAGGCTCCATACTCCATGTTTGGATGGGACAAATGAGGAGCTACAAATAAAGTGCACTTCATTTCCAAGCATAAGAATCTTGAATCTAGGGAGTATGTTGAACACCATCTCAAGTACCCTCTATCTATTTCATTTGATAGGTTGACTCATGTTTATACAACCATTATCAAAGCAAATAATGAATTGAGGATTTTGATAGATGGAGAGAAGAAAAAAGAAGGGAAATCTTTTGTTTGATGACTTTGAGCCCACCCTCATTCCACCTAAAACTATTCCTGATCCAGATGATAAGAAGCTCGAGGATTGGGACATGGAGGCTCCAATGGGAATTGAATATTTGGAAGCATATACAAGGCATATGAATTGTTTGCAGGATGCTCTAAGAAATGCCATTTTATGGAACACAATTCATAGGTGTAAAGTTGGCATCTTCACTACATTTTCATCATCCTCTCACCCTGCATGCTACAAATTCTATGAAAAAATCTCTTCAAGTAAATGAGCGGTCTCATCTAATTCTACAATGTTTGCCAATGTTCCCTTTACCAACCCTATATGTACCGAAGCCAACAATATATTAATGGACGATGGGTTGCATCTTATATGAGTTATGGAGAGATTAAAGTAAAATGAATCAAATGAAGATAAACATTCAGAACAAAGTACGTTAGAAATTAAAGATGGAAATGCTTCGATAAACATGAAATGTATAAAAAAGATTTGGTAATTTCTACATAGGTGTCATTGATAGGTGTGAATGCGGTAGTCTAAGCCTGGGAATTTAATGTTTAAATCATCAATTGCTTCCCTTCCATTAAATACTCATGCACAATCATTTGTGGTTGTTCCACAAGCCAAATACTTGTGGCCATGTATTCTTGAGGCTTGCAGAAAGAAAGCAAGCAGAAGGTGGTGAAATGTTGACACTAGACCAAATATTTCATTATCTCAGTGGTGTTACATTATGAGAAAGGAATGCTAATGAAACTGGCTCTTCAAGAAGCATTATGAAAGATCATTCTAACAGTGGATTTCTGGAAATTCTTGAAAGTCAAAGAAGAATTAAGACAACTAGCATCAAGAAATGATGCTATAATGGGAACAGATGATTCCTCACATTCAAGAGATGCATTTCCTCCAAGAAACACTATTGTTGAAGATAATCTTGCACAGTCTGCTAGGGAAAAGACTACAAAAATGTCTTTAGAATTAAAGAATATTACACAACTCTATGATGATTATGCTATTCATTTTGAATTTTGGGAGATATGTTTGGAAACTCTTCACTTCTCAAATCATGCAATAGATGTGGGCACATTTACAAGTAGCAAGGAGAGGAAACATGAAAAATCTCTTTTATAATTAAATGGAATTTCAAGAAAAGTTATGGGAAACTGAAAGGTTCATGGGAGAAAACTTATAAATATGTATCTCGTAAATATGTTGGGGATATTTTTCCTGCTATTCGGGGGGGAAGAAGGAGCAATAGATTTTTTCTTTCATACAGTTTTATTGTATAGGGAGGTGTAGGCTTTGAACTCACTTTTTTTGTTGGAGAAATAAGGAATGTATTTTTGAATCTATGAATTTATGAAAGTTTCCTTTGATTATAAATGTCCTTTGTGTCTACATAATATTTTCCAATGCATTCTCTGTTAAATATCAAATTGTGTGGGTGTTTATTTCTGAATCTTTGAATTCAATTCAAATCATCTAATGAAAGGGAATTTGTTGTTCGTTTCTCTTCCTGGGTATTATTTGTGGATATAGAATATATGGGTTGTGTATCATATATTTGCATTCACTTCACTCTAGGTTTAATCCACCACATCTACTTTCTTAGTTGTAAATAGGTGTTAGTTTCCTCCTTTATTTCTTTATGGTTAAATGCATATTTGAGTTCTCATTCATTGCAAACCATTTGAAGGCATTTTCACCTTGTAAAATAAGCAGAGAGAACTTTCTATCGAAAGTGACTCAACTATTAGTAGGTTATTTGTTCTTCTCATTGGGAAATTTGAGTAATTAATGACCCCTTAACTTGTGTTTTTGGTGATTGTGATGATTTTTACTAACGCTTGTGCAATTATTTCACGCTTCACGAAGAACGGTGGTCAAAAAACTACTAACATGTTTCTTCCAGAATGAAAGGACCAAAATTTCTAGTTAGTTGTTTGTTTTCATTTTCATAATAATTATGCACATAGTCTAAGTAGGGGAGTCAAAATTTTGTTTGTTGTGTTTGTAAGTAAGCTATTGACATATCCAATCCCCTTGTGCCATTTGGCGATCCTGGGTGAAGAGAAATTGTAGCTTACTTAAGTATTTTGTGTTAGCCAAGGGGGAATTATATTGTTAAAACTTTCCCCTTGCACTTTGTGTGAACCTAGGGAGTAGCCGAAAATGGTTAACATTCTCTTCTTAGTGGGACCTACTTGGGGATTTTATCACCCCAAGGGACGATCCCAACGACATGTACCGACGGGGTATATAAAGGGGGGAGAGCCAAAGATGTACCCCAATCTAGTCATGTCATGTCTGGCGGATTGTCGAAGCTAGGGTGATACCTAGATAGACATGAAGAGTTGGTCTGAGCCTTTTAGTATCTCGCTAGGGTTTCTAACTCATGCTTGTGATGGTTGGTGTTCATAGTTGTGCCTCGCGTACTGAGCATATATCAAGGACTCCCTAGATTGCCTTGTTTAGCCTAGACTAGAGAACTATGTCGGCCATACCCTTCAAACTAATCATAGGATTGTACTACATGAAGTGTCCTTTTTGTGAAAAACCAGTGCATACCTTACTATTCAAGTCATTCTTTCCTTTTGCTTGTTGTTTGAAGTTTTTTATGTCATTTTCCATACTCATTTTTCCTAAGTCAAGTTCAAGTCTATTGACAGAGGTGACCATGCCCTGACCAGGGGTGACCCTGACCTAAGAGGGGTGACCTCGCCCTCTGCCTCAGTCATTTTACAATTTTTTTTAGTCAAAATTATCCATCTTTCACATAGAGGGACAACTAGGTCCATTCTAGGGGTGTCCAAGCCTAGTCCAGGGGCGGCCAAGACTTTTCCAGGGGTGACCATGCCCTAAGAGAGGCAACCACACCCAAATAGGTGTTTTTTACATCTTAAAATGTCAATTTTGAGTATCCGTTTTGTCATTTCGTCAATCCATTTCCCTGTTCCAAGAGTTCATGAACCTATTTCGTGAACCCATTCATCCACTTAGAGAGTTCGTTCTCCCATTCCGTGAACTTGTTCATCCATTTAGAGAGTTCATTCTCCAATTCTATGAACCCGTTCATCCATTTAGAGAGTTCATTTTATCGTTTGGAGAACTGATTTTGTTGTTCAGGGAACTCGCTTCACCATTTTGGGAACCTATTTCATCATTTGGGGAACCCGTTTTTCCATTCGGGGAACCTATTTCATCATTCGGGGAAACCATTTTTCCATTCATGGATTTCGTTACATTGTTTAGGGATCTCGTTTGACCATTCGGGGAACTTGTTCCATCATCTAGTAAGTCTATTTCACCACTTGTCAAGCTTGTTTTCCTATTTTGATAGCTTGTTTGACCTTGTTTCTGATTTAAACAAGTCCAAAAACTAGTCAGGTGACTAGGCCCTAGGAATAGGTGACCAAGACCTAGGAACAGGCGACCAGGACCTAGGAACAGGCAACTAGGCCCTAGGAACAGGCAACCAGGCCCTTAGAACAGGTGACCACACCCCTTGAACAGGAAACCCTGCCCAATCTGGAAAGTCAAATAGTGGGGGACCTAAAACCTTGTCGTTTGTTGTGATCTAAACACTTTCATTCCCTTCTGTTCACTCGTAATTTATCATTTAGTCCATTTTCACTTTCCAAAGGTCATTCAGTCATCACCCACATCATGTAGGCACTCTTAGAGCATCTCTAGGTTGCATCGTTCATCATCATTCTCCCATCCAAATCCCCTAAACCTTGTTTTATAGGTTATTATCCGAATTGACCTAGGTGTCCAAATCTAATCATTATCCTACACATCAGTCATTGTCTTATGCCTAATCAATCCACTTCCATCTTGAGGTGGATTCGATGTCATAAGTCATCCCCCTCGGTTGAATCAATCCATTTCCATCTTGAGGTAGATTCAGTGCCATGATCCTCTATCTATCCTTCAATCCGATCAACCAACACCTTAAGTCACCTAGGGTGCTTTCCGAACTAGGTTTAGAATCCCTTACATCATCCATCATCTAATCTTGTCAATCATTTCATCAAATGATCCTAATCTATCATCTAATCCCAATCCATCGTTTTACCGATCAATCCTTATCTCAATCCTATTTGATCATCCTATCTTGTCCAATCCAATCAATCCTATCTCAATCTTTATCCAATCATCCTATCTCAATCCTATCCAATCTAATCATCCAATCAACCCTTATCCAATTATCAATCCTTTCAATCCTATCCAATTGTCTAATTATCTGATCTCATCATCTAATCAATCAATCCTTTATCCAATCCAAATCAATCTTCCCACCATCATTTAGGTCATCCTTGCATTGAAGTCCACTTAGTAGTTTTGCATTTTCATGCCTGTGCAGACTAGATCACAAACCAAGAAGCAAATGGCACAACAACAAGGTCAAAGTTCTAGCCAAACATCCCTCAAGATCCTAACAATAGAGAAAACATCTCTCAAGATCCTAACAATGGGGTAAACATCTCTTAGGATCCTAACAATGGTGTAAACATCCCTCAAGACCCTCATAATGGCGCTTCATCACAATCTAACACCGATGGCCAATATACTTCACTACCCGATGATGAAAACATGATCAATCAGCCTGAAGTCACCGTTGATGAATACCTAAGTAATCCCACTAGTGTCCAGATGACATATCACCTCCTCGAAAAGCATGGGGATAAGATCCTCACCACTCTACTCATGAAGGGAGTCAAACTGCCATATGGTTTTGACATGTCAGAGTACACCAACACCTAGTCCCCTCCAGTGCATCAAGACCCACAGAATGTTCTCGGAAATACTTATGTTCCTGAGGGTACACCCATAGGTAACTAGTATCATCCTGAGTTTGGAAATGTTGTGATACATGAAGTTGCCAATTATCCCCCTTTCCATTTGCAACCTTTATAGCACCCTATGATCCTTATGATCCCTATGCGTATGGCATGCCACAAAACATCTCGTCTACTCCACCACTCCCACCTTAGTATCCTGGTCAACCACCCATCAACACTATGGGAAATCCCTTTCTCATATCGACATCTCTACTAGGAGCAACACCCACAAGTAATCTCATACAACCCCCTCAAGGTAATATTGGACAGCATTCCAACAACCTCACATTAATCCTCATCAATCCATTACCTCATAGGAACAAGCATGGCATGCAACTATCCCCTCACAAGCACCACCATAGCATACCATTGTCGTTTTCTTCCCCATACAACAACATCATCAACAACCCCTACAATAGAACATTTCAATTCTACAATAGAACATGCCACAACAAAATGTTCCAAACCCATAGTAGCATATTGTCATTCATATACAACATCCTCATCAGGAAATGCAAACTGCATCACACCCTTAACAACCACCTCATGGTACTACCACAATCCCACAACAACAAAAAATCCCATATCGCCCTCCTTATCAACAATCACATACTCACATTACCACACAAACACAGAGTAATCCTCTTACATAGTATCTCTACCATCCATCCAACACATACACTGCTTATGTTAATCTGAACATCCATGTAAATTCTCTAAATCCATCATGGATGCAACCAACTCCTTACATGAATCCCCTGCAATCGCACACCAACCCATACTAGCAACAACCCAATGTCGTGTATAATTATGAAACCAATCCCTATTATACTCAGTAGCACCCTTCGTACCACCAAGGTGCCTCATCCACATCCTATGCGTAACAACAACCACCTCATCAACAAGGTGCTCAATCTACCTCTTATTATTAGCAACAACCACCTTATCAACAAGGGGAATCCACATCATCATATTACCAAGTTCCACACAATACCCCATCCACTTCATATTATCAGTAGCCACCACCTCAACAACAGGCACCCTCTGCCTCTTATTACCAACATACATCATCATCCTATCTAACTTATGCTAATCAGTATCAACCTACACCCTCATACAATCCCAATGCTTTCATCCCATCTTCATCCCATCAAAAATATCCACCCAGTTCATCTAATCCAACTCCGCCCGCCAATAAAGAGTTGGAGGAGCTCAAAGCTGCATTAAAAGACCTACAAGCGGGTACGTCCAAAAAATCCTTCAAGTTTGAGGAGATTTTCCTGTATCCATTTGATTCTTCAATTTCACTTATCCCCTTTCCAAAGAATTTCAAGATACCCAAGTTCGACAAGTATACGAGAACTAATGATCCAAAGGCCCATCTATAGAATTTCTATGCACAATGTGAGGATGTCCAACATAATGACAATTATCTCCAATGCCTATTCCCTAGAAGCTTAGGAGGTTCAACCTTAGATTGGTTCATGGGTCTCAAGAAGGAGACAATCTCTTCCTTCGTTGATCTTTTTGAACAGTTTGTCAAACAATTTTCCTTTCATTTGGAGGACATTAACACTCTGGACCTCTTGAAGGAGAAGCAATGTGATGGAGAAACTTTTGCTAAATACCTACAAACGTGGCGAGCTATAGCTAGCAGTATGAAGTCCCCTCCTAGCAATAAAGAAATGGTTAGCCTTTTTGTGGCTAATGCCCATCCCAAACTAGTGCATGCTCTTCATCTTCATTGTGTCACCACCTTCACAGAGGTTATCAAAAATGGCCCCATCATTGAGAGAGCACTTGTCGCAAAAGGGTAAATTAAATTGTACAACTCAAATAAGGACAAGTCATTCAGTGACAAATCCTATTACTGGAATAAGAACAAGAATGTAGTCAACGATGGCACCACTGATACTAAACATGTTCAAGTGGCCAATACCTCCTAGAGGCAACAACCATCCATGCCCAATGCCATATTTGTGCCACAGGGGGCACCACAGCCCCCTGAACAATCCAATCAATGGAATAGTAAACATCAATACACTCAATTAGGAGAACCCTTGAGCAATGTCTTCCATAGATTGTTATAGGTCAATTACCCAATTACATATCTTGTGACCAAACCACCCAATGAATCCAAGCCTAAACTAGCCTGGTTTAAGGGGAATGAATACCATGAGTTTCACAAGATTAAAGGGAATAGCTTAAATAAGTTTCAGAGTCTAAAAAAATACATCCAGGATCTCATAGATCGGGGTGACATACATGTCGATGCCAACACGACACCTTCATCCAATGCCCGGTTATATATATATCAAAATTCTTTCCCAAAGCATAACCAAGGACCTAGCACATCCAATGCAAATCTTGGACCTAGTAACAATAACAACCAAGATAACAACACTAATAATATTACCTATAAGAATGTCCCGCTTAACTATGAGACTCTCATCATGCATATTGTGAAAGAAAAACTGTGTCTATGATACATGTCAAAGGAAAAGAGCCTTAATTTATTGTTACCACTCATCACACTCGTATTACTATCCCTGGAGCCTCCACATTAGCCCCATCACCTCCTGTGAGCTCTCAATATAACATCCTTGGCCATCTAGGAAAGACCGCGGTGCAAATATCTATCCTAGATTTTCTAAAGTCTTCTCCTGTATATCAAGAAATCTTGAAAAAAGCTTTATAGGATTCCTGTGTCCCCAATGACATCGACCCCACATAGTTCCAAGCTTTGGTAGGACACCTCTCATCAACCTACCAACTAGGTTTCAGCCAAAACAACATGCCTACCATCAATTCCAGTCACAATCGACCCCTCCATATAGAGGTTCTCATCGCTCGACATGAAGTAAAGAGTTTCTTGATAGATAATGGCTCTACTCTCAGTCTTTGTATGTTAAACTTCATAAAGTAGGTAGGATATACCCATGCTAATCTAAGCAATCAGATCATCACTATAAAGGCTTATGATAATGCAGAAAGGGATTCTTAAGGGGTTATTGATCTTCTAATTCAAGTTTTCCCAATTATACAATACACCACTAGTCATGTCCTTGATCTAGACTTCCCCTACAACCTTCTTCTTAGCCGACCATGGATCCACACCATGCGAGTCGTCTTTTCTACCTATCATCAATGCTTGAAGTTCCTGTTTAATGGAAAGGAAGTTATGATACAAGCTGATCCCTAGCCATTTGAATACTTTTGTTCACTCGAAGCTTCTTTCCCTCATTCCCATTACTATCGAAGAGTTGAAATGGGACCACCGCCAACATCCTCATCCAATCCATCATCTAATCCATCACCCACTACCTCTTCTACATTTGATTCCACTATCACCAAAGTCTAGATCATTGACAAGGGATGTGGTGAGTATGAGATGTGTACTACTTTGAATGTGGTAACCATGCCACCCTCACCACACACATATGGTCAACCCTTTGAGTCTACACCAAAGGAAGAACAAAAAGTAGTCACCTTGAGCTCCAAAATGTGGGAACCAACACTTATGTATCTCGCATGTTACCACAATATATGCCTAAAGATGATACAAGTTAGTGGATATATCATGAAGAACCTGAACCTACCCCCCCTCTAAAGGAGTATTTTCAAGAGATGTATCTTTGGCCCTCTAAGTACGCTAAGAAATACAATTATCAGGGGGGAGGGCTTGGTCCAGAAGAGCTAGGAAGAAAGTAGTTGATTGACACTTCCATACGTCCAAAGAATTCAGGCTTAGGCTATGACAAAAAGAAAAAGGGTCTCGCAACGTTGACTAGTACTTCTAACAAAATAAGTGTGGGCGATGGTATTTTAGAAGATATACCAGAGGAAGAGTGTATCTTACATGTGTATGATGATATCAATCACATAGACCTTTCCTCCATTTTTGAATGCCTATCCGTTTGCACCATCAGCCTTTCCCTTCACCATCCTGAACTCATAGATTGGGACATACATGAAAGCACACTTATCAACTCACTTAACTTAGTTGATACCTATGTGGACCTCATGGGATTGGGGGAAGATGAATGCCATAGTCGCAAAAAAAAGAAAAAGAAAAATCCAAAAGGGTCACTTAGTGAAAACCTCCTTGAGGCACTTCCTGACTCACAAAAAGTCAAAACAAAGGACGTATCTGATGGTGAAAACCTTAGTGAGGCACCGAAAGATGGGAACATTCATCTTCCCCTTGTAGGAACACAGTGGTTTGAGTGGTCATCCATTCTAATCAAAGAAACATAGCAGGTAAATTTGGGGATTGAAGAGGATCCCAAAATCACCTATGTAGCCAAGGCATTATCAGAAGAAGAGTATTCTACTATCTCCAAGCTCCTTAAGCAAAGAAAGATCAATTTTACATGGGCATATTCAGACATGCCTAGGTTAGACCTTGTCTTGGTAGTCCACCATCTAGATGTGCATCCTGATGCAAAACTGATTAAGCAGAAGCTTCGCAAAATGCACCCACAAGTTGCCCTATTGGTCAAGAAAGAATTGGAGAAGTTTTTGGAGGCCAAATTTATAAGACCCGTTGATTAATCCAAGTGGATCTCCAACATCGTTCTAGTAGCCAAGCCCAATAGGGATGTTAGAGTATGTACAAAATTTCATGACCTCAACAAGGCTTGCCCTAAAGATGCTTTTTTGTTGCCAAACATCAACATGTTGGTTGATCTCATTGCTAGGCACAAGATGTTATCCCTCATGGATGGATTTTTTGGATATAATTAGATCAGGATTGCACCTGAAGATCAACATAAAATAGCCTTTGCCACACCTTGGGGTACATTCTGTTATAATGTTATGCCCTTCAGTCTTAAGAATGTAGGGGCAACCTACCAATGTGCAATAACCATCATCTTTCATGATATTATCCACATTATCATGGAGGACTATGTTGATGATCTGTTAGGAAAATATAGAACCAGAGTAGAACACCCTATTGTCCTAAGGAAAATCTTGGATCATCTAGAGCACTACAAGTTGCACCTCAATCTGAAAAAGTGTGTGTTTGGGGTTACGTCAGGAAAGTTGTTGGGCTTCATTGTCTCCAGCAGAGGTATAGAAGTGGATCCGGCCAAGGTCAAAGCAATTATAGATATGCCTCCACCTCACAACCTAAAATAGTTAAGGAGCCTCTAGGGAAAGCTACAATCTATCAGAAGATTCATAGCACAGTTAGTTGACAAACTTGTGTCAACCATTCAACCACCTCCTAAAAAATAATGCATCCTTCAAGTGGGATAATATGTTTCAGCAAGGTTTTGACAAGATTAAGGAATACCTGGGTCATCCTCCCATCCTTATGCCTCCAATCCCAGGGAATCCACTTTTATTATACATCTCAGATACTTCAGTGGCATTGGGGGCACTGCTAGCACAACATGATGAGTCATCTAGAGAACAAGCAATCTACTATATCAATCGAACCTTAGTTGGCTATGAGATTAACTATTCTTCAATGGAGAAGGCCTACCTAGCCATAGTCTTTTATTCATAGAAGCTTAGACATTACATGCTCAGTCATCCAGACAAGTTAATATCAAATTTGATCGACTTAAGTATTTGTTATCCAAAAAAACTTTGACTGGCTGAATGGCTAAATGGGTCATGTTGTTGAGTGAGATTGACATAGAATATGTGGACTAAAAATATATTAAGGGTTAGGTGATAGCAAATCAATTATCCGATGCTCCCCTAGTTGATGTACATCCTTTAGTAACAAAATTTCATGATGAAGAGTTCTTTACAGTAGCAAAATCCACCACATGGACACTATACTTTGATGGGTCATACACACATAATGGATCGGGGGCATGAATCTTGTTTTTCACCCCCCAAGGTGATTATATCCCAAAGTAATTTAGACTAGCCTTTCCATGCATGAACAATATAGTAGAATATGAAGCTCTTCTCACCAGCCTTAGAATCACAATCAAATGGAATATCACTCACTTAAGGGTCTTCGGTGATTGACAATTACTCATCAAACAAGTCAATGATGAGTTTTTAACAAAGGGTGAGAAGCCCTTACCTTATAAACTCATGGTCGATGATTTTAAGAAGTCTTTCACCTCTATTCAGTTTGACCAAATCTCCAGAATATAGAACAAAGTTGTTGATGCAATGGATACAATTGGTTCCTTAATTGACATGCCCGAACATCAAACAAAGTGTGGATTACTAGTTGAACAACTTTTAATCCCTGCATACAATGTCCTTGAGAGTGAAATGGTGTGCAAAATTGTAAGTCCTACGTCCCCATCGTATCATGAGATCTATGCCTATCTTCATGACAACATCCTACCCACTGACCTTACCCACAATCAACCCAAGTCATTCATCCAACATACATCTCATTACACCATCGTAGGTGATACTCTGTATCATCACCGATATGATGGAACTCTTCTTCAGTGTCTAAATGAGAGTGAAGCTCACACCATGTTGGTAGAAGTACATAGTGGTGTTTGTGGGGCCCACTCAAATGGCATGGCCTTTGCTAAGAAGATTCTCTAGGCTGGTTACTATTGGCCTACATTGGAGCATGACTCTTGTGCCTTCGTGAAGAAATGCTTACCTCGCCAGAAACATGCAAACCTGATACATGCTCCTGCTCAAGATCTGCAACCCATCGTAGCACCATGGCCTTTTTCTGAGTGGGGTTTCAAATTAGTCGAAAAGATATATCCTCCATCCTCCGATGGCCACACTTTTATTATCACTGCCACTAAATATTTCACTAAGTGGATGGAAGCCATACCACTCTCCCAAATAACAGGTACTCAGATATCCAAATTCATCCTTTACCATATTATCTGCAGATATGGCATCCCTTCCACCATCATTTATGACAATGGAAAACCATTCAAAAGCCAAGCTATAAAAGAGGTATATGACACCTTCAATATCAAACATCGGTGGTCCACACCCTATTACCCTCAAGGTAATGGACATGCAAAATCCACTAACAAAACTTTGATTAAAATCTTGAAAAAGGTTGTCAATAGTACTGGTCGAGATTGGCACCTCCACATCCACCCCACCCTTTGGGCTTATCGCACATCCATCCACACTCCCACTGGTGCCACTCCATATTCCCTTATTTATGGTGCATAAGGCATCTTGTTGATTGAAGTTGAGATTCCATCCTTGAGAATATCTTTAAAGAATCTCATTACTGAAGAAGACTCATGGGTTGCTCACCTCACTCAATTGGAGCTCTTAGATGAAAAAAGGATCAAAGCATACAATCATCTTTAGGTGTATCAGAATCATCTCAAGAGAAGTTACAACAAGAAAGTCTGCCCCTGCCAATTTAACATTGTAGATCTAGTTCTTAAAGAGAATCAATGTACCCAACATGATCAAGACAAAAAGGGGAAGTTTGAACCTAATTGGCCGGGTCCTTATGTTATTACAACAATGTATGGATTAGGGGCATACCACCTTGACACACCTAAAGGGGAGCCCCTCGAAGAGCCTATTAACATCATGCACCTGAAGAGGTTCTACAGCTAACTCAGCTGGGGTATCCTATCTTGTCAAAATCTAAAAAGATACAAAAAAATAAAAAAATAAGAAAAAATCCAAAAAATAGTAAAGAGAAAAAAATTTGTCCTATGGTGAAAACCACCCCTAGTGATGCCTTGGATAAGTATGGTTGGTGAAAATATGGTAAAGGCATCATCCAGAGCTTAATCATTATCTACCTTGCATCCCTAGTTACTACTGTCTCCATCCATCCTATCCTCACATGCGGTATGTGCGGGATCATCATGCAAAAAATAGGCCCTTAAGTGGCAAAATTGAGAAAAATCGGTGTTAGCAACTTGACATAAATATTTGAATAAGTTATCTATATTATTTCAAAATATGTAACAATAGAATTTGTAGAAATTGAATGTAGTTTCTAAAATACTAGGTTTATTTAAAATAAATAAAATCTATTTGGTGAAAATTTGAAATTTCAATCAAAAGAGTACTTAAATTCGAGGGAAAAATAAGAAGTAGGTGTCTATCTAACCACCCTAACCATAATAAAATGATAATATTTTTGTAATATTTTATATATAAGTAGAGGACTCATGTAATGGGATGTGATGCATATTTTTTGTAATTTTTTTCCAAGTAAATAATTAATTATGAATTTTTTATTACAACTTTTAGAAAATATAAAACATGCTGCGACCACCTTAACGGTCAAAACTTCATGAAATTTAATTTTTCTTTTTTAATCCTATAGTATGTGAAGCATAGAATGTGACGCATGTTTTGGATTCAAAATATGATACCGTTTGAAAGTTATAGATGTTTTTCAATCAGTTTATCGATCGGACTTTAGTCGTAATTTTAATAGAAAATGAATAATAATTATTTATTCAATTCAAATTAAATCATAATTTATATTTTGGAAAGCTGAGAATCTCCTCTAAAAACTATTTTCGTTTCATTAATTTTGGGTGAAAAAAGTAAATACCTACATACCCTACAAATATTGCCACTTTTGGTAGCATCATGATCCACGCACATACCCATCTAATCCCCTAACACCTCATCCTATCCTATCACTTCATGCATCCTATCCACGGCACTTTATGTTTTCATTGAGGCATTGGAAAATTGATAGCTATCCATAATCTTGAGCTTTTTTATCCTAATATGAGCTTTTTGACAATTTCACATTATCATCTTGAGTCCTTCTTCGACTCGGTCATCGATGTTTGTCCTTCATTTGTCCTAATCACTTTGTCGTGTCGGTCTTTCATCTTTCATCATTTTTCTTTGTCAAACTACGTTGCCCCTGCGGTTTCATGTAGGCAAGGTTGATCACTTGATCCACCCCCGAGGCATTTTGACTACCCTATTTTGGTAACCCATCATCTGTCTCCATCGTCCCCTTTTTGCTCTTATCCATGGTTAGTTGTTTTTCTTTCTCCAAACTACGTTGCCCTTGCACTTTCACATAGGCAAGGTCAATCTTTTGATCCACTCCTGAGGCTTTGTTTTCATTTGTCCATCATGTCTTTCATCATCCATCATCGGTCTCCATTGTCCTCTTTCTACTTTTATCCATGGTCTTTTTTGAACTACATGGACTCTACACTTTCACATAGGCAAGGTTAATATTTGATCATCCCCCAAGCCCCTAGGTCGGTAGGGTGTCTTGTGTCTTGTGCCTTGTGCCTTGTGTTGTGTTGTCAAGTGTGTCGCTCTATAGCTGGTTCTTCACAAACGGGATCCTCTAGTATCGAGAGATCTAATTAGTATCAAATATACTACGTTATGTGGGTAATCTTAGTTTAGTATCCATCATTGCTCTCAACAAGATGCATCCTTCCTAACAGACCTCATCAATCCCATCCATCCTCTTGATCCTATGGAAAAGGATGTTTGAAATTGACTATGATCTTTTGATGCTTTAGGCTTTTGTTTATTGTTTGAGCTGCCTATTAAAACTAGTTGAGGTCGCCATGATCTATCATATTATGGTGTGTTTTGACTGTTAACATAGGGGCATATCTTGATCTTGTTGTTGTATGCTGGGTTGTCCCACATATTACCCAATAGCATCTCTGAGATCTTGTGTTACGCTAGGGAATCCCTTTGTGCTTGTGGTTATCCCAATGCCTAGCCTGACCAAAGTCTTTGTCACTTTGGGGTGTTGGTATAGCCTTGTCTACTGTGTTTGTTTTATGCACTAGATGCTAACTTGCCTTAGTTTCATATACCCTGACACCTGATGTCTTATGCTATAGCAAAAATCAGTGCTCCGAAGATGGAATATTAAATTAGGATTTCATTTCATAATCAATTTTGTTGCATCGCATTCATCCCTATCCATTAACCTATGATTTTGGTTGTGCAAATATTCACTTTCTCTCTCTCCCATTCTTCTTAGGATATCAATGATTTTTGGAAGGTGCAGTTTCACACCATCTACCCACATTCCCATGCAAGTCCTTGTTGACACTTATGTTCATGTTACATTTCATTTGAAGTCCATTCACATTGCATGTTGCATTATAGGTTTCATCTTATATTAAGTCATTTAGACTAATCATGTTTAGTTATTCTAAGCACCTTAGATTCATTTTTTTATATCCATACATTTCCATATTAGTTTATATAATTAACATATTACATGTATCACCACCTGCATCACAAATTGTTAGGTCCATATCCATCATATATAAAATCATAAAGCATACATCATATCCTACATTACACACATTAGTTGCATCCATATAAGTATCAACATACAATATCATAAACATGTACATGTATTGCATCATCATAATCACCCATCATAAAGTATAAACATACACATATGCATAAATAAAATCATCCATCATATCCATAACATGGTGTTAATAAGGGCTATCACATATCATATAAATATCAACATCAAATGTCCATCACATAGTCCATAATAATGTCCATCAATATCATCAAAATGCATACCCATCATATACATCATAATCACAAAATAAAGTACAAGTACAAGGATCTAAATCAAATGTAACCACTGCTACTCTATACTGTCCATCCACCCTGCACCTATTTAAATCTAGTATCTGGTCATCTACCAAAGGAGCTACCCATGTCTGACCTCTGAGGAGAGTTAGGCACTGGCCCTCTACGAGGGAGGGTCACCTGAGAGTCACTGAATCCTCGAGTCCTTGTCCCTAGTGACTGGGATGGCGCTGGCATCTAAGGAGCCTCTCGAAAAAAATGAAATGTGCACTATGCCAGATCTGAAATTGCATGCTGATAAGCAACCATCCAAAAAGATGTCTCCCTCATGTACTCATCTCTCTCCGCTTCCTGATACCTAACTGCATTCCTCCTGTCTAGATCTCTGCTAATGACTCTCCTCTCCTATCCCCACGCCTCCTGAGCCATCCTCAACTAATCGATCTTCACCTATAGGCGATCTCTTACCTCCCCCGCAACCACTACTTGTGCCTTTGTGGCCTCCCTCTCTCTGTAGTCTCTGCACCTCTGCCCCTGTCCCATCACTACCAATCTACAATGTCAATATATGTTCCTGTACAACATTCCTCTGCCCCTGCATAACCTGAGCATGTTCCTGTGCAACATCCATCTCCCCTTGCATAACTTGAGCCTATGCCCATGCAACATCCCTCTCCCCCTGCATCACCTGTACCTGTGTCTATGCTTTGTCTCTCTCATCCCAGAAGGCCTGCACCTCTGCATGCACTGTGTCCCTCTCTCTGTGCATGATCTCTATCTAGGCCTCCACTATCTCTACCCTCAACCTCACATCCCAAAATGTTGTCTCTGCCATAGATACCCTATCCTGAAGCTTAGTTCTCTCCCTCAACAACCCTGTTACTTGTAATCTCAACTCCTCCATCTCCCTCTTAGCTTATTACCTCCCTCTACTAATACCTGATATGTTGCCTCCTCGGGCTCCTACTATCCTCTATCCTATGCTATAGTCATTGATTCGTATAGTCTGTCCTGATCATAGGTCACCCTGGCTAGCTCACTGTGTACTCTCTGTACCTCTTCTCACAAATCGTATCTCTCCCTCTTTGCATCCTATACCTGTGAGGTTAGATAATCAACAATGACTTGCCATAATCCCTCTACCTAAAGTCTACGCACCTTCGCCTCTACAACCCTCAGCCTCTGCTATGTCATCCGTAGCCTCGGCTGGGTCCCCCTCAACAATACAACGGGGTCCTTAGATGGTACATATGGTACCATCGCCAATGACTCCACCATAAGAATGTACACATCCATAGCATCCTCCTATGGCTCATGCTCCTGCCCAACCCCAATCGCCACTTGAACTCTCCTCAGCTGTCCCCTCCTCCCTACCCTCATCTGCCATCCTAAAAACCTCACCTCCCCCTCAGGCTTATCTCTCTCCTCCTTCATCTCCATCTCTGGCTCATCAAGCTCTTGCTCAGCTCCAACCTCCACTCGGGCCCTCCTCTGCTGTCTACTCCTCACCACCCTCATTGGCTATCCCGCAGCCCCTCTCCCCTCTTGTCCTTTTTCCTACAAATATCCCTCCTCCCTCACCTTCATATTTGCCTCATCATTCTCTTGCTCAGCCCTAATCTCCACCTAAGCTTTGCTTGGCTTTCCCCTACTCCTTGCCCTCATCTATTGTCCTACAGCTCCTGCCTCCACCTCAAGCTCATCCATCATCTATGCTATCTACTACTCGCCACCCTCATCGACTATCTTGTGGCCCCTTCCTCCTACTGACCTTCCATCCTAACTATCTCCTGACCTCTCCTCTACTGGGCTCTACCCCTCCCTCTCCTCTATGCTCCTAGCCTCCGCTCATCCTCAGATCCAAAACCCAATGCCTCTGTAATGGGCTCTTTTGGCATAATCCTATCCCATCGCTGGTTGCAGAACCATCCAGCATATTGACGTGTCACTTCTAGCATCTCCTCCCCTCCGGTCCTCCCCAGGTAGGGCACTAGCTGCAATGTCTCCCAATGATCTTTGGAAAATCTCAACGAAATTAGATCCCCCCATGGCCGCTCTCGTGTGATTCGCCGAAACTTGTCTAGAACCTGTGGAATATCCTATACAACCCTGAACTATCTGACCACTCTGTCAGGCTTGTGTGCCTCCACTATGTGAGGCTTTGAACTTACTAGGAAGCACCTGGTGTTGAAGTAGCCCCTGTGTCTCACCTCCTTTGTCCTCCACCCAATAAACCACTGATACATGTACGACTAATACACTATGTGCTCCTCTTATAGCCCATTTATGATCCTCCATCTATCCAAATCCCCGAGACCATCATAGTGCCAAACCAATCCATACTCGGTGTCGTACGACCATGCTACAGGCGCTACCTCATCCACTGTCCCTACTCCCACTACTCCTAGCTTGGCAACACTGATGTGCTCCTAGGCCCATACCTACAACAGGGTCACTTATGTCAGGCTGAGCACCCCTTGATAGCACACCATGTGCATATATCTATACAAATGAGCTAGTACGCATGTTCCCCATGCGAACTACCCCTCTCCCCTTGACAATATGTCGAATAATCTCCATATACCTCAGGCTGTAGAACCGCCCGATCCTATCTACTATTAGTATGTCGTTGATCAACCCGCACAAATAGAGTGGTAGTGCTCACACCTCCACCATCAAACATCAGTCCACATCTAACCCCTTCTTCTAAACAGGAAGGTCCTCATGTCCAAACAACACGTGCAATGTCTAATCCAACTCTGCCCTTGTCAACATCAACTCACTCACTAGATGCCCTACTATAGGGAGCCTCAAAATCTGCCATACATCCTTAAGTGTCACCGTCATCTCCCATTTCAGAAGATGGAACATCGATGTCTCTAAACTCCATCACTCTATGAGTGTTGTCAGCAGTGCTCAATGCGCTCTACCTATCAGATATCCTAGTAGAGGTCGCAATTGTGCCTAGTCTAGAGCATGGTTATCCACTCTAGTCATGGCCACCATCGTCGCTTCCAGCACCTCAGACCATCTCTCTCATGTTCGTAGCCACTCAAATCGCTACTTCCATATCACCACACTATGTCAATCATTTCATCTATTCTCTCCTTTCCTGGCTTTGGGTTATCTTCTAACTATCTATTCCCTCCCGCTTTTGGCCAAGTTTCCCAATTTACCCAATTTTCCTTTTTCCTTTTCTTTCCTCTCCCTTTTTTTCATTGTTGTCTAGCCCTTTCGCCCTTTCCAGGCGAGGCCACCCCTTCCTGGGTGTCGTCGCCCCTTCTGGCGTGGGGTCACCCCTTAAGGGGCGTGACCGCCCCTTTTGGGGTGGGGCTGCCCCTCAAGGGGCGGGCCACCCTTTGTGGGGTGTGGCTGCCCCTTCAAGGGGCGTGACTACCCCTGCTCTGGGGTATGGCTGCCCCTCTACAACCACTTGGTTTTTCTTTGGGCGGACTCAACCTGGGTCGATCTTGAGGTAAGTCTGCCCTTCCCTTTTTCACCCCAGCTCATTTCAAGCATCCTTTTTTTGCTTTTTTGGGAAAACTTACCCACTAACTCAAAAACCTATTTCCCCCCTCCCATGGCCTCTAATAGCCTATTCTACCTACCCTATTGGTGAAATCCCAATTTCGCTCCCAACCCATTTTCCTAAACTAACCTGAAAACAAAACCCATCTTTTCAAAAAAGCATAAACACTACAAAATACATAAAAAATGCTTAAAATCACAAAGGGGGTTTTGATTCTAACCTGGTGTGGAACCATGTGCGCATGGAAGAATGCCCACACCTCGTTCGCTTGATGGATGATGTCATTGTTGTAGTCATCCAACATCATCATCCCCTCGTCTCCTCGGCTCCTCCTTCTCTCCTCTCTCTCTCTCTCTCTCTTTCAACTACTAGGTGTGGAAATGAGGAATAGTAACTCTAAAATTACTATAAGTAATTTCACCCCTCATTTTTAAATCACTTTAAGTGGGGTATTTTTTCCTGTTTATTTAACCTTTTAGGCCCTAATTAATTCCAAAACTTCCGCGGGCCGCCATTTGCACATCGTGTGTCCGATCGACTCCATTCAAAAGTCAAACCTACCTAGTTTTTCAAACTCTATCCAACTGTGCTTTCTATTTCTTCCTATCGAGAATTCACCTGAGACCCCTTTTTCTTCACCAACCATCCTCTAGAGGGGGCATACCCTACCATTCTTACCCATTCCTCCATCATGGTCATTCCCTTCCGAGATTGGGGCATCTCCTATTTTTTTCCCTTTGTTTGAGGAACTCATAATTTTCTAATCACTTCTTCTATAAAGTCATCTACATTTTCTTTCCTTCGAAACACTGTTATTTTAACAATATTTCAAAGAGGGGCAAAATGTAGACATCCAAATTTGACCACTCACACATGGTCGAACTCATCTAATTTATTCGTTTATTTTTTCAATATTAATTAAAAGATTGATTAATATTTCACCTTCTTCCTAAGGTTCCTACTTAAATACTTTACCTTACACCTTTTCCTCTCTAAATTAAATAAACATATCAATTTATTTAATTTATTCATTTGAACTTTTTGAATAAAATCAATTTTAAATTCTTTCTTTTTATCTCTCCTTGTCACATCCTCCATAACCCTCTTCTAATCTAGATTAATTTAATTAATCCATGATTAGGATGTGCACACTTTAATCAAGATTAATGTCACATCTTGCATAATCTCCCACTTGCTTCTAATCTCTCATTAATTTTCTTAATCATATATTTGTACAACCTTAATCTAATCCACTTGCTACATTTAGCATGCCCTTTTGGTCAACCTTCACATTCTCCATATTTGGCATAGACCCTCTTCCCCATGTGAATTTAAAATTCACTTTTTATTCCTCTAGGGATTCTCCTCTTCCCCATGTGATCATTGAAAGGTCACATCAAGTCACATGAAGCCAAGAACCTTCTATTATAAGGACCTTGTTTTATCCAAAAGGTACTTATTAGCCTCCTCCATAAGAACCTTGTCTTATCCACAAGGTGCTTATCATATGAATTTAAAATTCATATTTATCCTCCCAACGACCTTATCCACTCCAATCATGTGAATTTTTAATCCACATTTATTTCTCCAACCACTTTCCTCTTCTCCATGGAGATTTTTTGAGGAATACTAAAACTCCTCATATGTCACTTTCATTCTCACTTGGGAACAAGAGGTTCTTTTTGAGGAAATTTTCTCATCTTCCAAAGTACTTTCAAATTACTTGTCCTTCTTCCACATCACTTGTCCTTCCTCCACATCATTTGTACCCTTTCCATCTCACCATGTCCTTTGGACACTTCATGCTTCATATGTCAAGATGTGAGGGCTTGTGAGTCCTCAACTCACCATATCCCTTCATCTTGGCCATGGTGGCGCAATCCTGACTATTGAATTCTTTAAAAAAATCAACTTCTTCTATAAATACCCCCCTTTTTCATTCATTCTTACACCTTATGCATTTTGTAACACCCTTATGCTCTTAAGCCATTCAAGCCATCATTAAGCACATTTTTCATTCAATATTTTTCATCCATCTTGCTCACTTATTGCATACCCACCCCCATCTTGCATTTTAATCACCTTGCATCCATTTTCCATCACATTGCCATCAAAGCAACAAAAAAACAAATTTCAGTCAAGGGACAACCAAGGAGATCAACACAAGCAAAGGTATAATCACTCTCATTTTTATCTTTCTTTTGTGCTTAACTTAGGCTAATCATTGAGGTGGTCTTGTGTTTCTTTACATTGCATTTTTAGTTAGTTTTTGCATAGCTAGAAGTAAAAAACACCTAGACACAATAAGAATAAAACTAAAGATTAAATAATTATCTCCTAAGTTTAGCTTAAGTGAACTAAAGTAAAAAGCCTCTAATAATTAATTGATGATTAATAATTATCAGATAATGACTTGTTTACTCCAACACCCCCCTTATGATCAACTTAGGGAGAAACTAAACAACTGATAAAGGAAGCTAAATGAATGCAGAATGGATCCTGGCTACAAGGCCAGATGAGGTACCCATGCACAAATAAATGAATCTCTCATAACTGGAGAAAAGGAGAAAACCACATGGGAAAAACTCCTCTCCAAAAGAGAGAAAAAGAAATGACTGTACTAGAGAAAAAATGATAGAAGGAGGACTCAATGTGACCCCCCAAGGATTGCTTTTGTCATGCAAGTACAATAGATGTCCGCCTGATAGGAGAGAGTAATTGAAGATATGAATCCCCCATAATGAAAGAGCTCTCATGCCAATGATTAATGTATCTGAAGACAAAATATGATCTAGTGCCTGCAAACTACATTTCTCCCCTTATGAAGAAAAGGATCCACTAGTGATTGGAGAAGCCAATCCAAAAGAATGGGTGATTCTAGAATCCAAATCTAGATGATGTGTGCCTCTAAGAACTACTCACATATCCACATGTTAGAAAGCGATGATATCAATCCAAGATCCTATGAAGACTGATGTAGAACAAGCTACAAAGGTGATGAAGATGGTGGTCCAACAGTAGTGATGTGGTTTTCAACAAAGAGGAGATGAATGTCCTCAAAGTAATCCCCCAGATCTGTAATATAGGACTCTATAAACAAGGATGATATGTTTGCAAGATATGAATCCCAAGTAGCTATGTCAAAAAAATGTATGATGTCCTATTGCACTGAATCAATAGAGGCCAAAGATGTGGCAATGCCAAGATGATCAAGAACAATAGGAGATGCTGATGAAGTCTCAATCTAAAGAGTGGGAACATGAATGCAAGTTTTTGAACCATCAAAGCATGCAAGACTTGTGATATACTCAAGTTCCTCTAAAGTATCATTATTAAAGGGTATGTTATCTTCATTTGTACAAGGGATGAGATAATTTACAGTGGGTTCCCCTATGTATAGATTGATATGAGGGTCTCTATGGATCTCCCAAATCCATTTCCAAAGTATGTGGGGAAATTCAATGTCTGATACAACATACATAGTGTCAAGATCAATACTAGAACATATAACCCCTACAATATGATCTTTGACGATGCCCCATGCTGATAAACTCCCTGGTGTGTCTGGTGTAGATATGAGTCCATACAAATAAGGAAAAATATCAAGCCACCTAAGATGTGTCAGGATGCCATTTCACCAGGACTCATAATTGTCCTTTTCCAAGTTGATCACAGAAGGATGAATAGAAAAACCCATGATACTCACTTAAATGAAAAAAAATGACTAATAACCTTAGTACTGATAAATCAGATCAAATTATGTCATGTCACGCAAATAGATCCTTTCTAGGTGTCAATACGTCTAAGTAATGAAGCAAAGTGTGAAAACACACATTACTAAATAAAATGTACCTGGGCAAGATTCTAGAAAAAGCACATGAATATATTTGAAGAGCTCTAAAATACCTTTCCAACGCTGCTTGAATTGTGAAAATTGAAGATACAGGCAAAAAGTTACGAGCTTGGAAGCACAAAATGAAGATCTTACTTTGACTGAGAATAAAAAAACCACTAGAAAAATCTAATGATGAGACTTACACCACTAGAAAGTTCACATAACTAGCTTTATGACGATATCTCATTTGCTCGATTTTGACACCGTATGCCCAAGTTATGCCAAAAAGGAAAAAACTACTCCTTTAAGGAAAATTAGGGCTAAGAGGGGGCTAGAGTGGTCGCACAGCTAGTGATGTCAGTGTGATGTCATGATGACATCAGCAAAACCCACCATTAAATTTGATGGTCGTCACTGAGGAAAAAAAATCCGCCCCTTGGCCGGAAAAAAAAATTCGATTGCCTGAAAAAATTTCCCGTTGACAAAAACCTACATAGCTACTAGAATATGCTCTGGATAAGGGAATGTTCCCTTCGCTAGGTCGGTGCCCGAATCTCTTGGAATATTTGCCCGGATTGTGAAGAGGGTCGGTCGATTCTGGTGGTCGCTATTTTTGGAGGAGCCCGTCGATGGGTTAGTAAGGTCTTCGGCCGACAGATAAAGGGGGAGGTAGTGTGTGGGCCTGACCTGCTGACTTCGACCCCTGCAAGTACGGTTTCCTACAACATTTTCCTTTTTTTTATTTGTTTATTTGCTTTTCAAAAAGAAACTTTTTGATTTGTGCTTTTTTAAAGCTTTTTGCCAAAAAAATATATGACCATTTTTTTTTTTTTTAGGAACAAAATTTTGAAAACCTAGATACTTTTTAAAACCCTCATTGTACCCATGAAATCTGCACTCAAATCTTTGTAGCAGGGTTGTATGGAAGGCCCAACAGCTAATTCTTTTATTCTTTTTTTGCAACTACTCCAAAATTGATGAAACGACAGACGATCTTAAGGTATTCGGATGTGATGACGAAGCCTGTTTTGCTCCAGGATGAACCAAAAATTTGCTCAAGGTCAAATCCCTCTAGATATTGAATAGGGGGTTGCAAATTTGGGCTCTTGTACCATTTTGAAATTGACTGATTCAATCCACAACTCCCATAAAACACCTGCAAACAATTACCTATCACAATAGAGAAGATCAAAAGATAGATTGTGCTCAATAACTTGAGAATTGTATTGATGCAAATAACTTGGATTAAACCATGTTACCTGGATAGATATTACAAATGAATGTGCATGCTTATATAAACAATGCACAAAAAAACCCTACATGTTGATTAACAAGATAAATACAAGTGTGATAATCTCATGCTGTGAAACAACTTGTCCTAAATTTAGTCCAATCTAATAATAAGAATCAAACTAAAGATTAAATAATCAACTTACGATTAAATAATCAACTCGTAAGTTTAGCTTAAGTGAACTAAAGTAAAAAACCTTTAATAATTAATTGATGATTAATTAATTATCAGATAATTCTCAATTTAAAACAAACTGAATAAATATAATTTTTTATTTTATTATGCGGATAGACATAACTCTACAATGGCAACACGGTCGGTGCCTATAAGAGGTCAACACAATCCATCACAAAAAATAAAAATAAAAAATAAAAAATAAAAACAAAACAGAAACCAAAAAACAAGATATATATCAGCCTACTTTATATAAATTATATTTAACATATATATACTAGTTATAACATAATGAAAACAGTTCCCTATTAAAAAAATACTTATATTAATAAAATACAAATCAACTTAACCAAATAAATCTAATAACTACATAACCTCTAGTAAGTGAGCCATACCAAACTTATTGTTTCACCCATTTTCAGCACAATCGCACGAAGTTTGGTCCCATATTCTAGATTGCCGTACCTTATATTTTCCTTCTGTATTTAATGCGCTTGTAACGTGACGCACGATAATCCGACGTTGATGCCAGATTCCATGCAGATTAACGAGGAGCAAGAAATTATCTGACTTTACCCGCGTGCAAATAGTTTCACACAGCAACGAGGCCTCGAATGTCACATTGACGCTTTCACACAGTATGTCACATTGACGCTTTCACACAGCGACCAGGCCCAGTCCTCGAATGTCACATCGACGCTTTCACACAGCAACCAGGCCCAGGCCTCGAATGTCATATCGACGCTTCCTCTCAATAGAAAAATTTAAGATGCTTCATTTTTAAAATGTGATTTGACATCTTTCATAGGCTTATTGACTGTCACGTAAATACGTTATAATATATTTCCTAATTCTATTATGGATAAATATTATAATCTCTGTACGAGGAAAAGAGCTGAATTCAAGAATACTAAGGATATTACTAACACCAGTAACTGTGGGCATTTACAAGAGTCATAACTGACAGAATTTGTCCCATAATGGGTTGTGACCGTGCTCATGTGTTTCGACAGTTTAATTCATTTTTAAGAAATTTAATGACTTCATTGGATAAGTTTCGGGAGTTTTATAAATTATAAGAGATTATAATAGATATAATTTAATTTTTGATTTCATAATTCAATAATGAAGCACTGGAGCAGTGTTGAGGAGATTCCATGCATAAAATCTCAAACTTATTACCAGAACCGACTGTTAAGTTTGGCCCTAGATATACATCGAAAGTTGCATGTTAATGCACGTATTCATCGAATATTAGTTGGAGACAGCGACAGAAATAGCTTATATATGGGGAGCATGTCCCACAAGTAAAGAAGCTGTAAGTCAATTTTTTACTAGAAACTGGGAAAAAAAAAGGCAGAGGAGGGAGGAAAAAGAGCACGTGCGTGGCCCTCCATGAAACACTTCCTTTGAAAATCGAGAGAAGGTAAAACGTCTTCTAGTTTGTAGTTATCTATGCATGTTGATGACACTAGGGCGGCACAGGCGGGGGCCGCGGCCCACTACTACTGTCTGGGAAACCCTGCAAAATAGGCATTGGAATTCTGATAGTTTATGTATATAGTATTGGCTTCTCTGTCTTATTATTGCCTGCAAGTGGTAAGTTTGCAAGGAAGGAATCTGCAACCTCGCTACAATTGAAAGAGACAGATGTGTGTGCCCCCACTGTATATTTAATAAGAATTTCGGATATCGCCAAGGATCAAATGAATGACATCAAAGAAAGGCGGATCACCATTATACCATATTAAACCAGATTCATTACGTTTGAAATATTTTTTCTATAATTTTTTTTTGGGGTTTTTTTTTTTAAATAAATAAGTATATTTATTGAGGGGTGTTTCGGTTCTAGATATCAATTATATGTACACAAACTTGATTTAAGTTTTTGGAAATTCTGATATATTGATATAAATAATAGGTTTGTCAATCAATTCTATCTATCATTAAATTTTTTATAATGATTATTTTTTTAAAATTGTTAAAATATTTACACATATAGTCTTATTGAACTTCTGATGATCTCTTTTTTAAAATTTCAATTATATTTTATGATAAAATGTCAAAATATTACTATGCAATCATTAAATTTAGGTCATGGCTGGTAATATTTATAAATATATTTGATAGATTACATTCTCGCTATACATTGTATTTCTAGTTTATGAATTCCAGAGCTTATATTATTTCACATTATTACCACACATATTGAAGATACACATATACTTTGTAATACAACTTTGATCTCTCTTTCTCACGCACACACACACACACTTATATGACTGAAAACTAAAAAGTCTTATATGCTACAATGAATAGATTTATAGTAGGAGACCTATTAATCAAGTATCTTTAAGTTTTCCTCATAGCTTCTATTAGAATTTTTATTCTAATTTAGTATAATTGAGCTCTCTCTCTCTCTCTCTCTATATATATATATATATATATATATATATATGAATGTCTTATTCAAAGACATTTACAACCCCATTTGAATGGGTTTACTTGGAGTTCTCTATACTGAATTTCTAGAGCTCAAAGTTTTCTCTATTGAATTTGTCCACTTCCGTGCTCTAGATGTCTTTTCCATGATTGGAAGCCAAAAATGAGATCACTACAATAAAACACCCACTCAAAATGAGATTAATAGAAATAAGTTCTATTTCTTTTCACAAGGATCGAATAAACTAGTCAAACTCTAATATCTAATGAAATGAAATAATGCAAAAAATATGCAAAAAATTTCCATAATTGACCTTAATATAAGAGTGCCACAAGTTAGTCAATCCCATCAACTTTTAAATATTTTAGAATTACATCATAAATAAATATCAAGAATGAAAGATCACAATTAAAGCACACACATGAGTATAACACACTAACATACCATAGGAAAATACCCCTTAAGAAAAAAATAAAGCTTTGAACTATTGCATTATTAGACAAATGGAAACATTGCAATACCTTCCAAACTCCAAGTTCTTCTAGAAGATTCAACATCCACACTCAAAGAAGAGTCATGCACAATCTATGGTGTAAATAACCCCATATTTAAGACTTCTATTTAAATGTGAGAATACAACAATGAGAGATAAGCTTGCTAGAAGCTTCCCAATCACTCTACTACCAATATTTATACCCCAAACAAAATTATTTAATGTATCCACACAATGAGCCTATTTGACCATCTAAATCAGTAAACTATGATCCCATATAAATTTTGATGATGACGATGCCAATTCTAAACAATCGAAGAGCTAGATTAGGGTTGACATCAACTCAAAAACACTACCTAGAAATACTCACTACAAACTTTTTTAGAATCTAGAATGATCTTGGGATTTTTCTTATATCAATCTCCTTTATTACAATGCTTTGAATAATAGTTTTAACATGACTTGATATCATTTGAAATAATAATTTTCACCTTATTTGAAAAGTCATCCAAAAGTCTCCACTTCTTATGTCTATTATTTCTAATTCTTCAATTTAAAAAAAAAATAAAATTAGCAACAATATTGCCCCTTCCATATAAACTAAAATAAAATAACTCCCTAAGTCAAGATAAACTAATTAATGTAAATAAAATACAATATTTATACAAGACTTAAAACTAACATAAATGACAGGGGCGATGAATTAGCCCAGAAACAGCTATCTTCTTGTATCGTGGGAAGCGCCCCACCCACCGAATGAGTCTAATTCTGGTACGGATGAAATTACTTGCAGCTCCTGCACACTCTAGGACCTGTATTTCTAGGTCAAAGTATTATGTGGCACCCACATAGCCACCACTTGTACAGTGTCAAAACAATCACGTGGGGAAAACAAATTCGGTAACATCTGATTTCTCGTGGGAGGGTGGGGCACCGATAAAAGACAAATCTGTCTCCTGCGTAGAAGCTACAATGCAGGAACGCAGCAAAACAGGCGGAAATCCAGCCGAAGCAACTGCGATGATTGATGGAGCCTTCCTCACGAGCGACTCCTATAAAGCATGAAGGTTTGTTCTAGGCTGCCACTCATCAAATTCTTGCCTTCCCCTTTACCACCCTCTCACCCTAGTTACTGCACTATTATCTTTACCCTTTCTGTCTCCCTGACTTTTTTGAACTACTCCAGACATAGAAAATGAAGATCCACCACCGTTAGGCTGTTTAATGATTCTAGTTCTGATTGGCCGACAAAACAGTTCATGAATTCATAGAGCATCGTACAATAGCAGCCTCGCCTGTAACAAAGGCATGAAGTCAACCGATAAGCAATCAGGCAGGCAGGGCAAGCCGAATACAATGCTTGGTACCGCCAAGCCGTCGCACATAATATCTAAACTCAACGCTGCCTCCAGTGGAGCGACTTCAAGCACTAGAGTTATCCCGATCATTCGAACTGTGCAAATTCTTCCTCCACAGCTTTTCAAAACCGATGCGGACAATTTTCTTGCCCTAGTTCAGAATCTTACCGGAAAGAAACCGGCGCCGAAGAAGCTGACCGGTAAAGTAGGCTCAAAGAAGAGGGATTCTATCGAGTTCAAGAAGACTGTAGTCCGAGCTCAATCTGCAGCGATTCACTCCCACGCCTTGGCGGTTGTTGATGGGCATTCTTTTTCAAAGCAGGTAAGCGCAAAGGAATACGATGTAGTGGCTCCTTCTGCAGCAATCGAGAGAGATTCATTGGAGGAAGACGGAGTACAAGTGTGTGATAGTTTTTCTGAACTTTTTGGTGGATTAGAAAAGTGGGATTTCTTGAGTACCCTCACAGATTCATGGTCAACGCTACCTGAATTTCCCATGATTTATTCTCCTACACCGGAACAGATTGATTATCAAAGTACCGTTTTCGAAACCCTAAACAGTGGTGGATTTAGTCATTTTTATCAATAATCGCCCTTAAAATAGTTGTTTGGGATTTCCAGCAAGAGCATCGTCGGGAACATATAGAACTGGTACGCAAGCAAATATGTTTAAGATATTCCTTGTCTTTCATTTTCTTAGTGTCTCCATCTAAGAGATCAGCACTACACAGCAATGGTTTTACTGTAAGCCATTTGATTGGGATTTTAGGATCTGCGTGAATGTGTGTCAATGTTTAACATTTAATGTTAGTATATCTGTGTATCTTTCTTCCAACCAGATAAATAGAAAACACCATGGCATTGAACTGTAAGTTGCATTAGAATACTGGTCAGTCGCTTTAAAAACCACTTGTTGAAATGAAAAACTAAACTCCTAGCTACTAAACCATTTGACTGATTGATTATTTGCCTGAAGAGGATTGATGACCTTATGTCGGTGGGAATAAAGTGGTTTTGTCCTGCAATGCATACAAAACAAACAAGGATGAATATTTCATGAAGCCGTTTTTTAATATTTTGTTAATTAGCATGTGCTTAAATGAGATTAATAGTGCTATATTTGAATATTTCATTAAGTCGATTGCTTTCTAATATTTGGTTAATTAACATGTGCTTAAATGAGATTAATAGTGCACTTATACAATATTCTATTTCTCATTGTTAGGTCTTAAACTTGTAAGCTTATCAATTCGTCTACTTGTTTATATATGGAAAGGAAAAGGAAGGTTTTCTTTATCAATAATTGATATTTAATATCTAGGTATAAGTATATTTCAATTAGTTTTTAATTGTTGGAATGTAATAGATTGGATCAATTAAAATTAAATAATAAATACAATCATGTTGTAAATGAAGAGAGAATATTTTGTCTTGCGATCAAAAATTGTGAGTCGATTGATGAAGATAACAAGATTTATGTGTTTTAGAATTTGGAGATGTCACAGATAGTCATGCGAACATATCAACATCAAAATATTCTCCTCTACTTTGTGTTGACTTAACTTTGATATTCATGACTCGGTTCATGCTTGTCAGCTTGCTTTGTATCTGTAAACTTGATCCTTGATGATATTTAGATTTTTCCCTATGAAGTCTTGAAAAGGAGACTACTACACAATAATAATTTCTATCATTCTCTTATGTTTTTTCTATTAAGTTGTTAGTTAATAAAAATAACTTGATAGAAAATAAATTTCAAGTATCCACATGAGCTTCAGAATGTTCATTTGGTGATTCAATTATGCTAGGGTGTGTGTGTATGTGATCAAATATGCAAATACAAATAACTATTTTTAAATGCTCATGCATTGAGAGATTTCCAATTTACTCTTTGGATGGATTTGATGGATTCAAATGAATGTCTTTTGTACATAAATATTACATGAAATTGTAAAGATACATTCAAATTTAGCCTTGGGACAAAGTTTATGATGCAAGTCTAGTCTACAAAATATTTGATTTTGATTTTATAATTGAAATGATTATGATTGTGGTTGTGAGGAGAACCTTGCAATGGAGGACATGACTTGGGTCAAACAACTAGATTGTTTTTTGTTTTATATGATTGAATTATGGATTAGGATTCATAATTAATAAATAAGCCAATTAGACTAGGATTATAGGCACATACAAATAGTGATAAGGGAAAAGTATAGGGAGAGGTACAAGAAAGGGTGGGTATGTGAACCAAACTATGCATAAAAATATGTCATTCATAGATATATATGCATTAATATATATTCCCCAAACTATGTGAAAAACTAACTATGGAAATGCATTGAGGTTGTATTTTTTAATGTTACATACCCCAAACCCACTATGAGATGCATGTGAATTTCTATAAAGTATCAATAATACATCTCTAAGTATGTAGCATCTCAAACATGCATAAAGTAAATGCAATAGATAGACAAAATTATGGTCCATGAAAGATGAAGATTCTCTTTCATTGGTATTATATTTTATGTATGGTCTCCCATGAATTTCTTAAAGAAAAGGGATAAAAAATCTCATTAGTATAATCTTAACAATAAGAATATAAGAATATAAGGATAAAAGTGATAATATTAGTGATCGTATACACCCCTTCTTCAATTGATTTCCCCTTGTAGCACGCAATTGATTGAAGGGATACCTTATTACATGTATTTGAGATAAATGTAAGAATATAAGAATGGATTAATAGTATAATGCATTGTGAGATGATAATAAATAAATATTCAAGAACTCTATTAAATATAGCAATCATAGATAGAATAAATAATGAGAAGCATAGAAGTGGACTATAGATAGAATCAAAGTTATGATCATTTCCCCAAGAACAAGAAAAATAATGATGATGTGGACATTAGTGGCTAAAAATATCCATTAAAATATAATAAAAAGGTCTAATGTAAAATCCATAAGTATGAACATACATAGGGTATGATCAATAGGATAAGTAGGATAGAAAAATATTGATGTGGCCCTTTGTGGCTAAGAGTGCCAAAGAAAGCACAATAAGCACAAGCACAGATAGGGTAGGATTAGTAGCATGAACCCTAATAATGGAATAAATATTGATGAGATCTTGATAGTATATATAAGATAAATGATAGATAAAATGAATAGATAGGATAGGTTACTCAAAGGTCCAATAATATGGATAGTAAAAAAATAAATTAACAAGATAATTATTATATTTCTATATAGTCAAGCATGATAATAGAGCTCAATATATTTAAGGAAAGCATGATGAGCTCTGATGTAGGAACAATATGATAAGGATATCACCATGAAACTATAATTAGCTGATAGGCTATTTTGTTTGAAGTTTTTGTCAGGATTTTCATTAGCCCGGTCGTGAATTGGATTTGTCAGTGTCGGAGATGTTTCAGCTAGTGGCATCTTCACTAGTTTTTTTTGTGGCGACATGGAGGTTACGAATTATGTGGGTTAGCAATGGTGGAGTTGGTGTCCTCAATATGCAAAAGTTGAACCATAAGTGTTTTCTCACATGAGTGTTTATTCATTTTGTTGTTGTTGTATATTGAAGGTGGATGGAGTAAATGTGGGAAGATGAAGTAAATGAAATATTGAGTGTTGCAGTGTGGGAAAGTATACTTTGTTTAAGTTGTATTGTCCAAACAACCATTGCGGTGTTGGTTTCATAGAAAACTATTTTCATGGTCGGTTTCATAGCAGATTGGAGGGTTTTAAAACTATTGTTCTCAACAATCTGTAAGTCATTTTACATGGGTGTTTTACATAAATGATTTATTGATTGTTTATGTTAAAACTGTTTTTCTATGGAATGTGTAAGTCATTTTACATGGGTGTTGCAGTGTGGGAAAGTAAAGTTTGAAATGTGTGAGAAAATATATTGATTAATTTGCATTGTTGAAAGAGCCATTGTGGTGTTGGTTTGATAGTAGACTATTCTAAAAATCATCGGCTTTAGTTCCATGGTATGTTTGATAGGAGACTATTATAAAAATTGATAGCTTCAACTCCATTTGATAGGAGATTGGAGGGTTTTAAAACTATTGTTCTATGCAATCTGTAAGTTATTTTACATGGGTGTTTTGCATAAATGATTTATTTATTTTTTATGTTAAAATTGTTGTTGTCCGAAATCTATAAGTCATTTTACATGCATGTTTGACATTATGGTTTTGTAAAGTTAAAACTTCTTTCTTTCCTCAAAAAATATGGTTAGGGTTAGTAGTTTTTTCATCCCTCGTTTATTGTTTATTGTTATCTCTATGCATTTTTGGCCTCTCTTTGGTCAAAAAATATGGTTAGGCTTAGTAATTTTGTCACCCTGCGTTTGTTGTTTTGGTTATCTTTGTGCATATTTTCCATTACAACCATTAACATAGAAGCAATTGCAAATTAACATAGGAGTGATTGCATAAATATATGGCCTTATACCCATTAGCATAGGAGCAATTGTAGTTAAATCTTGTTTCTTTGGTAAAAAATTTGGTTAGGGTTAGGGATTTTATCGCCCTCCATTTATTGTTTTAGTTATCTTTGTGCATCTTTGTTGTTACACCCATTAAGATAGGACCAATTGTAGATTAAGATAGGAGTGATTGCATATGTATATATATGCAGAGGGTTAGTATGAAAGTAGAAACATGTTCAAGATAAAATTAGTTTGGTGGGTGTTAAGTGTTATTCTTTGTAATATCTCTTTTATCTGTTCAATTTATTTGTTTGAAGTTTCCAACGAGATTTTTTGTCAGCTGAGCCATGAATAGGATTTGTCCTATAATAGCTCTTTTACATTTTCACTATTTGTCTAGAATATTTAGTGCTAGGCAATGTAGCTCAAATTTTTGATTAGGTGTGGCATAAGCATTTTGTACAGGTTATTGCTACTCATTGAACTACAATTTCTCCTATGGTAATGGCTGCAAGACCAAAGATACACACAAATAACCACAAACAATAAACAAAAGATTCACAAAGATAACTAAAACAATAAACAAAGGGTGAAAAAATAATTGCTCCTATGTTAATATGCCATTCATAGAGATAACTAAAACAATAAACAAAGGGAAAAAAAATAATTGCTCCTATGTTAATCCCCATAGTTGTTTTACAATTTTCCTATTTTCTCTATAATATTTAGTGGGAAATTATGTAGCTTGAATTTTGAATTAAGAAGCCAAATGTTACATAGAATTTTTTGTTACACCTTGTCTAGATAGTGATACAATTTTAGGTTAGCAGGAATATGCTACAAACTGAAATCTATACATGCATTTGACTTGAACTAGGTTCTTTACTTTGAATATTCTTTGTAAGTAATTTCACATACATAGATGTCCATATCTAAAATTTTTGGGTGGAGGGAAATTGAAAAAGACCTATTAGGAAAACATTTAACAATCACAAGAACATGAAAAATATTGGAAAACCCACATTAAATAGAACTTTAAAATATGGAGAATAGAACAAAAAAACTACGATAATGAACAATTTGGTATGGGGAACTGGAAAAAAGAATATCATGAAACATATTGGTACAAGACAAAAAGAGAAATTGAAAAATAGATATTAGGAAAACACTTAAGAATCATAAGTGCCTTGCAAATTCAAAATTCGAGCTACATTATTCCCCACTAAATATTATAGACAAAATAGGGAAATTGTAAAACAAGTATGGGGAACTGAAAAAAAGAATATCATGAAGAAAAGTTTGTCGTGGGGAAGTTGAAAAAGATGAGGAAGAAAGAATATAATGAAACATATTGATATAAGACATTGCCATCCCACATAATTAGGGAGCTTGACCCCTTACATAAACAGACCTAGGTAGTTTGTTCTAGGGAGCTTCAAGCAGATCAGGAAAAAAAGAATATCATGAAACATATTGATACAATATTCGAGCTATGTTCTTTGTTAATAAATATTGAAGACAAATAGAGAAATTGTATAAGAGGTGTTAGAATAACAATTATTTTCTACTAGTTTTTTTATATGGGTATTTTGTATAAATGATTTGTGTACAGTATTTAATGCAAAGCAATGTAGCTCAAATTTACAATTAAGCATGTGGCGCTATATACATTTTCCAAAGATTGTTGCATCATATAATTGTTGTCATAGCCTAAAGAAAATAGATATCATGATAAAGAACTGGGCTTAAATAATTGTTTTGCTAGGCTAAAAAGATATGTGTATACGTGTGGAGGGAAAAAAAGTTTGGTGGCTTTTAAATGTTATTCTAATAGCTCTTTTATTTGTTCAACTATATATTTTAAATTTGAGAAAAAAGGAATATCATGAAACATATTGGTATAAGAGAACAAGCGAAATTGGAAAAGAGATATTAGGAAAACACTTAAGAATCATAGGAAAATGACAAATGTTCTAGAACCCACATTAAATAGAAGTTTAAAATTTGGAGAATGGAACAAGAAAACTACAATAATGAACAATTTGTTATGGGGAACTGGAAAAAATAATATGATGAAGAAGAGTTTGTTGTGGGGAAGTTGAAACAGATAAAGAACAAAGAATATAAAGAAACATTTTGATATAAGACATTGCTAGCCCATATAATTACCAACCTCCACCCTTTACATAAACAAATCTGGGTAGTTTGTTTTAGGGAGCTTCAAGCAAATTAGGAAAAATAGAATATCATGAAACATATTGATACAAGATTCGAGCTATGTTCTATGTTAATAAATATTAAAGAGAAATAGAGAAAATGAATAAGAGGTGTTAGAATGACAATTATTTGCTACAAGTCGTTTTACATGGGTATGCTTCATAAATCATTTCTCTATAATATTTAATGGCAAGCAATGTAGCTCAAATTTACAATTAAGCCTGTGGTGTTATACACATTTTTCAAAGATTTTTGCATCATATAATTGTTGTCATTGCCTAGAGAAAATAGGTATGGTGATAAAGAATTGGGTTTAAATAATTGATTTGGCAAGTTGAAAAGATATTTGTATAAGCATGGAGGAAAAAATAGTTTTGTGGCTTTTAAGTGTTATTCTAATAGCTCTTTTATTTATTCAAATTTATATTTTTAGCTGATAGGATATTTATTTGAAGTTTCCACTGGGATTTTCATCAGCTCATCCATGAATACGATTTGTCATCTAATAGCTCTTTTACAATTTCTCTGTTTGTTTATAATATTTATTGGAAGGAAATCTAGCTCAAATTTATGTCTATATATATGTATTTAATTCCCCATTTGATATTGTAAAAAAAACATATAGGAATAAACATATATCACTATATATAGACCAAGACTAGTGTGTTTTGTTTGAGAATGCAACAACAATTTATATATGCACATGTATATCTAAACAACTATGTATGCTATCTTTATTTGTATTTAGGTATACTTTGATTTGAAAAGCGTTAAAAATAGCATATGTAAGTATTATTTAGCTTCTGAAAAAATTCCTACAATACAACCATAGCATTAAATGATATAGTTTTGAGATGTTAATAACAGAGCATTTAATGGTGCAATATGTGTAAGATGTTCATAAGAAATATCTAAAATTGATTCTACCTTGGCAGTGAATGTTCCTATTGAAACTAAATACATTCATAAAGCATAAAAAATAGTGTCTTTTTGCTGACATCATGATTGCCATTGTCCAACAATGCAAGCAATCATTTCCCATTTCGCTTTAGTGTTCGAAGGTGGTCAAGAGTCCCCATGTGGCATATATATTTTAATAAGCTCTAAAGTTAAAAACATGTTGCTGGTTTGCATAACTTTTTCCCTTTTCTTGCCCTTCACTTTGCATGCTGTTCAAATCCCACATCGAACTGATACTGTGCATCTTTTGCATTGTAACCATTAACATAGGAGCAATTGTAGATTAATAACTCCTCCCCTTGAAATTTATGAAGACATCAAACAGCCAGACTAGATTTTTCCTCAATTGACTAGCTAAGAAGGCTACAAATTCAAACCTTTTGTTCCCTATAGTAATGCCTTACTTTGGAGTGGACAATATCCTATAGGAAAACAAAAGGTTTGAATTCGTACCCTTCTTAACTAAAAAATTAATGGAAAATTCAATCTTGATGTTTGCTCTATTCATGAATTTCAAGGGGAGGAATTACATAGTGAGGAAAAAGTATGGTATACACATCTATTTAGATATAGTAGTGTGTATATAAATAGGTGTATACATGTGTACATATGGATATATATATTTGGTTATATGTCTGTGTTTTTAAATGTGGAGACAAAGGGGAGATTCAATGTATATATGTAGATAATCATTTCTAGTCTTATTGTTGTATAGCCTATTGTTTTGTTAAGAAAGGGTGAAAGGACCAACTAGCAACATATACAAATATCTGTGTATAGCTATATGTAGAAATATAGTAAAATAATAAAAAATTGCATGGATACATATATAAGCAACCTTAAAGATAAACAAATACATATAGGGGTATATTGATATGCATTTATCAATTTTATTATTGTTGATGTATCCATTAGTGTTTTGATACTATTAAAAGTGTATTTCTATTCTTGTTCTTGTATCTTGTGTTGTTTGTTCAGTTTTAGAAGTTGAATGGTTATAGATCGATATTTCTAAGTTACCTACCAATTTCCATTGGGATGTTGCAATAAATTAATCTTTTATTTTTATTGTGAAATAGAGCTATCAATTAGTCAACTCAAATTGTAACATTTTTTCTCTGAAAAAAGTTCCCAGAACTATGTCTATGGAATTGGGTTTTGTGGATGGGTCTCTAGAGCTGCCCAATATTGATTTGTTGAGAGCTACCATGGTTCCCGTTGTGGAGTCTGACTCTGAGGGCATGAACCACTAGCCTTCAAATCCTAATTCCATAAGTATAAATTTCCTTTTTTTTATACTTGTTACAAACTGGGTGTAATTGTTTCTAGTTTTCTTCGCTTTAAGGTGTATACACACATGGGTGGACCTAACAAAGCATATAGATGTGTAGGGAGATACATATTGATATTTTCCAACATATAAAAACATCCCTTTCATGTATATGTATATGTATACATATGTATATATATACACATACATATGTATATGTGTATATGTGTATGCGTAAGTATATGTATGTGTATATATGTATATGTATATGTATATGTATATGTATATGTATATGTACATGTATATGTATATGTGTATGTATATGTATATGTATATGTATGTGTATGTGCATGTGTATCCATA
This sequence comes from Sequoia sempervirens, assembly GCA_007258455.2. Classification (NCBI taxonomy): domain Eukaryota; kingdom Viridiplantae; phylum Streptophyta; class Pinopsida; order Cupressales; family Cupressaceae; genus Sequoia; species Sequoia sempervirens. The sequence continues at coordinate 9,415,103 of VDFB02000363.1, read as the reverse complement.
TGGATATGCATATGCATATATATATGTATATGTATATGTATAGGGTATGTAGGGATCATCATGGAAAAAAAGGTACATAAATTGGTAAAAAAAATTAGAAAAATCGAGTTAGGCAACGGCATAAAGTTGAATAAATTATCTATATTATTTCAAAAATATGAAGAATACTCATCTGTAAAAGATTGAATGTACTTCTAAACTACTAGGTTTGTTTAATAAAAGCGAAAATCTATTTGGTGAAAATTTGAAATTTCAATGCGGTGGTACTTAAAATTTCAAGGAAAAATAGAAGTAGGTGTGCAATAGGCCACTATACAATAAAATGATAATATTTTTTTTATAATATTTTAGATATAAGTAGAGGACTCATGTCCCGATGTGATGCATAGTTTTTTGTTTTTTTTTCCAAGTAAATAATTAATTTAATTTTTTTAAAAAAATATAAAATCTCGTATGTCTAACCACCTTAACTTGGTCAAAACTTCATGAAATTATTTTTTTCTTTTTTTAATCATATACTATGCAAAGAATAGAATGTTATGCATGTTTTGGATTCAAAAAATGTGATATCATTTGAAAGCTATAGATGTTTTTCAATCAACCTATCAATCAAGACTTTACTCATAATTTGAATAGAAAATGAATAATAATTACTTATTAAATTCAAAGTAAGCATAATTTATATTGGTGGAAAGCTGAGAATCTCCTTTAGAAACCCTTTTCGTTTCATCAATTTTGGGTAAAAAAATAGTCATCAGCCACATACCCATCATATTGCCACTTTTTGGCCCATCATGATCCTACACATACCCTACATGTATATGTATATGTATGTGTATGTATATATGTATATGTAAATGTATATGTATATGTATTAGTTGGCAGTGACTTGACCCACTTTTTCTATGGTGATGTGGAGCTTCATGATTACGTGGGTTGGCGGTGGTGGAGTTGGCGGCCTTGATATGCAGAAGGTTAATGGAGAGTGTTTGCCCATGTGAGGGTTAATGCATCCTATCATTTTTGTATGTGTATATGTATATGTATATGTATGTATATGTATATGTATGTGTATGCATATGTATATGTATATGTATATGCATATGTATATGTATATGTATGTGTATGTATATGCATATGTATATGCGGAAGTTGAATGGTAAGTGTTTGCTCGTGCGAGTGTTAATGCATCCTTCCATTGTTGTGTTGTGGTGGGGGTTGAAGTAAATGCAATATTCAATGTTGTAGTGTGGGAGAGTATACTTTGATTAAGTTGTATTGTTGAAAGAGTAGAATATGATAGATCGCATATGAAGACAACAGATTACCCCTTACTTTGTTATTGTGTAATGTGTGATGGAATTCCATGAAATTCTGCATGGGCATTCCATAATGTCCTTGGTCATTGTATTTTTTTAAACGGGGGATATAACAATAGTGAAATAGTGGAAATGGTTAACACCAAAAACTATAAAATCCTTCTATATATATTTTTATATATCGCAATGTTAAAACTATGTTATTCATTTTGTGATCATCCATACATATACATTTATATACACATGGATACAAATATATATTTTGTTACATGTTTATGTGTAATTACTACTTTAAATATATCTATGGTTATACATGTATATTCATATATGCTAATATGGTTGAGCTTGTATGTATACTCCTAGGCTGTGTGAGTACATTCAAGTTCCATGGCCTATTCACTTTGCTAATTTAGAAAGGGTAAAAAATAGCAACGAAACCATTTGTACTATAGCTAGCATAGAGAGGAAATTTGTACAAAGCGCCATACAAAATACATGGAGCAAAGGCTAGCTACACTATGCACAGTTGTGGCTCTGCTTGCTGCCAATCTTCCCTCACAGTGCCCATTGGCAGTGGTAGATGCCACCCCTTATAAACAATCTCATTTAATCCCCCTACTGCACCAGAAAAACAACACTTGCAAGAAATATTCAATGATTTCTACCTTTCTACAGTGAAACGATTTTGACACCACATATAGATGCACTATCAAACCTTTCTGTTTGTCAGATATGTAGAGAAAGCTACATAGGGATGCACACTCGTATGTTAGGGTCAGCATCAACATGTGTAAGATGCTATTTTGAGAAAGGAACCCACCGCTTTAGCTCTACAAATGGCATGGACCCAGGGCCACAACCATTGTTGCTAAAAAAGATAACACAGGTTGAAGAAATTCTTATTGCTAGGGTGGCTCCGGTTTTGCAAGTTTCCCATGCTAGAGGAGGTCAATTGTAATATAGTGGTCACAAGATAAGATTTCCTCAAGATATCTCAAGCATAGCAAAACTTTTACCACGCTGCTTGCAAGACCTTGAGTTTTTCATAGTACGTCAAACCACTATTGAAGGTGGTAATTACGATTGCTATGTTAATAAACATCATGTCATGGATGCATTGAAATATAAAATTCAATATGACAAATATTACAATGATGTTGAGATTGATGTTGATGCTCTTAATATGTTACCCGATGTTGCTATTGTCGTGTCCAACTTCTTGCATACAATAGAGTAAGTTTTTGATGAAGACCTTATGCCATCAACTTGCTCAACAAATGATACTCATGATGAAAATGACTCTTCAAACTTTTCATCATTTATCCCTTCCTTTCTAAATGCTAAACGAGAGCTCCAAGCAATCAAATAGGTATTGGAAGGTTTGTTTACAATGGAATTTCCCACATTGTTTCCCATTGGAGCAACACTTCCCCTCCAACTGAGGAATTTTTTAATTCGCTTGCATGAATACACCCTCCACTTAATGAGATATTTTGACCACAGATTTGGAAAACATGTTAGGTTTAGGTATTTCCTCTACAATTTGATAATGAGAGATCACAACCAGCAAACTATTTCTGTCTTTGTTAGGCAGACCTGGAAGACAAAATCCCCAAGTCATTGTCTACATTGCGTGAATTCCTTCAAGCTGCTACTAATGGCTAGATAGCTGAGTAGCTAATGCGTTTTGGTGCATCATTGAACGAGACCCGTTCTTTTTGGAACTCTTGTTGGGCCCAACTCTTTGCAATGATTGAACAACTTGGCATACCTACCCTTTTTTTCACTTTAAGCTATGCAGATAAAAAATGGGCTAACTTGCAAAATGTTTTCTCTTTTGTGGCTCGATTGGTGTGGAACCCTCAACAAAGAAACTAACATATAGTGTTGTGCAAAATCCACATATCACGTATTTATATCTCCATCATAGATTCTCTTTTTTTCGTGAAGAGGTGATTGAAAAGCTTTTGCATGCAAAAGATTATTGGTATAGATATGAATGGAAGCATCGTGGCTCTACACATGTGCATGGATTTTTATGGCTTCCAAAAGCCCCCAACATGGACACTCTTGATTGGTCCAATGACCATGATGTTACCATGGCAAGGCACTTTTTTGATAGATATTTTTCATCTTGGAATCCATGTTGCCCTGCACAGAGATTGCTCAGAATGTATCATTGTCCTGAAGAAAATCCATGCTTTCTTTCCACAAGCTAGATTCTTTCTAGTGATCTAATCATAGATTATGAAGAGCTGCTAAATATAGTTCAAAGGCACACAAAATGCTTTGAATATACTTGTTTAAGGAAAAAAGGAGAGCAATTACAATGTAGGTATAAAGCACCTTGGTAGCAACAACTTGTGTCTACATTGGCATTTGATGCTGAGACTAACAAATCCTACAAGGAAGTAAGAAATGATGATCGCCTAAATATTCATAGCCTGCCCATGTTTGCAATATGACGTGCTAATGTTGACTGCCAACTAGTTGTTTCTAGGAAAATCATTTTAAATTATATTTCTAAATATGCAGCTAAATCTGAGAAGAAATCAAAAAATTATCTTGATATGTTGAAAAGACTTGCAAATACAAATATAGTTGAGGATAGAGCACTGCTTGCATATAAAAAATTCATGATGAATATTCTTTTGGAGTATGACATCTCCACATAAGAGACATGCCATATGTTGCAGAAATTGCCTCTTCTCACTTTAAGCCGACAATATGTTCACTTGAATGTTGGTAAATTATAATGGTTTTGTATAAATAAAGATGATGCTGATGAAGACTTGCCAACAAATTATATTCATTTCTATATGCAAAGGCCTCCAGACCTAGTTGGTGTATCCCTAATTGACTTAGTTTGCTTATATACACATTTAGAGCAGCACAAAAAGGCTAAATGGAAACTAAGACACCGGCTTGTAATTTTCCTTGTGTACCTATTGTTCAAGGCTATTCTCGTTGAAGATACAAAATTTTTTGAGACATTTTGTTGGATCGAACTTATGTTATACAAACCTTTCCAAAACATACAAATAGATATAGGTCTTGCCAAACAAGAGATCATACAAAATTGGAAAGTTTTAAAAATGATTGGTTATCATCCTTGGCATGTTAATAGACTTCCAATTGTGTCCACAATTGAATAAGAACATGGCAATGATACAAATGATTTTAACCATCAACGTTCTATGGATGAATGTGAATGGGAAGTTTTCTCTCGGCTTGGTGCAACTACTAACTTTAGTATAAATCAACTCCAACTGTTGGGTAGGTGGGACTTTGATATCGACCATTCATGGAATACAAACCATGTGCTTGAAAAACTTCATAATATTGATTTGCAGTTCATCCCATTAGCCAGGGCACAACGTGAGCAAGCTACAATAATTTTTTTTCCTATAAATACATCATTCCATCAGCTTTCACCAAAACAACAATTGGCTCTTCAAATAATCTAGTTCCATCACATGCAACCTTTCCCCAAAGACCCTCTCTGCATGATCATTCAAGGGAAAAATGGCACTGGAAAATCCTTTTTGATAAATTGTATTAGACAACAAATATACACATCTACTACTGGATCTAATAGCTCATTGCTCACATTGGCCCCCACAGGTGTTGCTGCATACAACATATGTGCATCCACAATCCATACAACCCTTTGAATCCCCATAAAGGATACGAATCCTTTGCAAGGTCATGCATTGAAAATATTCCAAGAACAATTTAAATATATTCAATACATTTTGATAGATGAAATGAGTTTTCTAGGCCCGAAGTTGCTACTAAAAATAGATAGCCGATTGCGCCAAGCATTCCATGATAACCAGAGGGAACCATTCGGTGGTGTTTCCATCATCCTTGTTGGTGATCTTGCCCAATTTCCACCTATCATGGATGCCCCTATTTATGCTTCATGGTCATCGGTAGTAGTCTTATGGCATACTTTCACATTCTCAGTCACATTAGACACTATTTTTTGTCAAAAAGGAGATAGCCCTTCCCATCAAAAGTTTCAAGCAATTATTCTCCATATAAGAAATGGTGAGGATCTCCATGATGACTAGGAAGAGATTATGAAACAAACAAATAAAATTATCTCAGCCATAGAAAGAGAATAGTTTGATGTTGCCACACATTTATTCGCCACAAATGACTTAGTCATATTCCACAACAAAAAAAGATCAAATAGTTAAACCTGGCCATAGCCATTAGTATTGCTCGAGTAGCACAACAATAAACATCTAATCATGGAGATGATGACCAACTGCTCCCAGAACTATTGCTTTGTGTTGGTGAATAGGTGATGCTAACAACAAATTTAAAGATTCAAGCTGGCCTCGTCAATGGATCCCTTGGTCTTGTTATAGCTATTGTGTACAATGCACATTGTAAACCACCAAATCCGCCTGACTATGTTGTTTTTCACTTCCAAAATTACATTGGCCCACCATGGGATCCAAAAAACCTGAGGCATCCCCATCCTAGCTATAACTTGGGGTAGTCAAACACAAATTCCACTCACCATGGCATGGGGAATCACAATACATAAAGCAAAAGGCTTAACATTGGACAAAGCAATGATAAACATAGGTAGCAATGAGAGGAAAGGGTTGAATTTTACAACTATCTCTTGTGTTAAATGAATTGAAAGACTTCACATTGATACAACATTCTCATTTGAAAGATAATCTAGGATTATAAAAAAAAAAACACTGCTAGACATCGCAATGAAGAGGTGTGGTTGGAACAACTCCTACCCCTGCCAAATGCTTATGCCCCCAGCTCATGCACCGACTTATAGAAAAGGCTCCAGAACAATTACACTTGCATTTGGTCTAAACTTTATACCATCCTCTTTTCAAGGATTTGTAAGCTAAATTTTACAAAACCATACTATGTAATAATCTATACAAAATGGGTATAATGCCAAACATGGACAAAGATAGTAGGCATGAATAAGCAGAGGATAAGACTTTATTCAATGCTTTGAATCCTCTTTAGCTTTACACATTGAAGAAAATTTTGTTCTTGTTTACTATCTTCTCTACCTTCAGTAATGTGCAGTTTTTGAGAAATTCAATATGCAAATATGCACCCATAAATATTAATTTGATGGCTTCTTGTTTCAGCATTTTGTTGAGTCATACTTTTTGTAAATGGCATTCAGCAGAATACACTCTTCTGTATATTTCACCTATCCATGTTTTTCTAGATGTTTTTAAATTGCATGATGTCAATTATTTATCACCATACCTACAATTCTCTTTCAACCAATTTTAACATGCAATTCTCTAAACATATAGTTGCAACTAGGTATGTGCAGGATCATCATGGAAAAAGCAAACCTTTAAGTGGCAAAAAATTCAGAAAAATTAGAGTTAGGAAACTTGACGTAAAAATTTGAATAAGTTATCTATATTATTTCAAAAATATGTAAGAATAGAGTTTGTAGAAAATGGAATGTAGACTCTAAACTACAAGGTTTATTTATTAAAAAAATAAAAATTATTTGGTGAAAATTTGAAATTTCAATGCAGTAGTACTTAAATTTCAAGGAAAAATTAAGAAATAGGTGTCTTTCTGACCACCCTAACCACAATAAAATGATAATATTTTTTTATAAGATTTTAGATGTAAGTAGAGGACTCGTGTTCGGATGTGATGCATATTTTTTTGTATTTTTTTCCAAGTAAATAATTAATTATGAATTTTTTATTACAACTTTAAAAAAATATAAAAACTCGTATGTCTGACCACCTTAACTTGGTCAAAACTTCATGAAATTTAATTTTTCTTTTTTTAATCCTATAGTATGCAAAGCATAGAATGTGACACATGTTTTCAATTCAAAATATGTGATACCATTTGAAATCTATAGATGTTTTTCAATCAACCTATCGATCAAGACTTTAGTTGTAATTTAAATAGAAAATGAATAATAATTATTTATTAAATTTAAAGTAAAGAATAATTTATATTGGTGGAAAGCAGAAAATCTCCTTTAAAAACCATTTTTGTTTCATCAAATTTGGGTAAAAAAAAACTTGTCAACCACATACCCTACACATACCCATAATATTGCCACTTTTTGGCCCATCATGATCCTGCACATACCCAACTCTCACAAATTAATACATATGTAGATACAAACAACTTCAAGTCTCAATGATGCATAAAGATTGTAACCAGCAATAAGTAGAGCCCAAAAGTTTTATAAGTCAATAACGTGTTTTGAACAATTCCGTATATTAAACTATATATGCACATACTCTACAAAACATTCTAAAAAAAAATTATGTTCCATTTGACTAATAAGTTTAAAATTCTACAACCATGTTGTGTTTTCTATTTTCTCTACCTATATACCCTTAGTTTTGACATTTGTGCTTCGTGCTTTTCTTCCATAGATTCTTATCTCTTCTTGTTAGCTTTTCTATTAGCTTTATTTCATTCGACTAGATGCAAATTTTTATGTATAAAATTCTCATTATCCATCATTTCACTCTTTCACTCTTCTTGTATATTGCATTCATAAATATATAGTCTTGTCTAGATTGCTTTTTGTTTTCCTCAATTATGATAAAACTCCATGCTATTTGTGACGGGTTGCTCGACCCTTTTTACAAAAATGATCAAGATTGTTGGTTGCGTGGTTTGTCGATCGTGGAATTGGTCACCTTGTTCAGTGGAATCGCAATGGCAGGTTTACAGTGCTGCTAGGGTTGGAACACCCCGACATTATTGCTCAATGCCGCACAAAGGGAGTACATGTAATATTTTTTGTTCTAATATAAGGATGTCTATTGTTTTTATTGCATATTGAAATGATGCACTGTGGTGTTGGTTTCATACCAAGCTCCTCAACAAAGTTGCCATACACCTCCATTGGATACCAGATTGGAGAGCTTCCTAGTTGTTCTAGCCCGCATTCTACAGTGTTTCGGCTTCTATTGTTGATCTGAAATTGCTCCTATGTTAATGGGTATAATGCTAAAGGTGCATAGAGATAACTACAAACAATAAACGAAGGGAAAAAAAATTACTAACCCTGACCATATTTTTTGATGAAGGAAAGAAGATTTAGGCATAATTTCTCCATCCATACAGAGCCATAATCTCTTTCAACTCTCCAAAATGAGTATAACATCAAAGATACAAACATATAACAAGGAATAATAAGTAGAGATCAAAATACATGAACAATAAATTAGTCACTCTAACACCTCTTATAAAATTTCTCTACTTGTCTTCAATATTTATTGCCAAAGAACGTAGCTCAAATCTTGTATTAATATGTTACATGATATTCTTCTTTTCTCATCTGCTTCAACTGGAGATCCATCCACAAAGCTTCATTCCAAACACTATAGAGACTGTATAATTACTAAAAAGGTGCATAAAGATGCACAAAGATAACTAAAACAATAAACCAAGGGCAAAAAAATTACAACAATCTCTCGTTTTAATTGCAATTTTTCCATCCAAAAGACAATGATAATCTCTTCAAAGTATGTAGAATGGGTGTAACACTGAAGATAGAAACATATAACAAGAAGACATGAACAATAAATTAACCATATATACAAAATACCCATGCAAGATGACTTTATCTACATTCCATTCCTAAGATGTGTATGCAAAAATATGTTTGCGAAACATGGGAACATATAACAAGCAATAGCTAGTGACTGTTTTTACTATAGTCTTCTCTTGAATGAAGATCACAATTGATCTTTCAACAATAAAACTTAATCAATATATTTTCTTGCACATTTTGGAGCACATCTATGTTCAAACCCTCCAATGAGAATTCAACCTAAAATAATATATGTACATGTATGTATATGTGTATATATGTATATGTATATGTATATGTATATGTATATGTATGTATATGAATATATATGTATGTATATGTATATGGATATGTATATGTGTGTATATGTATATGTATATTTCTAACCTATTTTATTGTAGATCTATATGATTTCCTTTATAATGTTGCATAGATACAGTAGGCATCCAAAAAAAATAGTGCACTTTAAATTGTCTATTTCAAATTTTTTAATGCTCCAACAACTCAATCTAATGCTCCTCACATTTGTTAAACACTGTCAACAATACATGTAAGTACTTAACTTTTCCATTATCAATAAATAAATTCGGTGAACCAATTGTAAATGTTATTGATTATTTCTAGTTTTAGATTGTTTATATTGATTTTACCGATATACTTACTAATTTTTTTATGGTTTTTTCCTAATCTTGCTTGCTCGTCCGGTGACATACCCCTCTCTTCTATTTGCAGGTACTAGGCTAAAGCATACAAAAGTGCTTCAACCTCACAATGCTTTTTTTTATAGAATTACTACAACAAGAAAATACTTCAATATGATAGATCATATATAAAAACACTAGATTTTTCTCAACTTTGATATTGTGTGATGTATAATGGAACTCCACAAAATTTCCCATGGATGTTTCATACTTTTCTTCCTCGGGGGTTTGGCTAGAGTTACCAAGGCTCCATGATGCCAATATGGCATGGTGGATAATGAGTGTGGGTTTTGTGCTTTGGCTTTTAGCACCATATATTTGTTCTTACATAGGTACATCTATAATATTTTATTCATTTATTCTAAGATTCCAAAAAAAACTATATTTCGTCATCACACTCTTCTCTTACTAAGGTCTATTTATTTGTTTCTAATAAAAAATGGTCTAATTGAGTCTTCGATTGCACTATGAAGTAATTCATTAAAAATTGATATTTTTGTTCAAAATTTCCTTGTAATTGACTACTTTTCAATCTTTTATAGTTGTCCCCATTTTATTTTACTACTACTAACCCAAAAAACACATGCATATTAAAACTTCAATTTACAAAATTATGCACTAAATAGTAATTATAAAAAATATCCAATATCAAACATCTTTCTTTCTTCAAAAATATGTGATACCCAAAATTATCCACTACCTTTGTTAAAAAAAACTTTTAAATGAAATATTAGTAATTAAAGGCATGGGTAATAACTCTTTAAAAATTCTACCTTCTATTTCTATGCATATGTATCTTAACATTATTAAATAATAATTAATTAATTGATTGAATAACCTAGACAAAAAGCTAAAATATACATGTGCATCCATGACTAATAAATATTAAACGAAAATAGAGATAAAATTATCTCATACTTAAATTTTGGCACATAACTATTGTTGTTAGAAAAAAAATAAAAATCTAAATTTTATTTATATTTTTTAGTTATCATTTTTAAAGAATAAATTTTAATCGAGCTGGCAAAGAGGAAAGGATAAAAATTGGTTCCATATTTATAAACAAATGTTTTTCTCAAAAGTCCTGATGTTTGTTACACATTTAAAATCATGTGCTACTTCAATGCTTGTGTTTATATTGCAATGAAACTTTAACTATTGTAACTAAAATTATCAAATATTACATATTAATAAAATACAAATTATTGATGATTACTTGTTTAAAATTAAAATTAATGGGTAGATTGTACCTAATTAGATTCATTCAATATGGCCTACTTTTTTATTTTACATTATCATTAATCTATTTTCAACTGTGAGTTTTTTATGTCAAGATGCACAAATCGATTTCTCCTCTTCCTCGATAAGGTCTGTACTATCCCACCCCTAGCCAATCAGATATGAACTAACCTTACATTACTTTCTATTGACTAATTAACATGCTCTTTGTTTCTTGACTCAATCAAACAATTCTAAATATTATACATTTTGTGTATTCCTCTTCCGTTTCCACATAAAAGTTTCACTCTACTTGCCCATTGGATCACCTCCTGCACTGCACCCCTAGCAGTTTATTGTTGCATGCCTATGCATGCAACTGCTAGTGTATAATTTCATGATAGGATCATAGTCATGTAGGTTCAAGATATGTAATATAACAATATAAGTTCAATGTAGGTAGGATCACTCATAAGATATTCCAATATAAGATTAATATAAATAGTATCAAGACATGTAATAATACAATGTAAGATCAAATGATAAAATAGAGTATAACATGGTGCTCCCAATGTAAGCATATATAAGTATTATTAATAAATTCTCAATATAAGATATATGTAAGATCTCACAAGAATGATATATAGTAATATGAGATATTTAAGTTACAAAATTTATAGGAGCATCATATAAATAATTTAAATTATATCAATTTGTAGTAATGTTAAATCAATAAATTACTCTAAATAGGATGATCTAACAAAGTAATATCATAATAAGCATGATCCATAATATTGATATATGTTAATAATAAGCTATGGTGTAAAAACTTTGGCATAAGTACCAACTCTCAATAGTTAATATGGATACTAATTATATGAAATAATATGAATCTAGTAATTAAAAGAGTAGTTGTAAGATAAAGAATAAGAAAAGCATAACAATATAGAAAATTAACATGCAATGCAAGATTTACCCTAAGATTACCCTTTTGGGAAAAATCTACCCTCTAAAGTACACCCATTTATTATCGACAAAAACTATAATTATAATATAATATTAGAGTATTTGTGTACTCTATCAAGAGAAATAGAAGATCAAATCCATCACCTCCAACACATGCTCTCCAACCTATAAACAATCTAATAGCATCAAACCCATATAGTTATAGCCATACTACAATGTCATAACCAAGAGAAAAAAGAGATCAACACTCTTCAACCATGGATAATATTTGATAGTATATCCTTGCCTTCTATTTTTTCAACATGAATGTCCTAGCCCAAGAAATCTATATATTAACAAGGATATACTAAGAGACTAATATTTTCCCCTTGGTTTAAACGCATATTTTTTATTGTTCTTCCCCTTGTCCTTTGAGTGACCTCTCATTATTCAGGCATCATTGATGGAATATAAATTATTTTATCTCATATTTTCAAAAATATATGAAACCATCACCTCATCAAATTCTTAAAATTTAAAGTGGTGATAACAATAGCCATTTTTAGATTTCTTAACTATTGTCCAAAGAATAAAGGATAGTAGTCTTTTCTTATTCCTAATTAATATCTCCATACATAGATGCTAGCTAGCTCACCAAAGTGGTGAATAACATTAGATGCTTCATCACTAAGTCACCATCACTCATCTTCAATAGATATAGCCTCTTTCATAGAAAAATATTATTCATTAGAGAATTTTTATATTATCTAAAGAATTCATGGTGGTGGCATTTCTCACATTGTGGAAGAATTTAATTTGCAAGATATCAACTAATGAGACTCACTATATTATGATGAAAACATTTCCAATGTTCATATTTATGAAAAATATATTTGTACTCATTATTACAACACACATTTTAACCTATGAGAAAATCCTCTATCTTGAGATTCTATACCTCAATGTTTCCTCTATCAAATTTCTCCACTTCAATTCTAGATTATCTTATAATTTTTGTAACCTAAAAATGATATGACTAAAATAGAACTCTCACTCAAAAAAATATTAGTAGGAATAAGTTATTTTCCTTCTCACAAGAATCTAATAAGCCAACCAAAACCTAATCTCAAATAAAATGTGATGTAGGGGCTTTGGGGAGTCATAAATCTTGACTCAGAAGTTTGTTTGGGCTCAAATTCTACAAGGAGATGCATTATGAGAAGTTTTTTGGATTTTTAATGGGGCTCAAATTGGTTGGTGGTTGTCTCTTTTCAAGGCCAAAATCTTTCATTTGGGACCTCAAAATCGACTTTTACTATTTTTTTGGGTTTTTAGAAAATTGTTTTCTTTAATAATTTGGAACTCATGTTTCCAATTTGAATTGTAAGTTGAAATTTAGTGTCACCGTAGTGTTAGGAATATATTTTGAAATATTTGAGCTCAAATGGATAGGCATGTGAAATTACCAAAAATGGAAAATTACGACAATTGCCAAAAACTACCAAAATGGTAAATTATGGGGGTTTTTTTCATCCTTTTAGATATAAGGACCTCTTGCATTGTAGAAGTAGAGATGGAGAGTAAAAAAGTATTATTTGAAACAAATTTTTAGTTTATATAATTTTTTTATCTATAATGGAAAAATTCTGTTAAAAGTTTGTTTGGTTACATCAAAATGCAATAATGAATAAATATACAAAAAATGTATGCAAAAGTGATTCCAAACACCCTAATAGAACATGTGATAAATTATTTGATCTAATCACACTTTAAAGAGCATTCTAGAGTAACATCAGAAATAAATAAAAAGAATGAAATATCACAATTAAAGCAAACACATGAGTATAATGAATTGATATACCTTAAGAGGGTTGGGGCCCTAGCTCGGTTGGCTAAATATTTCCTATTGCAGGAGATTGGTCATGAGGTCTAGTCTCCCCCACCCCCATGGTACCGGAGGGCGTGTCGCGCCAACGCCGCCTGTCACGTTAAAAAGTTTACCAGGCGCACTGTAGTTTATATGGGGTCATGCTACTTGATTCCTGCAGTCTAAAAAAAAAATTGATATACCTTAAGAAAAAGCCTAAGTTAAAGATAAACTAAACCTCTTGAGATCTAAACTATTGCATTACTAAATAAATTAAAATATTACAATTTCTTCTAAGCTCCAAGTTTTTCTAGAAGATCCAACATCCACATTCAAAGAAGAATCAAGAACAAGATTGTGTAAATAAGCTTGCTAGAAGATTCACAACCACTTTAGCACCAAAATTAATACCCCCAAAAAAGTATTTAATGCACCCACCTAATTAGCCAATTTGACCATATAAACCACCAAACTATGACCCTAAGTAGATTTTGATGATGATGATGCATATTCCAAACAACCAAAGAGCTAGGTTAAGGTTGGCGTTAACTCAATAAAACTATGTAGAAATGCTCACTACAAAATTCTTGTAAAATCTAAAATGATCCCAAATCCTTTTAACAACAATGTCTTCTATTGCAACACTTTGAATAATAATTATAATATCATTTAAAATGATAGTTTTCACCTTATTTTTAAAGTCATCCAAAAGTTCCCATTTGGCCTATCCATTATTCTTAGTTCTAGAATTAACAAATAAATTAGTAAAAATATTGTTCTTTCTATACTAATTAATTTTATTTAATTAAGAAAACTATTTTTTTAAATATAAAAATATAAAAAATATATTATTATTTTTATATAAAACTACTAAATACATATTACACTTTTAAAATTAAAATAAGAAAATAAAATTATCAAAATAAAGTATAATATATATTTTTAAAGTAAACCTAAAGATAAAATAACTTCTAATAATCAAAAAAGAAAATAAAAAGAATAAAGAATAAAAAATAAAAATAATAGGGGAAAGACCCATGCCCATGTTCCAATAACCATTCATTGATACATGCTAATTAAAAGTGCAATAAAAAATTCCAAATGTATCAATACTTGTCCACTTTATACCTAGTAGTTAAAAAAAGTACTTAATTGGAGGAGTTGTGCAACTTTATTGGTACCAATAGTGCATGATTACTAGGGAATTTGTGCATATGTATTGGATTAATAATGCAAATTTCAATCTAGTAAAAGTGAACAGTTATCAAGGAACTAGAGAATATGTATTTGATGTCAACTTGAAATGACCACTTTTTAACCTTTGTGTACTTAACAAATCCTCTTGTGTTTTTCATAACTACCTAGAAGCCGAAACAATAGCTATAATCTCTTAAATTGTATACAAAGAAACCAATTTTTTTGTCAAAATATAAAATATTAGATTTATGAAATTAGGGTGCATGAAGTTAGCTATATAGATAAAATAAAGTATTTAGGCTAGAAAGGCATAAAAGTGAACATAAATGATGGGGTGATGAATTATCCGAAAACCAACTATCTTCTCATATTGAGAGAAGTGCCCTACTCACGGTATGTGTCTACTTATGCAAGCAATTATTGAGCACCTAGAATGCACTGATTCATGACATGCCACATGAGGAATAACTACAGTTTACTAAATTTTTCAATTATTTTTAAAAGTTTTGTTTACCTAGTCTGTTAAAAAGGAATGCGGCACAGTTGGACATCCTTTGAGTTTTATTATATATATTTTTATATATTTAAGATTTAATTAATTTATTTAATAAGATTTTAGTTAAATATTTTATTAACCATACAATTTATATTTTTTATAAATTAATATTTTTTCTTTAATTTATAATTTATATAAATATATTATAATACATAATTTTTTATTTTAAAAAATAATGTAACATATTTAAAATGTAGAGTTGAATATATAACATTAAATATTTTTTTTTTATTAGATAAGTAGGGAAGGGCTCTAATCCCAAACAAAGCATACAATAGAGCTAAAAAACCCAATAAAATAGACTAGCCAGATATATCTACTAGTCAAAAGAAACCAAACAAGAACAAAAAAAGAAAACATACCAATAACAAGAATAGAGCCACTAGCAATAGATAAAACTAAGAGGAAAGCTAGAGGGAAATAGCTCAAGCACTAGAGCAAGAAACCATCAATCTTACCTCCAAGGGAGCTTGTTAATTGAAAAAGAGACCTTATTAATAGAACATCTCTTTTTACATTGCACCATTATCCAAGAAGAATTAGAAGTCAAATTAGAAACATTTAAGTTGGACGGGGGAGCATCCGCTCTAGAATAACTTACAAGGGGAACAACATATTCTTCAAGTGAAGCATCCAAATCTAAGCCATAAGCAACATGATTTGAAGATAAAATACCACTTTTCGATAAAGGGAGTAATAGGGGCCTCAAGGGAGACAACAAACATAGCAGTAGGAGTTGTCTTATCTAGATACAATGCATTAGAAGCAACAAGAGAAGATGCACCATAAAAACTAGGATTATTTCGCTGCACAAAAGGAGAAGTATGCTTTGAATCCTCGTAATCAAAAGAAGAACCAACATTAGGGTACATTGTTAAATTTTCTTGAAAAGAATTATTCCACCAAGTAGATGAAGAAATAGGATGAGAGCCAGAGGCATAGTCATGAGGCAAGTGTTCAGTATCAAAATAGTGTTTGTAGGGAAAAGGGGTGCCTTCATAATCTACCAATCAAGACCAAGACTAGCCATTAACTTGAAGCACTAGGTACCTCACCTGATAAAGCTTAAGATAAATCAAACTCCACCAAGATCTTGGTGAAGGAGGTATGAGTAAAGTTCATGGAAGCAATATCCACTTTGAAGAATCAACCCAACACATTACCAATTCCCTCATAAGAAGAGGGGGGACTAGAACTATAAAGGGAGATACAAAAATATTACCCAAATAAGAATAAAATTAAGGGGTTCTTGTAATGCCCCACCACGTAACATTAAGGAATATTGCAATCACTATAGAATTGTAATATGTTTTTTAAAAAGTGTATTATTACATGTAATGTGAACATCATAATGTATACATTCCCTAAAACATGTGACAATGCATTACATGTAAATCCCATAAATAACAAAAGTAACTAGACATATCATGTGATTAACTTTCATAAATTTAAGAACATGCATTCAATAACATTAATTTACCTCACATAAGGTATAAAATATAATAATGATTCATTGTTACAATGCATTTAATTTAATAGTTACAATACCCATTTCCAAATGAGGTAGATCATACAAAAGTATTACAATTATAAGTTACAAGAATTCTCCTTGATTACAATTAAGAATTGATATATAAATAAGGTTTTCGCTGATATAAATGAGAGATAAAAGAAAGTAAAAATCCACTCAAGAAGTACCTATCGTCACGTACAAGACCTGAGGACCCAACAACATAAGGTGCACGTTCCACATGACCAAGTGGTACACGTAGGCCCACCCCCCATACTAGGAGATAGTTAAAAGGTTCCTTAGACATAACCTACAAACTCTAGACATAGGCAACTCAAAATAAAACTAAACAAGTATAATACTCAACATAATGGTTACATTGCTTCTAAAGTAAAAGAATCAAGTACTTAACTGAACTAATAAATCATTGCCATAGGAGTATCATCACAATGTTCAATGGGTTACCCTGATGAATCTTCCTAGGCTCCGACCCCATCTTGGGTTACCCTAGTAGCCTCTCACGAAACCTGACCCCACATGCAATCCAATGCATAATCGATTATGTTACATAGAGAAAAGATAACGATCTTTCCATTCCAAGATTTATTGTCTCATCCCAAGTCTAAAATAGCTCTTGCGTCCATGAGCGAGGAATAATTATCAAGTTAAATGTTTTAGACTACTCATTTCCCTTAATACACTAATTTAGTTTTCACTAATTAGACTAACTCTACATGAGTTACCTAGGCACCACCTTGTGTGTCGGCCCCCATGAAGAGTCACTCCCCTACTAACAACATAAGGAACTAATCCACTAACATGGTAGACAAGGTGCACACAAACCAATAACAAATACCAACTTTATAGCAATAGACAACACAACCCATTCATAGAACCAAGTGTCCAAACTGAATAAAAACCTTGTGCACTACCCAAGTTAACTCAAATTTTGAACCATCACAAATATCAATGCCCCCTCACAAAGGAAATACATCTGGAAGACTTACAAACCCAATTAACCCATTTTTTCCCAAACAACGTGAGTAGGAGGAAACACAACTTAAAAACAATTCAGGCAATATAATAATCTAACATTAAGATTTCTTAAATCCAATTAAAACAATAACACACTGCATGAAATTAATCAATTTAATTATAATTTAATTTACAGTAAAAATAAGGAAACTAAAACTAATTATTTAACTTCAATTTTCTTAATCACACATAATAATAAACATTAATTCTTTTTGATAAAATATTTGATATTAATATATCTAAATTTTGCATATGCATGCACTTATTTAAAAATACATTTAAATATATTTATATTTAAATATTCTAAAATTATATGCAAATTTTCCAATATATTTTTTAAATAAATAAATATATATATATTAATTTACATTTTTCAAATAGTATTAAACATAAAACCAGTTTGTTGTGACTTTAATAACTTTTGATTTTGGATCTAGGTTTCTTTGCAATTTTTACTGAAGATGTGTCACCAAGTCTTTTAAAACGTATAAATAAATCAGCCATACCCAATTCATAAATTTTTAGTTATTATTAATTTAGTAACTCTCTCTTTGTTTATTTTTTACAATTTTTCCTATAGAAAGTTATTCATAAAAATTTTTCTACAGGAAAGATTCACAAACTTATAGAGGTTTTAATTTTCTTAAATCCACCAGAGGATTTCAATTTTTCTCAAATACACTAACAAAGGTTTTCTATTTCCTCTATTTTTTTCTTTTGTATTTTGTTGTTTTCTTTTGTATTTTCTATTATTTAACAATAATTTTCTATGAGGCTCTTTGATTTCACTATAAAGTTTTTCTTTAGATGCACTAAAATATTCACAACAAATTAACACACAAAGGTTGTTAACAAATTTTCTACAAAGAAGCTTTCAACAAATTTTTCTACAGAAGCTTTAATCAAATCCACTTGTACAGACAATCTTTCAATTTTACAAATTTAACAAAGCTTCTATAGAATTGAATTTGTACAGGAAAGCTTTTCAAATCAACAAAATAAATAAATAATAGAGGAACCTATTTTCCTAAAGCTTGAAGATATGAAGGTTGGAGCAAGCCTCACCTTTAGAATTCAATTTCCAAATCCTTTTAAAAAAAAACACCACTTCTAGAAAGATGCAAAATATAGAGCCCAAAAATATTCTCGAGAACCTCTTCCAAATTTTTAACCAAAACAATTTTCCAACCCATTTCCTCTTTCCATTCCTGTGAAGTAACTTCTTACTTCTCACAGTTATGGAAAATATTCTCTTCAAGAATAATTTTTCAACAAAAGTTTTGCATTAAATTTTACTCACCCACATGGCTATTCCAAAATATCTTTTAACTAACTTTTAGATATTTGATTTTGATAATTATAAAGAATTTATGTTATTTTATTAATTTAAAAATTCAAAAATTAATATCATTTACTTTATGCAAATTTAAAATTATAATTCACATAATAGCGTCTAAACTATATTTAATCTATTCACTTAATAAGTAAATTTAATCAATTAATTTATTTACTTAATAAAATAAATTTAATCACAAGGAATAAATTATTTTACCAAATAAATTAATTTAACTAATTAAATTAAAATAAAAAGCTTTTAACAACATTATTTAAAATTAATTAAATAAGCATTGAATCATTAAGAACATTAATCTAACATTAAGTTCATAAAATAAACATTGCTTAAATAAATAACAATTGACAAGGTGAACAAAGATATGACAACCAAACATATCGAACATAGACTGATGACACACTGTGACTAGGTTTGTGGCTAGACTAGGAAAAACCTCGTTACTATCTCCCAATCAACATTACCATTGGGAAAATGGACACGCTCAGACCTGTGAATCTAGGTGGAGCCGATGTCCTATACCTGCTCACTCAAACATACAAATTAGAGTACACATTCATAATAGCTGAGGCGTTAGGAAAGGAAATCTAGCAATCGTATCTCATTCTCGTATGTATCTATACGTTTAATGGTACGATACCACCCTTTCCACCTATCCTCACAACATGCTACTACATTACTTAACTACCCAATAAATCTCTGCATAATAATAATAACAAAACAATGTGCATCATACCCACAAAAGTACCATCAGAAGCTCTTGTTCCATCTTCCTATTCAGATTCCTTAGCAAGACTACCTACACATCTCAAGTGAGAAAGAAGGGGCACTACAGTTCTTTCAAAGGGTTAAAAGAATGAACCCAAGGCCTCATGGGTAGGGATGAGTCCCATTCCCACCCACCATTATCCAAGATAGTCTGTCTATCTTTAGAAGAGTTAAAACAAACAATAAAGAAACCTTTGTTAGAAGGGTAAATTTCTATCTTACCCTCCACTAAAGGTGTCCATTGCTTCAAAATCTAAACGTGAAAATCTGAAAGAGAAAGCCAAAAGTGAAAAAATATATAGATAAGACCCATCTTAGAGAAATACTCAATGCCTTATGTGACCTCTTATCCAAGGGAAATCACAGGAGCAATACGCACACACAAAAGAGGGTGCCCAGGGCCCACACCCAAAGAACTAGACCACATAGCTATAGCAAATTAACTTGTAGCCTAAGCAGAGGCCATAACAGGGAAGCTCTTCAAAGCACCTACAACAAGACAAAATCCATTAGCAAGCACACTCACACCTAGTGATTCACCATGTGTAGAGAGATCCACACATAGGGGACATAGGGTGCAATCGTTCTGGGGAGTGGGAGAGGCGGGATAGAGAAGATTTCAAAAATGTAGGAAAGCTATTTGAATAGGAGTGATGAGCCATCAAGCGAGAAGGTTATGAAATTTTATTGAAAGTTTTACATTAAATATAATGTTAATTTAAAATGTTAAAATATAAATTATGACATGTAAAATTTAAAATTGAATATTTTGTTGGCATGTAGTTTTCATTGATGTCAAAAGTGCAAATCATGCAAGGGAGATTTTTGGCATAATGATAGAGGATGACTATGAAGGTAGTGGAGTTGATGGAAAATTAGAGGGCAGATTCGAACCGGGTTTCTCTAGAGCTTTCCAAAAAGGTATTATGTAGGTCTTGATATCAATAAAGATGTCAACATTCATTTATTCATGCTCTCGATCTAGGGTTTATTAGTTAAACCCAATGTGTGCAGGAGCTTATACTCATGGCATTCACAAGCATTCTATTTTATCATTGACTGGTTGTAGCAGGTTGCAGGTAGCTTAAGTTGTGACTTAAGCCTTTGATGTCAATTGGTGAATTGACCCCTTCACCTTGCATTTACCGGTTGAGCAAATATTTTGTGAGTCTAATATTTCCTAAGTATTGAGCATATATTTGTCTTCATGAGATCGACGATGATGGCTAAGGCTTCAAGATCTAATGGTGCTCACAAGCACCACTGAGTTTGTGGTGGGTCTCAATCAAGACCCGCGAGGTTAGCGAGGAACAATGGTGATCCAATGTTGAAGATTGACGGTGCTCACAACATGCATGGTGGGACCTATAGAGGCAATGAATGTAGTTAGTGGAACATGATTTCACAATGATAGGTGGCAATAAATGATTGCATCAAGGACATCAGTAATGGTGTATGACCAACAATTGTGATGAAGAAGATCCAATGGTGCCTACCAATTTCGCTAGGTTCTTGGTGGATCCCGGCTAAGTCCCATGGGATCAGCGGAGAGCAGTAGAGATTAATCCATAGTGGATGGATATTGACCATTGATGAAGATGGTGGGACCAGGCAAGGTAAGAAGAAAAGTTGACAATGGTGGATGATGATGTGTGATGACAAGTGGCAAAAGAAGATTTGATTGATAGACCAACTCACATTGTTGTTGTGAGATGCATAGTGATGATGTGGATGACAAATGGCAATAGCCTGCAGACCCCACAAGGTTTTTGTTGGCTCATTTTTAGAGCTTGCAGGATAGTGGGCTTTGGAAACGTGTCTTGGTGGACCCCATGTATGGCAAGTGGTCTATGAAGGATAAGATTGAAGGAGGGGATTTAAATGATTGCTTATTAGACACTCATGATTTAAAGTAGCAACATTGAATGGAGGGTGATCCCATAATAGTGGTTTACAATTTTTGGCCAAACTAGACATTGAAATTATTATTTTTAACTAAATCTTCACATTTGGGCACCTATAGAGGCTAAATTGTGAGGAATTTGAAGCTAGTGCAAACTAAAGTCTCATCAAATTTTGTCTATAGACTCTAAAAATATTTTTTTCAAAATTTTTGGAATCAAATTTCACTTCTTTTCCCATCTCCCACGAAATTTGATTTTTTTCAGAAAACAACATTTTTAAAAAGTGACGCACACCGTATAACACATAACTTTTTTTTCATGAAGGATAAAATTCTAATTCTTTCAGATTTAGATTTGTCGCTCTAATATATAGTGCTTCCACTTGGTTAGATAGTTTTTTATTGAATATGTTTTCCTTAATCAATTTTCAAAGTCAAACGAATTATAATTCAGACATAGCGCGACTGTATAACGCGTAACTTTTTTCTTATATGTCAAAATTTAATTTAATTTTTTTTGTTGGATCAAGGACTTCAATATCTGGTGCAATCATATTTTTTATTTTATTTTTTGATAATCTTCTATTTTTCCACATGTGAAGAACAAAGAAATTTATTTTCAATGAAAAACCTATGTTTAATAAAACTTAAAAAACAAATACATAACAAAACCAAAACATATTAAAATTATATCATTGGATAGCTTGTTCTGAGGAATACCATAATAATTTGAAATAAAGTTTAAATGAATTCATTTGATCCCTCAAAAGCTAACTCAAAAGTGATTTTTTATCAGCATTTTGATAGGTGTAAAGGAGACGCATTTATAGGTATGGTTTAAAACTAGCGAGGTTCTATCCAAGGGGTTTTGATCTAAGGTGATTTGATCAAACCCTCTTCAATTGGAATCCTTAAAATGGAACTTTTTAAGGCTTAAATAATTATATTTTGTAAAAATATGTGATTTTAGCTAAAATTTGTTCCTCTCAGGAATTGTAAACCACTATTATGACAGCACCCTGGAAAGTGCAAGATTGTGGCACAAAGTCAATAGATCGACAACCCAAATTTTAATTCATTAATCACAAATGACTAACATAGTGTGAAGAGGGTTTTGACTGGAAACCTACAGAAAGGAAAGAATTAATTGGTCCAATTGCACCTAGCGACCAATTTAAATGAGATTTGACACACAAAACAGCACCACAAATTGCAAAGGTGATCCCAGAGATAAGAATCAAGATCAGATCAAATAATCAAAAGAACACATTAAATGTATAATAAGATTTTAGGGTTTGACAGAGAGAATGAAGGGAATTTCTCTATATCTAAAATAAATGTCATGTAGCTTGATGAACACATAGCTTGGTGGTGAAGTCTGAAAGTGATGAAAACCCTAATAGGATGCGACAGTTGATTTAGACAAAATAGTAGATCCTGAGGTAATTAATGATTGCATGAACTGGTAAACAAGGAAGACAATTAGGTATTGTCAATGTTGTTGAGTTTGCAGGTGTTTTGTGTTGAGTTAGAAGTATGCAAATGCACATAGTGCTAAATAGAGAGATTTATAGCTAAGAATACATTAGATAAGAGAGTGCAAAGTAGGAGTATGTGTTGCTAAGAGTGCAACTACAACAAAAAAGTGTAAGTTGGAATAAGTGCAATAGTCTATTATATATATTGATGCATCTTAGGTTTATGTAGAACCATTTACATGTATATTTGAGTTTGTAATGTTGTAGAGGTTATTGCCTCATTTGTATTGAGTTGGTGCTCAAAGTAGGGGATTGGTGTCTCCTTGGAGTTGGTGCTTCTAAATTAGGGAGTTAGTGCTTCCTTGGGTGGGTGCCCTAAAACATTGTATAGAAGTTTTATTTGTGACGCTAGATTTGAATAGTAGACTCAAGCAACCTTTGTCATCATGCTTTTTCCCATCTTTGGTTTTCCATGTATATCATTTGTTATGTGATATGTTGTGTGCTTGGTTATATTTTTGTTTCACATGATTAATATCTACACATTAAGGGTTAAAGAAAGTAGTCTACATAGAAGGTTTTAAGAAGGCTAGAATTTTAATATCTATTGATTCACCCCCCCTCTTAGTAGACTATTGTGTTATAACAATTGGTATCAGAGCCTTAGGTTCCCTAGGAGAATCTTAACCATCTTGGGTAGGTCCTTGACTTTGTGATCTCAAATGGCCAATTAGGAAAGCACCTCCTCAACAAAGCAACCTAAGTTTTCTGGAACATATTATGGCTATTGGAGCTCATTAATGAAAGGATACTTGAGATCCTTAGGTTTTGATGTGTGGATGTTAGTTGTAAATGGATACACACCACCTACCACAACCCTTACTAATGCTACAACCAAAAAGGATTATGAGAGCAATCAAAAGGCATGGTATGCTATCATTAAAAGCCTATCTAGGCCTGTGCATAATAAAGTATGTACTGTAATAATGCACAAGATATTTGGGATACATTGAAGAATATTTATGAATGAGATGGCAAGGTAAAATTGGCAAAGCTACAAATACTAAAAGCTAGATTTGAAGGTCTAAGAATGACAAGAGGAAGAAAATATTGTAGACTATCGAATGAGAGTTAATGATATTGTGAACTCTATCAGAGGGCATGGAGAAGAGATGAAGGAGGATGTGGTTGTTTTGAAATTTCTTAGATCAATGACATACAAGTATGACTCTAAGATCTCAGCTATAGAAGGGAGAGAAATTGACAATCTGACTCTAAAAGAGCTACATGGTATATTCATAGCCTATGAGATGAGGATGAGAGATGAAGAACCTTCTAGGAAGGAAGCTACTTTCAAGAATGTTAATAAGGAGAAGGATATTTTTTCCAAGAAAAATAAGGTAGAACTGATTCCATTTGAGGATGATGAGACTGATGAAGCGGAGGAAAACTTCATCAGAAGACTAAGAAGAGGATCTGGAAAATACAAAGGTAAGTTTCCCCTCAAATTTTTTGAATATGGTAAAGTAGGTCATTTCGCTGCTAAATGTCACTACAATAAGAAAAGGAAGTATGAACAAGAGGTAGATGACAAAATGAAGAAACTGTACCACCCTAAGAAAAAAAAAATAGAAGAAAAAGAAAAGTCTATACATCCAAGAAGATAGTGATGAATCAAATGACTGTAATCTAGCTCAGATGATGAACAAATCTATGATTTTGTTGCTAGAAACCATGAATTTCTCTTTACATGGCAAAAGAATCTGAGGAGCAAAAGAATGAAAAGGTTGAAAATCTTCTTGAAAAGGGTGAAGAAGAAGGTGTAGTTGATTTCAAAGGAAAAATCATCTACATGCTCTTGATGAGATTGATGATATCAAAGATGAGATTGAGGAGTTAAAGAGGGAGAACAAGCAGCATGAGAAACTTTCTCAAAAAGAGTTAGATAAACTAAGCAGGGTATGTGCAGGATCATCACGGAAAAAATAGGCCCTTAAGTGGAAAAAAATCAAAAAAATTAGAGTTAGGCAACTCGACATAAAATTTTGAATAAGTTATCTATATTATTTGAAAAATATGTAAGAATAAAATATTTAGCCAATTGAATGTAGTTTCTAAACTACTAGGTTTTTTTAAATCTATTTGGTGAAAATTTGAAATTTCAATGGAGTAATACTTAAATTTTAGGAAAAATTAAGAAGTAGGTGTATGTCTAACCACCTCTAACCACAATAAAATGATAATATTTTTTTATAAAATTTTAGATATAAGTAGAGGACTCATGTCCCGATGTGATGAATATTTTTGTAATTTTTTCCAAGTAAATAGTTAATTATGATTTTTTTATTACAAATTTTGAAAAATATAAAAAACTCATATGTTTGACCACCTCAACTTGGTCAAAAATTCAAGAAAATATATATATTTTTAATCCTATAGTATATGAAGCATATAATTTGACACATGTTTCAGATTCAAAAAATGTGATACTATTTGAAAGCTATAGATGTTTTTCAATCAGCCTATCAATCAGTACTTTATTCATAATTCAAATAGAAAATGAAAAATAATGATTTATTAAATTCAAAGTAAAGCATAATTTATATTAGTGGAAAGCTGAGAATCTCCTTTAAAAACTCTTTTCATTTCATCAATTTTGGGTAAAGAAAAAGTCATCAGCCACATACCCTATACATACCCATCATATCACCACTTTTTGGCCCATCATGATCCTGCACATGCCCAACAAGGAACTAGAAGAATCTACCTAGAATATGGTAGATTTGAAGTTGAAGCTAGAATAATCCAAGAGAGCAGAGTATGCGCTTAAGTTTAAGATCCAATCTAAAGCAGATAGATGCATTAAGCTTGAGGATGAGATTGTTTCTCAGAGAAGAGATCTAGAAAAGGAAAAAGTGTAGATAGAGAAAGGACTCAAATTGAAAAGTGGCTCAAGCATTCTAGATGAGTTACTAAGCATCTAGAGGCCTGCAACTTAGGACAAATCAAGCTTAGGTTTGTAGAAAGCAAAAAGTTCCTTTGTTGATGCTTCTGCAAAGTTGTTTGGAAGATTTAGAGCAGAAGAAAAATCTAAATTTGTCAAGGAGAGCAACTGCAAAGGAAAAGACTATAATGAGAAATCTACATAGGCAAAGAAAACTAATGAAGAAAAGAAGCCTGTTGTAGACAAGAAGGATATCCAATCATATCCCAATCACTAGAAGAATGAGAAAATCTTCAAAAGGATTGATACTGATGGATTCCCTAGGGTGAGAGACACAAGAATGTGGATGCACAAAAGACGTCCTCATCCTATACAAAATGGTATGACTAGGCATTCTTCATATTTCTATGGATATTGCTATTCGTGTAATTAGTATGGTCATAGGGCTAGAGAGTGTAGAATTATCCCTAAAAGGAGTGTAAATTTTGAAATCAAAAACATGTTTTCTCCTATAGTTGATATGAATATAGTTTGTTTCAATTACTATAATTTTGGTCATATAGATAGAAACTATAGAGAAAAATTTGTAAGACCAAATGCTTATTTTGAGAAGAAGAAAAACACACCTCCCAATGCTGAAAATAAAACTGAAGTCTTTGATAAAAAGGAAGAAAATTTTCAAAATAAACATAAGAAGGTATGGAGGGAGAAAGAGTAGGATTCTACTCAATCCTTGATTTCCCAAAAAAAATTACATGTGAAGGAACAATATTTGTGGGTAATTGAGAGTGGTTGCTCCAAGCATATGACAAAAAATAAAAGAAAATTTATTGAACTTAAAATGAGGAAAGGAGGATCAGTGAGCTTAGGTTATAATACTACTGTCAAGATTTGTGGTGAAAGAATTTTGAGCATAGATGGGAAGAACAAAACTAAAGATGTGCTCTATGTTGAAGGTTTGAGACACAATCTATTAAGTGTGAGCCAAATGTGTGACAATGGTTATAAGGTCACATTTGGTTCATAAGGCTACAAAATCAGAAAGAATGGAAAGATATTCACACAAGGGTTGAGAGCTAACTGTAATGATCTCTACAATCTCACTGAAGTAAAAGGTCAAACCTATTTGATGGGATAGGATGATGAGAGTTGGCTTTGACACAGAAGACTAGGCCACATTAACTTTGACAACTTGGTGAAAGTGAGTTCAAGAGGATTAGTCAGAGATATTCCTAAAGTATCTAAGCCTGCAAAAATCATATGCAAAGAGTGCCAACTAGGAAAGAAAACAAATACTAGCTTTCCAACCAAAGAATACTCAACCAAAAAGCTTTTACAACTAGTTCACACAGATCTATGTGGGACCACAAGAACAAGAGGACTAAAAGGAGAAAGTTTATGTTTATAATAGATGATTATACAAGGATTGGCATGGGTTACATTTCTAAGGGACAAATCACAAGCATTTGAGAGATTCAAAATATTCAAAAATATGGTTGAGAAGGAGATAGGAAGGAGGTTAAAATGTTTAAGGTTGGATAGACGAGGAGAATTCACATCTAATGGATTTGTTGATTATTGTGAGGCACATGGAATTAAGAGACAATATTCGACACCAAGAAATCCATAGAAAAATGGAGTGGTAGAGAGGAAGAATAGGGTTGCATAGGACATGGCTAGACTGATACTAAAAGAAGCTAGATTAAATGATACGTTCTAGAGAGAAGTGATACATACTGCAGTATACATTCTAAATAGACTTCAAATCTGAGTACATGGTGATAGTACTCCCTATGAATTGTGGTATGGTGAACCCACAACTGTGAAATACTTCAAAGTAGTTGGAAGTAAGTGCTACATCAAACTAGAGAAGATGAAAAACTGGGAAATTTTGATTCAAGGAGTGATGAAGGAATATTTTTAGGATATTACACTTGAAGTAAAGCCTACAAATGCTATAACAAAAGGCTAGACAAGATTGTGGAAAGCATTAATGTTTAGATTGATGAAGTTATAAAACATATCAAGTCTAATCAAGATAATATTGATGATGCCTCAGACTGTGAAGACAATGTAGCAAATAATGATGAAAAACCTATGGAAATAGAAGTTGAGAAGACCCCTGCAAAGTATGTTCAAAAGGAGCATCCAACAGATCAGATAATTGGAGATAAAAATGAAGGAGTTAAGACTAGAAGGATATTTGCAAAGAACAAGGAACAAATAAATTTTTCTCTCCTATCTCAAATTGAACCAAAGAATTTATTTGAAGCTGGAAAGGATGAGAGTTGGATAGAAGCCATGGAAGAGGAGTTAAACCAGATTGAAAAGAAAAAAGCATGGGAACTGGTTCCTAGGCCCCTAAACAAAAATGTAGTTGGCACCAGGTGGGTGTTTAGAAACAAGTTGAATGAAGATGGAGCAGTGGTAAGAAACAAAGCAATATTAGCGTGCAAAGGGTATGCACAAGTTGAAGGCATTTATTTTGAAGAGACATTTGCACTTGTAGCAAGGCTAGAAGCAATCAAAATGTTTCTTACATTTCTCGTGCATAAAGGATTCAAAGTATATCAAATGGATGTCAAGTCTGCATTCTTAAATGGAAAACTAGAAGAGGAAGTTTACATTGAACAACCAGAAGGTTTTCAACTAACAAAAGATTTCAACCAGAAGTTTACATTGAGAAAGGCCTTATATTGTCTAAAAGAAGCACCAAGAGCATGGTATTCAAGATTAGACTAGTACTTGCAGCAACAAGGATTCAACAAGGATTCAACAAGGGATGTGCAAACACTAACCTATATTTCAAATATAAAGGTGAGCACATGATTGTAGTTGTTGTTTATGTGGATGAAATCATTTTTGGTGGTAGCAATGATAAACTATGTAAAATATTTTCTACACACATGCAAGTTAAGAAAAATAGATGAATCACCTAGGGAAAATCAGATAGTGAATAGGTCAATGATTGGGAGCTTGATGTATTTAATTATATCAATACTAGATATTATGCAAGTCATATGTTTAGTGGCAAGATTTTAGGTAGCACCTACAGAGTCACATGTCAATGTTGTAAAAAGAATTTTCAAATACATCAAGGGTATTGTTGACTATGGACTATGGTATTCCAAGAGTAAAGATTTCTCTCTAATTGCATATATAGATGTTTATTGGGAATGAAGTGTGGATGATATAAAAAGCACCAATGGAGGAGCATTCTTCTTGGGAAACAAGTTCATTTCCTAGATGAGCAAGAAGCAAGAATCAGTCACCCTATCCACTATTGAAGCACAATATGTGGTAGCAACAACATGTCGTACTCAAGGCCTATGGATGAAGCAAACACTTAAGGATATTAATGTGGAGTAGGGTAAGTGCAGGAGCATGATGGGCCAAAAAGTGGCAATATGATGGGTATGTGGCTGACGACTATTTTTTTACCCAAAATTGATGAAACGAAAATGGTTTTTAAAGGGTATTCTCAAATTTCCATTGATATAAATTATTCTTTACATTGAATTTAATAAGTAATTATTATTCATTTTCTATTTAAATTACAACTAAAGTCCTGATTGATAGGCTGATTGAAAAATATCTATAGCTTTTAAATGACATCACATTTTTTGAATCCAAAATATTTGTCACATTCTATGCTTTGCATAATATAGGATTAAAAAAAGAAAAATTAATTTCATGAAGTTTTGACCAAGTTAAGGTGGTTAGACATAAAAGTTTTATATTTTTTAAAAAGTTGTAATAAAAATTCATAATTAATTATTTACTTGGAAAAAAATTACAAAAAAATATGGATCACATCTGGGCATGAGTACTCTACTTATATCTAAAATCTTATAAAAACATATTATTATTTTATTGTTGTTAGGGTGGTCAGGCAGACACCTACTTCTTATTTTTTCCCTGAAATTTAAGTACCATTGTATTGAAATTTCAAATTTTTACCAAATAGACTTTTCAGTTTTTTAAACAAACCTAGTAGTTTTAGAAACTACATTCATTTTTCTATAGATTATATTCTTACATATTTTTGAAATAATATAGACAACTTATTCAAATTTTTACGTCAAGTTGCCTAACTCTGATTTTTTTGAATTTTTTGCCACTTAAAGGCCTATTTTTTCCATGATGATCCTGCACATACCCAGTACAAAGAACCTATCTCAATTCTTTGTGATAATCTAAGTACCATAAACATATCAAAGAATCCAGTGATGCATTTTATAACAAAGCACATATCTATTAAGTATCACTTCATAAGAGAGAAGGTTGCAGATAAGGAAATCGACATGGAATATGTTCCCACTAAGGAACAGATAGCTAACATTTTCACCAAGCCTCTTTCCAAGGAGCAATTTGAATACTTGAGGAAAAAATTGGGAGTCATTGCTCCCACATCATATCACTAGTCTCTAGTGAATGAGCATATATCTAGGGGGAGTTTCATCCATATCTCAATCATCCCTGGAAATAGACTGGATAAATCAAGTCAAGTATCAGTGGTTTTACAAATTTCTAACGACTTGATGGTTGTATTGTTCCAGATTCCCATCTTCTCTTTGAATTTATTTTCAAAGGGAGAGTAATGTGTTAGGGGGAGTCTACCCTTTTCCATTGATGTCAAATGGGGATAAGATCATGAACAAACAAATGCTCATTTGAGCAGGATGAGCACATCATAGCCCGAGGAGCATTGCTTTATGTGTCCAATCAGTGTAGAACTCAAATAGTAATAGATCTCAATTGCTTTCAATTGGTATCAGAACATTTAAATTGATTGGTATGAGCATTTAGTTTTTCCATCAATGCCAAAAGGGGAGATTGTTGGCATATAGTTGTCATTGATGTCAAAAGTGAAAATCGGGTATATGCAGGATCATGATGGGCCAAAAAGTGGCAATATAATAGGTATGTGTAGGGTATGTGGCTAACGACGTTTTTTTAACCCCAAATTGATGAAATGAAAAGGGTTTTTAAAGAATATTGCTTTCCACCAATATAAATTATGCTTTACTTTGAATTTAATAAATAATTATTATTCATTTTCTATTTAAATTATGACTAAAGTCGATTGATAGGATGATTGAAAAACATCTATAGCTTTCAAATGATATCACATTTTTGAATCCAAAACATGCATCAAATTCTATGCTTCACATACTATAGGATTAAAAATGAATTTCATGAAGGACCATTGAGTTAAGGTTGGTTATACACATGAGTTTTTATATTTGTTAAAAGTTCTAATAAAAAATCATAATTAATTATTTACTTGGAAAAAAATTATTAAAAATATGCATCAAATAGGGACATGATTCCTCTACTTATATCTAAAATATTATAAAAATATTATCATTTTATTGTGGTTAGAATTGATTACCTACTTCTTATTTTTTCCCAAATTTAAGTACTCTTGCATTGAAATTTTTAAATTTTCACCAAATAGATTTAAAAATAAAAAATAAACCTATTAGTTTAGAAAATAAATTCAATTTTCTACAGATTCTATTGTTACATATTTTTGAAATAATATAGATAACTTATTCAAATTTTTACGTCAAGTTGCCTAACTCTGATTTTTTTGAATTTTTTGCTACTTAAGGGCTTGTTTTTTCCATGATGATCCTACTCATACCTAATCATGCAAGGGAGGTTGTTGGAATAATGACAAAAGATGAGTGTGAGAGTAATGGAGCTGATGGAAAATTAGATGGTAGATTCGAACTGGGTTTCTTCAGATCTTTCTAGAAAGGTATTGTGTAGGTCTTGATATCAATAGAGATGTCAACATTCATTTGTTCATGCTCTCGGTCTAGGGTTTATTAGTTAAACCTTATGTGTGTAGGAGCTTATAGTCATGATGCTCACAAACGTTCTATTTTTTCATTAGCTAGATGTAGCAGGTTGTTGGTAGCTTAAGTTGTGACTTAATCCTTTGATGTCGATTGGGGAACTGCCCCCTTCACCTTGCATTTACCGACTGAGCAAATATTTGGTGAGTCTAATAATTCCTAAGTATTGAGCATATATTTTTCTTCACAAGATTGATTGTGATGGTTAAGGCTTCAATATCTAATAGTTTCCACAAACACCATTGAGTTTGTGGTGGGTCCCAATCAAGACCCGCGGGGTCAGCGAGAATGGTGGTGATCGAATGTTGAGGATCGATGGTGCTCACAACATGCATGGTGGGACCTACATAGGAAGAAAACCTAGTTAGTGGAACGTGATGTCACAATGATAGGTGGAAATAAATGATTGCATCAAGGATGTCAGTAATGGTGTATGATCAACAATTGTGATGAAAATCTGATGGTGTGCATCATTTTTGTTGGGTTTTTGGTGGATCCTGACTAAGTCCCATGGGGTCAGGGGAGAGCGATGGAGATTAATCCATGGTGGATGGATATTGACCATCGAAGAAGATGGTGGGACCCGGTAAGGAAAGAAGCAAAGGTGATGATGGTGGATGATGACTTGTGATGACAAGTGGCAAAAGAAGATTTTATCGACAAAAGAACTCACATCATTGTTGTGAGTTGTGTAATGATGATGTGGATGAAAAATGGAAATATCCCACAGACCCCACAAGGTTTGTGTTAGCACATTGTCAGAGCTTGAGTGAGATTTAAATGATTGCTTATTAGACAATCATGATTTAAAGTTGCAACTGTGAATGGAAAGTGCAAGATTGTGGTGTGAAGCCAGTAGATCGATAGCCCAAATTTGATTGTAGTAATCACAATGACTAACTTAGTATAAAGAGGGTTTCAATTGGAAATTAACAGAGAGGAAAGAATTAATTGGTCCAAATGCACCTAGTGACCAATGTAAATGAGATTTGATGCACAAAACAATGACACAAATTGCAGAGGTGATCATAGAGACAAGAATCAAGATCAAATCGAATAATTAGAACACATTGAATGCATAATAAGATTTTAGGGTTTGACAGAGAGAATGAAGGGAAATTATCTATATCTAAATTAAATATCATGTATCTCGATGAACATATAGGTTGTTGGTGAAGTCTACAAGCGAGGGAAACCCTAATAAGATGCAAGGGCTGATCTAGACAAAGTAGTAGATCTTGAGGTAATGATTGCATGTTGGTAAAGAAGGAAGACAATTAGGTATTGTCTATGTTGTTGAGTTTGCAAGTGTTTTGTGTTGAGTTAGAAGTCAGCAAGTGCATAGAGTGATAAAAAAAGAGATGTACAACTGAGAATGCATTAGAGAAGAGAGTGCAGAGTAGAAGTATGTGTTGCTGAGAGTGCAGCTACAACAATAGAGTGTAAGTTGCAATAAGTGCAACAATGTATTATATGTATTGATGCATCTCAAGTTGATGTAGAACCATTTATATGCATATTTGAGCTTGTAATGTTGTAGAGGTTGTTGCCTCATTTGTACTGAGTTGGTGTTTAGAGTAGGAGATTGGTGCTCCTAAATCAGGGACTTAGTGCTTCCTTGGGTGGGTTCCCTAAAACATTGTAATAGAAGTTTTATTTGTGACGTTGGATTTGAGAAGTAGACTCAAGCAACCTTTGTGACTGTGGTTTTTCCCATCTTGGGTTTTCCACGTATATCATGTGTTATGTGATATGCTGTGTGCTTGATTATATTTCTATATCAAATGTTTAATATCTACAGATTAAGGGTTAAAGAAATTAGTTTGCACAGAAGGTTTTAAGAAGGCTAGAATTTTTATATTTATTGATTCATCCCCCCTCTCCATAGACTATTGTGTTCCAACTGATTTAATGTCAAATTTAAAAAATAAAATTATTTTTTTTATAATTATTGATCTTATTTTAAATAAAAAATAAAAAATTTAAATAAATATAAAAAAATAAAATTTGATGTATAATATATATTACAAAATAAATATAATGCTAATGTAAAATGTAGAAATATAAAATATGATATAATGTGATATTAAAGATTGAAGATCTAATGCCAAATATTAAAAATTAAATTAATTTTTATAATTATTAGTTATTTTAAAGAAAAAAAGAAAAAAAATTAAAACGGACATACAAAAGAAATAAAAAATTGATGTAAAATATAATATATAATATAAAACATAAAGCTCATTGTTAAATATTCAATCTAAATCTAAAATATATATTTTAATAAATTATATAGATTACAATAAAAATAGAAACATATTTTATATGTAATTCAAAAGATAATATATAAGTAAAGTTAATTTGTCAATATTTTGAATATAAAATATAGAATATAATTAAAAAAATAAAAAAATATTAATTTTTTATGTAAAATAAAAAATGTAATATAAATTCTAGGGGCCTTCTTTTTGTGTTTTGTGTGGGAACGGGGAGGAGGATGCTGCACACTTGTTTTTCCAATGTCCCTTTGTTATGCAGCTTTGGCATATGTGGTGGGAGGTTTGGAAGCAACCTTGTGTTCATGCTTCCTCTTTGGTGGAATTCTGGGATAGTATGGGTCGACCCCCCTCTGTGGCTGCCTTTTTGCAGGATGTTTGGTATGTTGGTCCTACCTTTCTTCTTTGGCAGATCTAGCTGGAGAGGAATCACAGGTGATTTCATGGTATGAAAATGGTGGGTCAACAAGTGTGGATGCGTATGTTAGGTATGATTCAAGAGTTGGTAGTGGCTAAAAGTGATGTGGTTTTTCCCTTGGGGAAAAAGGATGTTGAGTTGGTAGACAGATTGGGCCTTCATGAGATACATTCTTCTTCTGCTAGTTCAAGGAGCTTTTGGCATGGGAAGAAGAGAGTCCAACGGGCAGGTAGGTGGTTGCCTCCTCCGGGTGGCGTTTTGAAGATCAATACGGATGGATCTTCTAGAGGTGATCCTGGTCCTGCTGGGATTGGTGGAGTTGGTAGGGACTCAGTGGGTTCGGTGATATTTCTTTTCTCTATCCATGAGGGGGTGTAGACTGTTAATCTCATGGAGGGTTTGGTGATTCTTTATGTTGTGGAGCATGCCTTTGCTCTAGGTTGGCAAAAGGTTATTTGTGAAGCTGATTCACAGGTCTTGATTTCTCTTTTGAATGAGAGGAAAGTGTCTGGTATTAACTGGCAGTTGGCCTTGGTGGTTCATCGGATTCTTCAAGTTAGCTCTAGGATGGTGGAGGTCTCCTTTGTTCATATCCCGAGGGAGTGGAATAGGGTTGCTGACTACTTGGCCAAATGGGCTTCTGAGCATGATGGTGGCTGGAAGATTGAAGACTAGATGCAGGTTTCCCCTGAGTTGCGTCAGGAGTTGGATCGGTTCCTTGAGGAGGATAGGAGGCTTCATGTTGATAGTTGATGTTGTTTGATTGAACTGGTTCTTTTGGTTCCTGGGGCTTGAGCCCTTGATTTTTGCTGTAATGTGCTCTTTTATTTACAATAAAGTTTTTACCCCCTTTTTTATAAAAAAAAAAAAATGTAATATAAATATAATATAATATAATTGGAAACCATATATAATAATATAAAGTTAAAAAATATAGTTAATTGTGAAATATATAATAAAAAGTTTAATGTAAAAACTAAAATTTTTAATGTGACAAAATATAATGTTGTATTAAATATAAAGATATGTGTAAAATTAAAATTATAAAATAGAGATTAGCAAAACTATATTTTTATAAATTTTATAAAATTAAATATAAGATGTATATTTTTATTGTGATAAGTATAGACTTAATTTAAATTAAAAGTTGAGTTTTATACATCATTAATAATATTGTGGTTGCTAAACCTACAAATATTTCAATCTTGGTGAACATTAATAGTAATACTAATCAAAATTAAACAAATCAAGCATCCATATGAGATATTGAATCATGCTTAAACAAACAAAGTGATAAAATACCAGAAAGACTAAGCATGCTCAAACCTGTCCCATATTGGATTGGTGCTATTGTGGAAAATAGCCCTTTCCCAACCCTTGATAATGCCAATGATGATGATGTAATGGACAAAATCAGTTCTCAAATGAAGAGAGTGACTTTGTAGATGATTTGTAGATGAAATACAAAGATTGTGGAGGATTTGATCAAAGGAGATGATCTCTATTTAAAGATTTTCAAATTGGAAGAATGCTTCTAAGAGAGCAATATGGGATCAAAAATAAGCCAATGAAAAGAGGCCACTTGTCAACTTGTCATAGGTTGGAGGATGAGCACATTTTGGTCAATGTGCCAAAGAGAGGGAGATTTCAAATTTGAATTTGTGAAATAAATGTTGCATTTGACTTGTGCAAGGGACATGTAAGAGCTCATAAATTCCTTGTTGGATGTACATGTCCACTTGTTTTTGAATTCAAACTTGAGGGAATATTCCTCAAAGATGCCACGCTGATGGAAAATGCTGATTTTATAAATGAATATAAATGATTTATTGGTGCAAGTGGGAAAAACTAGTGGATGTGATGGGTGGTTAGGTTAGGTTAATTATGATTAGATTAGATTAAGTAATGATTAGCTGATTTTGACCCCTTTGGCTTGAATATTTGATTTATTTAAATCAAAAGGGATGGAAAATGCATTTAGGATTTAATTAAATAAATGTTTGATTTATTTAATTAAAGGGATGATGCTGGGATCAAGTTTGATTTATTTAATGTAAGTTGGTGACTTTAGGAGATTGATAAATAAACTTGATTTATTTGATGAATATGACCTAATCGAATGAATTATGCCAATTTTGCGTGTCTACAAATATGTAGCCATTTATTACATAAATTTAATTATACATTAAATTAAAAATCAAATCATTTAAATTATGTCATTATATAAATCTATTTTAGAAATATATAAAATGATTATCTTTTTCAAAAAATATAATTAATAAAATATAATATAATTAAAATATGTATAGATTAATAATGTTTTAAATAGATTAATAATGTTAATATTGTTTGTAATATATTTATTATATTTTTTAGGTAGGGAAAGGAAATGTAAATCTCAAGGTAGGGAATAAATGTATGAAAGAAAATATGTGGAAAAGGATACAAATACGATAACATAAAGTCAAATATAAGGTGATAAGTGTAATTGAATGTAAAATAGAAATTAATAAAGATCAAAGAATAAGCCAAGCTTAGCATGAATGTATCACTCATGATCTATGTAACTTTATCAAGGCATCCCATCAAAATAGGTCCAAAAACTAATTCAAGTTAGTATGTGTAAGAAAATTTCACCATTACAAAATTGTATGTATAAAAAAGGTTTACAATAAAATATTGTGTATATACTATCAGTGTAATTAATGCTTGCATACACATATCTTGACCTAAGCCTACTTAGGCATTTATTGTGCATGTTGATATTTCTTGGTATTTTCCTGATATTTTCCTTTGCTTGTTTATAGACTGTTGAGGTGTTGAAACACCTCAACACATCCTACTTGGATATTTCTCATTTATAAGGAGACCCCTGTCTGTCTATTAAATAGGTTGATTGCATACAGTTTGGTGCATTCATTGTGCTTGATTTATATCTCTATGATTGTTGGTTTCTTCATGGTATTAGAGCAGAACATAGAGTTCTTAGGCCGTAAAGGTGACATATACTATTGTTTTTGCTCAATTTCAAAGTGTGGATCTTATCCTCATAGCTGGAAACAATATTCTCCAAGAAGAGGCATGATCTCCTTGGTTCTATTGAGCTTATTGCTATGAATTGGGATGATTACCTATTTTCTTTTGCTATTTCTGACATTTCAAACATTGGCGTTGGATTGCAGACATTAATCACTTTTTTTTTACAAACCCATGATTATTTGTGTCCTGTTTCTTCTACATAACCATTTTTTTAGATCAAATTTGATTTCCATTAAAATTTTAGGCGCAAGGTACTCAATCTAGGTGCAATTTGTCTTGGTGTCAATTTATTTTGCAACTTCAAGACTCTGCTTCTGATACAACATAGGAAGAAGATATACCCTGCTTGATCTCCATTCAAATCCCTCACAGCTTGTTTGTGTAGAATTGCTTCCTAGTTCAAGTATCGTTAGAGGCAACCGCTATCAGCTGCTTGCCCATGTTTGGTCTTCAAATTTGGTTTTTTGAATCCTGCAATGCAGAACATCCTCTATGTTTGGACTATGGACTCTATGGACTCTGCATTCTCTGTATGGCATATTCTGGCACTATGGTTCGCTATGGGCTAACCAATAAAGCAGAGCATTCCCTCCTTGGTGACCATGCTAAATATTTTTGAGCTTCATCACATAGGATTTGCTGTAGTTTGAAGTTTGTGACCCCTCACACAAATTCCTCAAGCTCTCACATTCACATGGGCACTTTGGGTGTTGAATATGGTGAATATGTTGAGTGTCTTTGAAGGCGTGATTTGGAAGGAGCCATAAAAAAAAAACTCTATTCAAAACACTATGTCTTCTAGTTCTTTCATGGTTTAGTGTTGTTTGACCCGTGATATCACAAGATAGAGGTGCGATTTGTTGATTTTACAAGCCGATTTGTTTTCATCCTGGTTGTCTTTGATCTACAACTGCAACTTCTAGACTCTTTTTTTTTTAACTAAGAGTTTCAAATTCGACATTTTTTTTGCATATAGTATTCTATGTGTTCATTAAGGGCCAAATATTTTGTAAAGAGTGAAAATTACAATTTGCAATTACTTTTGCATTGAAGCTCAAATTTGGGATTTTTTTTGCAAAAGTGTATCATTTTTCACCACACATCCAAAGAGCACAAAATTGCACTCATTCTATAAAGTGCCTCTTTGTGTCCTTTTTTGGGTCATTTACAAAGCAGTCCTTCTATAAAGTTCCAAATTGGGAGGGAAAAAAAATAATCAAGGGGGGTGTTTTGGGTAGTTCATTTTTCTCACTTCCTTGAGATGTGCTTGTGTTGTGGTTTTTTCACGTTTGAATGCATTTCTATCTTTTCTTTTCCACATTTCTACAAAAAAACTATCTTAGTCAAAGAAATATGGAATCTAATGTTGATATAGTGCCCTTAACACCTTTCAATTATCATGATTGGAAGGTGAAAGTAATTCTTGTACTTAAGAACAAAGGTTTATATAGGGTAACTATGGGAACAAAGAAAGAACCTAATGCAGCTAAAGACAAAGAAAAGTTTTTTAATAAGTGTGATCAATCATTTGGCTTTATATGCTTAAATTTATCTCCTAATTTGTTGTTCCATGTTGAGAACTTGAAAACACCCAACCAAGTTTGGCAAGGTCCTGACAAACTATTTTGGAAAATAGATGAACTTAGAAGCCATGAGTTTGAAAATCAACTCTTAGGTCTTAGTCCTAGGAATTTCTCAACTTTACAAGACTTTTTTACTAAGTTTAACTCCTTGAAGTTGCACTTAAAATATTGTGGAATTGACAAGAAAGAGGATCAATTAATCCTTTCTGTACTTTCCAAGTTAGGTCCAGAATTTTTTGTGTTTGTATCAAATTTCTACTCTACTAAAAGGGCTCTTGCAGCCTCATGGTCAATGCCCACACTTGATAACTTCATTGCTGACCTCACAAGGGAGCAAGAAAACTTAATTCAAATGGGTAATTTGAAGTCTACGAAACCTCAAGACCTCCTTGCAGGGAATGAAACACCACAAACTTCAAAAGGGGAGAAGAAGAACACTAAAAAGGACAAGAAAGTTAAGAAAGAAAACAAAATTGACAACTCCAAAAAAGATTCTCAAGGTAAAAAGAGAGTTGCATGAACCTTTTGTTAAAATCTTGGACATGATGAACAACACTGCATGAAGAAAAAAATTGAAGTTCTACAACAAATTCTCAAAAAGAATAATATAGGGCTACCTGATTCTATCAAGGCATCTTCATCAAATCAAGATAATACTAAGGAGAAAGAGAAATCAAAGGGAAAATCCTTAGTTGCTAAAGCATCTTTATCTCCATCATGGATTCTTGACTCTGGTGCTTCACACCATATTCGTTCTTCATAGGTTGTCTTTTCATCCTTAGAACCATCAAGTATGTCCATAGTCACCTTAGGTGATGATACTCCAGCATTGGTAAAAGGGAGAGGGTCTGTTGAAGTTGAAGGAGGAACATTTTCCAATGTTCTAAGTGCACCTTCACTCTCAACTAATCTCCTTTCAATGTATCAAATAATTCATTTAGGGAAGGGCATGAGAGTACAATTCTCTCCGAAATCAGTTGAGATAAGAGAATTGCAAAGCAACAATTTTGTAGCAATAGGAGACGAAAATCACCAATCAAGATTATATGCCTTCAATAATTTTTCCATAGATATTTCTCCAAAAGCACTACTAACTCATTCAGATGAAGTTAGTAAACTATGGCATGAGCAGTTTTTCCATCTTAACTACTGCTATTTTGAACAACTATGTCAACAAAATATGGTTAAGGGATTAGCTAAGGTTCAATTTTCTAAAGGACTTTGTGAGGGTTGTGCAATTGGAAAGCATCCAGAAGAAAAAATTGACGAAGGTAAATCAAGGAGGGCAACACAAGTTTCAGAACTTGTTCATAGTGATGTTTTAGGGGCTTTTTCCCATCCATCTTTTACAAAGGCTAGATATTTTCTCACCTTCATTGATGATTTCTCACATTTTACATGGGTCTACTTTCTTAGACAAAAATTAGAAGTGTTTGAGTCTTTTCAAGATTTCAAAGCTCTTATCGAAAAACAGTCACAGAAAGTCATCAAGGTACTTCGAACAGACAATGGGAGAGAATATGTCAACAATAGTTTTGAGCAGTTTTGTATATCAAAGGGGGTCGATCCACAACCAGTATTTCCTTATACCCCACAACAAAATGGTGTTGCATAACGTAAAAATAGATATTTAAAAGAGATGGCTAATTGTATGATTCACTCTAAGAGCCCCACACCATCATATTGGGCAAAAAAAATCAGTTGTTCATGTTAAGTATAGAATAGAGTTCCAAATAAAGACTTAAAGGGTATCACTCCCTTTGAAGCTTGGAAAGGATGGAAACCTGCAGTTGTTCATTTCAGAGTTTTTGGCTTGCATGCCATGGATCGCATTCCAAAAGAGCAACGCAAGGCTATGGATCCTCAATCCAAACCTTGCATATTTGTGGGATATCTAGATGGTGTAAGGCTATTGCCTCCACCCTACCACACATGAGTTGTTTATTGAGAGAAGTGTTAAGTTTCAAGAAAAATCTCTTGAAACTATAATTGACATGTGTCAACATATTGTGGACTCTTCAGATCCTGATTACAGTAATAATGATTTAGATCATTCTCAGCAGATTCCTAGTGTAGTATCTTCTTCTTCCAGTTCTCACAGTGATGAGGGTTCATCTTTATCTAGTTTAGGGATTGCATTAGAAGTTGATATATTTGTACCAAACTCACCCACATCTTACACTATACATAGGATAGATACAAGGGTACATGATTCAATAGATGATAGACTAATTCAAGTAGATTTTCAGGGGGGGCCACATGCCTTCTTTGCTTTAGTTTCTGATCCACAAACATTCAGAGAGGCATCATGCATACCAGAGTGGGATATTGCTAT
Organism: Sequoia sempervirens; assembly: GCA_007258455.2. NCBI lineage: Eukaryota > Viridiplantae > Streptophyta > Pinopsida > Cupressales > Cupressaceae > Sequoia > Sequoia sempervirens. Next base: position 9,373,205 of record VDFB02000363.1, on the reverse strand, counting down.
GGATGAGGAATATGATTCCTTGATTAAAATTCACACTTGGGATTTGAATTCACTTCCTAAGGGAAGGAAGATAGTTTTATGTAGGTGGATATACCGAACTAAATTTACAGTAGATGGGTCAGTTGATAAGTATAAAGTAGGATTTGTAGCCAAAGGTTTTTCACAAGTTGTAGGAATTGACTATATAGAAACCTTTGCACTAGTTGCTAAAATGACTTGCATCAGACTCACACTTGCTATAGCCACATCACATGGATGGATTGTACATCAGATGGATGTGAAGAGTTCTTTTCTTCACGAAGACCTTCAGGAGGATATTTACATGGAACAACCACTAGGTTTTATTCAAGATTCATCCTTAGTTTATAGACTTAAGAAATCTTTCTATGGCTTTAAACAAGCTCATAGAGCTTGGTATGCCAATATGGACTCCTACCTCCTATCTTCAGGTTTTACTAAATGTCATTATGATCATAATGTGTATCTACTATGGTAGGATGATTCAATTTTGATACTGATTCTATATGTTGATGATCTTTTGATTACTAGGAGTACTTCATCTACCATTGAGGCAGTGAAGACATCACTTAAGGATAGATTTGACATGACAGACTTGGGTTTATTGCACTACTTCCTTGGAATAGAGATTTCACAATCAGCTTCAGGGATTACTCTTGCACAACCCAAGTATACTCTCGATCTACTTGCACGATTTCATATGACTACTTGCAAACCATCTTCAACTCCCTTTCTTTCTAGAGTCAAGCTTGAGACTTCCTATAATACACCATTGTTTGATGCTACATTATATTGAAACAAGTTGTTGGTAGTCCTATATACTTAAGTCATACCAGGCTAGACATTTCCTATGTAGTAGGCATGGTTTCGAGACTTATGCAAGAACCTCATGAGCTACATTAGAAAGTAGCTAAGAGGATCCTTCACTACCTTCATGGTACTCTTGGGTTTGGGATTCACTACATAATTGGTTCATCACTTGACTTGGTTGGTTATACAGATTCAAATTGGGTTGGTGACACTGAGCATCATAAGTCCACTTCAGGGTATAACTTTTCACATCATTTAGGTCCTATCAGTTGGTCTAGCAAGAAGCAAAATGCTAAATTACTATATCATCCACAAAGGAAGAGTTCAGGGGGGTTGTTAACTCAGCTACTGTGGCTATATGACTTCAAGGAATTCTTTTTGAGTTTGGTACTCCTTTCAGACAGCCTACAGTCATCTATTGTGACAACCAGAGTACTATTCAGATATGTAGGAATTTGGTTCAACATCAATGAACTAAACACATAGAAATTCATATGCATTACATTCGAGAGATGATTCATGGTAAGATCATCGACTTAGTATTTTTCCAGTCTTCATAGTAGGTTGTTGACATATTCACCAAACCCTTCATTGAGAGCAATTTCATTCATCTACGAGCTCTTCTTGGCCTATGGTCTATATCAGTATCATCATCATCCTTGGGGGTGGGGGCTTTCTAGTCTTCTCCACTTCTTCTCTCTTTTTGGAGGATAGTTTTTTTTCCCACTGGGTTTTCTATCTTACTCTATTTTTTAGAGAGATTTCATTGTACATGGGTACCTCACCAGGCTTATAGCTAGGACCCATTTTATCTATGCTCACCTAAGTTATGCTTAAGGGGGGGTTGTCAGTGTAATTAATGCTTGCATACACATATCTTGACCTAAGCCTCCTTAAGCATTTATTGTATAGGTTGATATTTCCTGATATTTTTCTTTGCTTGTTTATAGATTGTTGAGGTGTTGAAACACCTCAACACCTCCTACTTGGATATTTCTCCTTTATAAGGAGACCCTTGGCTGTCTATTAAACAAGTTGATTGCATACAGCTTGGTGTGTTCACTGTACTTGATTTATATCTTTGTGATTGTTGGTTTCTTCATATACAATGCACCAAAGTATAGGTAAATATTATAATAATATAACCATAAATAAATATTCACTTAAGAATATATAGTCACACAAGAAATAAGAGGTGGAAAATCATACTAGGGGCAAGGAGAAACCTACTCAAAGGAAATATCAATTACAAAATCTTAAGAGCGATAGGTGACAAGAGATGTAAGCATTGGGTTATCTTTCAATGACAAAAATTTATTGTGGTGACTTAACATCAATGCCCCTTGTATATCTTCTACTAAAAATTGTAGAATCAAATCTCTTAGTTTCTTTCTCAAAAGTATTCACCATCAATGGTCTTGTTTCTTTATGAAAGTAGACCATATGGCATTGTGTTACAATTTTATTTATTTTTCTATTGATTTACATTGATCATTCACATTATGTGGCATAAAAGAGATAATTCTACATTATGCTCAACAATCTAGATCTCCAACCTCCTCTTTTGTGGTGGAAATATTGCAAGCGGAATATTGACACTACATTTATGAATTACAATTTTGGGATCCTATAGAGAGTTCCTAGTCTATTATTCTTCACTCTTAGTAATATTAACAAGTGGTGGGGAGTGATTTCATCCCCATGCACTTATATTTATAGAATTACTAGAGTTTGGTAAGTCATAGTTGAAACTAAGATTACTCATTGTCTTTGGTGTCAAACATACAAATGGCTTCTAGTTTGATGAAAATATTATTCATATTAATTTGGCTCATACTAAGAACCCAACTTGCCATATTAAATTTTAGTAATGATTTATGAAATTGAACTTATAAATTAAATTAAGTCTATATTTATAACCATAAAAGCATATACAATATTAATCCATATTATATTTAATTCTATCAAGTTTATTAAAATATAGTTTTGCTAATCTCTATTTTTTATAGTTTTTAATTTTACACATATAGTATTTTCTTACATTAAACTTTTATTTTTCCATTAGAATTTTTATTATATATTTCACAATTAACTACATATTCTACATTTAATTCTATATTTTAAATTAAATTCTATTTTCAATATACTTTATATTATTATTATACAATATTCAATTATATTATATTACATTTATATTAATCTTTTCTTTTCTTTTTTATGTCAAAATTATATAGTATATATTTAATTACAATCTATATTTTATATTAGAAATATTGAACAAATTAACTTTATCCAATATATTATTTTTTGAACTATATATTTTGTAATTTATATTTTACATCAAAATTTGTTTTTTATATCCATTTTATATTTTGTTTGTTTTTTCTTTTTCTTTTGAATAATCAATAATAATATATTTTTTAATTTTTTTTTATATTTGACATTAAATCTTCAATTTTAAATTTTACGTTTATCATATTTTATATTTTTACATTTGACATTAACGTTATATTTAGTATTTTATATTTAACTATATATTTAAAATTAAGTAAAATATTTAATATTTAATATTTCATATTTTAAATCAATAAAAAATATGTAAAATAAATATGTTAAATTATTATTTTTTAAATAAAAAATTATATATTATAATATATTATATAAAGTGTACAGTCAATAAAATATTTAACTAAAATCTTATTAAATAAATTAATATAATCTCGTCCAAATCTGCCACATTCTTTTTATCCTTAAAATATGGTAACAAAGAACTTTTAAAAAGAATAAAAAAAATGGGTAAACTGCCTCATGAGGCTGGTCATGGTTCGCTGCATTCGATAGCCGCGTCCTCTATTGCATACTTTCTAGGTCAAAGTACCATGTGGTACCTCCATAGCCACAACTTGTACAGTCTCAGAAAAGCAACGTGGGGAAAATAAATAGCCGCGTCCTCTACTGCATACTTTCTAGGTCTAAGTACCATGTGGTACCTCCATAGCCACAACTTGTACAGTCTCAGAAAAGCAACATGACATTTGATTTCTTGTGGGAGGTGGGGACAACGATAAAAGACAAATCTGTGTTCTTCATAGAAAGCTTCAATGCAGGAACGAAACAAAACAGGGGAAAATCCAGACGAAGCAACTGCGATAGTTGATGGAATCTTCCTCATGAGCGACTCCTATAAAGCAAAAATGTTTGTTCTACCTTTTTACTCATCAAATTCTCGCCTTACCCTTTACTAGCTTCGCACTCAAGTTACTGCAGTATTATCTTCACCCTTTTTGTCCCGCTGTTTTTCTGCAGTACGCCAGAAATAGAAAAATAAGATCCACCATTTGAATACTTGTCGTTTGAGTGCCTGACAAAACAATTCATGAATTGATAGAGAATCGTACAATAGCAGCACAAGCTGCAACAAAAGCATGAAATCTGCCGATAAGCGATCAGGCAGGCCCGAAACAATGCTTGGCACCGCTAAGTCTTCTCACATAATATCTAAACTTAACGCTGTGACTTCAAGCGCTAGAGTTATCCCGACCATTCGAACTGTGCAAATTCTTTCACCACAGTTTTTCGAAACCGATGAGGCCAATTTTGTTGCCCTAGCGCAGAAGCTTTCTGGAAAGAATTCGGTGCCGAAGAAGTTTACCGGCACAGTCGGCTCAAAAAAGAGTGATTTCAATGAGAGTATAGTCAAAGCTCAATCTGCCGCGAATCATTCCCACGCCTTGGCGGTTGTCGATGAGCATTTGTTTTCAAAGAAAGCAAGCGAAAAGGAATATGATGCAGTGGCTCCTTTTGCAGCAATCAAGAGGGATTCATTGGAGGAAGACGGAGTGCAAGTGTGTGATAGTTTTTCTGATGTTTTTGGTGAATTAGAAAAGTTGGATTTTTTGAGTACCCTCACAGACTCATGGCCAACGCTAACCGAGTTTCCCATGATTTATTCTCCTACTGCGGAACAGATTGATTATATAGTAGCATTTTTGAGACCCTAAACAGTGGCGGACTTAGTCATTTTTATCAATAATCGTCCTTAAAGTAGTTGTTTGGGATTTCCATCAAGAGCATCGTCGTGAACATATAAAGCTGGAACGCACGCAAACATGTTTAAGGTATTCCTTGTCTTTCATTTTCGTAGTGTCTCCGTCCAAGAGATCAGCACTACATAACAAAGGTTTTACTGTAAGCCATTTGATTGGGATTTTAGGTACTATGTGAATGTGTGTCAATATTCAACATTTGATGTTAGTATATCTGTACATCTTTATTCCAACCGGTTAAACAGAAAATACCTTGGCATTGAATGGAAAGTTGCATTGAAATATTAGTTAGTCGTTTCAAAAACCACTAAAATCGAGCTAATGTGTGTCGGAATAAAGGGGGTTTGTAATGCATACAAAAACAGCTAAGCATGAATGTTAAATAAAGCCGATTCTTTTCTATTTTTTTTTTTTAATTAACACGTGCTTAAATGAAATTAGTGCGTGAGCGAAATTTTGTGGCTATGTGAACAATTTAATTATAAAATTAGACAACACAAAAAAAATCAAACATTCAGTTAGAATTTTAGGAAATCTAATTGTGTTAGACCTTTTAGTTGTATGAAATGGTTTTGGTCTTTCATCAATTTGATGTGTGTTTATTGAAGTTTGACAATATAATATTGCATTCCAAAGTGTATCCATAATAGTATGGATTGGAATTGAATTTATAGATGTTTGATGGGGATGATCAATGGATAGGATTGATTTGAGTGATGAAGGGTGAAGATGGCTTGGAATTTCTCAACGATAGAGATGGTGTCGAGTGGGACAAAGAGGTGGGATGAGAAGATAGGGGGCACTATGAGGTACTTTTTGTAGGTGCTTCATAAAGGTGCTTTTTGTCAATACCTTACACATAAGGTATTTGAGAGGACACATGAAAATTTAAAATTATCTTTTATGAATTTGAAGCATGAGGGTCAATACCTCCCAAATACATTGGGGTCTTTTCCAAAAACAAAAATTAAGGTTGAGGGTATCAAGTAGGTTGTGTGGGGATTTGGAGTAGTCAAATTGACATTTAATCATGGATTAAGTGTGCACACATAGTTAGGGGTAGATTAGAGGGAAATTAGAGGGTTAATGATAGGTTAGAAAAAGTGATGGAGGGTGTGACAAAGGCATAAGGGGAGGGAGAGCATGGGGTAAGTAAGGGGTGAGGTGAGAAATTAATATTTATATAAAAAATAGTTATTTAATTTTTAGAAGGAGATAAAGGGTAGGTAAATAATTAAGAATAATTATTTACCTTAGGTTAGACCCTAGGAGGGATAGAATAAATGATTTTAGATAATGATCAAGATAGCAAAATATTAATTAAATAATAGAAATATCATCCAATTAATATTTAGGTCCGAAATATGATAAATTAAGATAAATTGATCAAATTTAAATGATCAATTTTAAGTGTCTACATTTTTTCTCTCTTTGAAATGACATTAAAGTAACATTATTTCAAAGAAAAATAAAATATACACCATAAGAAGAAAAATATAATGAAATGGATGATGTAGAGGAAATGAAGAAAAATGGTCACGATGATGATTCTTCTTAAATAGTATAGGAAGAAAAAAATAGAATTCAGAAGACCTCTCAAAAAAAGAATATGACAAAAAGGAGGAGGAGGAGGAAGAGGAAGGAAGGAAGGAAGATAAAAAAACAAGGATGGGAAAAAAAGAAACAAAAGAAAATAGAGCTATGATGAAGAAATGGGAGCAAGAAGGGTGATGTGGGGGTACTTAAGGGGTAAAAACTATTCATTTTTATCATTAGCAATAGTGAATTTGACGAAAGGAGAAGAGAGTAGTAGAGAGATGGTGGTGAATATTCAAACTGTGGAACACCATGCGAATCGAGTGAGGATGCGGGGTTAGCTAGAGGGCACTAGCATAGAGGTAAGTAATTAGAAAATCACATAGTCAATTTTCTTCTGCATTTAGGGGGAGGGGTAGGGGACTATCACGTGGAATGTATCTATCAATCTCGATTCAATGATTGTCTTCCCAATTAGGCAGATATGTTGAATAAAGGACAAATGCAGAACACTTCAAAAAATCAATTAAGATTTAAGGGAATGTAATTAGGATAGGTGGATGTGTGAGGTAATGAGCAGATTAATTGATTTTAAATGAAGGCACAACTTTAAATCGATAGATGGGTAGAAGAATAAGCGAATTCGCCAATAAATCGGTAGATGGGAAATAAAGGGTGAATCCACTAATGGATCAGTGGATGGGTGGGATAAAAGGGTAGATCTGCTAAAAGGGCAGCTGAATAGAAAATGATAAATATGCTTTGTGTTTTAGCGAATCTTCTTGGGTAGCAAAAATAGAAGAAAATGACTAAAGGAGAGGGGATTGGAATTGTGGTTTAACTAGAAATGTTATATTGATGGATATTTGTGATGTGTAGGAGCAGTTGATTCAAATGATTATATGAGAGAGGTAATATTTGGTGCTAAGCTTGATTAGCCAATTTCAAGGTGTTGATTGGGTAATATTGAGGGCATGTGGGTTGGACTATGTGGCTTGAATGTTGATCATTTGAGCACATAGAGCAATATTGAAAACATTGGCAGAACGATATGAGCACATTTTGTCTCTCAATGAGGGAGATGACTATGACTCTCAATGACATTTGGAGGATACCATGGGTGTCAATCTAAGACACAAGTAGTATATACTAGGAGTTGAGGAGTTGATGTGTTGCTGACATGGTGATTTGGGTGAGTAGATCTACATATTGAAGGAGGTAGATGGATATAGGTGGGTATAGAGGATTAGTTTTTGATGTAACATTGGTATTAGTAGCCCTTTTCGACAACATATTACTACTTCAAATGAGTGTTGATATTTTTCCTTGTGACTAGTTGACTATGTATGTGGTGGATATGGTAGAGCACATGAGGTAGTTCATGCGGGGGGCTTCTATGTTATCCTAGTTATACATGGATATACACATTGTGTATTACAAGCCAGGGTTGTACATTAGACACATCACATTATTATAGATATGGGCATGGGAACATATAATAGTATGTTGACGAGTGGGTGACTAGTTGGATACAGATGTTGAGGAGTTAATAACATTCAACTAGAGGACGATTTTCTAATATAGTGAGATGGGGGTATGTTTATTGGTGGATAATATTAGATGATCTACAACCATGGGACATCATATGGTACCTCCATAAAGAAGATGGTGGATAGTAGGAAAATTTGTGAGTATATGGATACATGGTGACTCTCAACTATTTGATTCAAAGACATGATTATTTGATTGACAAATGCAAACTAGATAGGGTTAGGAGATAGTTCAACATGGCTTAGGATGCACTAATATGGCCACACACATTTCCAAATGTGTCATGGGAGGTAGGGAAGAGGGGGAAATAGGTGGATTATCAAGAGGTGGCTTAGGCATGGTTAGGCTAGCAGAGGTCGATTAAGATATGCATGTAGGGGTGACAAATGTATGTATGATAGTTGCATACCACACATGCTAGATGGGACAACATCTAGAGTGATTCATGCCACCTCAATAGGCTAGCATGGTTGGGAGTATCTGAGAAAATGTGAATGAGGCCAAGAGATAGATTAGAGCCTGAGGGGGAGTTTTGATAGGAGGATAATGTGGAGGGAGAGGCCACAGTGTAGGAGGATGAGTAGGAAAATGTGGTGAGAGAGGTCAAGTTGGAGGGAGAGGGAGAAGGAGTGAAAGAAGGAGGATGTCATAGATGAGGATATAGTGGTGGAGGAGGTGACTACAAGTGTAGTTACATAGTGGTAGTGGGTTGGGGTCCTTGAGTTTAAAGATCTTGGATGATATCGAAATAGGAAAATGGAGTGTAGGGATCACTTAGGCAAGAATAGGTATATACATAGGGATAAACACAAGCCCATGGAGGAGATGGTGGTTATGGAGGCTGGGGTGACCTAGAGGAGAGATTGGTGAGAGCATTGAGTGAGGGAGATGCTTTAGAAAAGAGGGACCAAATCTGTGGCAAGAGAGACAACCTTTAGGGTGAAAGGGATAACTTATAAGAAGGTAGGTAGGAGCAGTAGGTACATATGGCTACCTTGCAAGTGGGAAGGGACACTCTTACACTAGCACAAGATGCATGGAATCTAAAGAGGAATAGCCTAACAACATGAACATAAAGGGAAAAGGGAGAGGTGGTGAGGCTAAGGTAGGAGAGAGATGTGGAATAGGGCATGGTTGGAGATTATGGGATTGGAAAGATGGCTACATACTTGATATGATTATCCTAGCATAATTAGTGTTATAAGGGTCTATATGAGCAAGGTGTGCTAGCAAGATAGAGGGATCCTAGCTTTGTCTAGAGTAGCCAATCAAAGAGATAAAGTTCAACTAGATTTGGGTTCATGAGATTAGGCTCAAGAGTGATGGGGCTACCATCACCACCACTAGGGGTAGGATGAGTAGTAGGTCCTCTAACACACTTGGAGGGAGGTGTCAACAACTGCCTTAGATAGATGGATACATTTTGACATATTCCTTATGGCACATTTTTCTATCATGCTCTACGGAGCTGATTTATGTATGTCATGACATTGATGTATACATGATATGTATTTTGATTATGGATTATACACATATGATGGAAATTGTTATTATTTTTTATATGTGGACCATATGATGATTATATATATTGATTATTATTATTTGATATTGGATTATTCTTGTGGTATATGATTGTGCATGTTATGGACTTCTTATGTGCATGTTTATGATGAGTTATACATGCTTATGATGGAATATGATTATGCATATTTTGGAGACTTATACTTTTACATATGTTTATTGTTCTAACTATGATAATGCAAGATATGTGTGACTATATGGGCGTATGTTTATGAGGATTATATCATGAGATGATGTAGATAATATATATTGTGATATATACAAATGGTAATGATTTTTATGTATGTTGATGGATTTCTAACATATATTATAACTATGATGAGATTTATGGATGGTTATTTTTAAATTCATTGATTAACTCAGATGGATCCTAAAATGAACTTAATGATGAATGAAAAAATTATTAAACTAAAAATATATACACCTTAAATGAATTTAATTGATTAATGGAATGGTGGATGAAAATATTCTTAGACTAATGAATCTAAAAACCTAAAGTGAATATCATTAATTAATATATTGATGGATGAAAAGATGCTTAGACTAATAAATTGAAACACATAAAACAAATCTAATTGATTAATGCCATGGAGATGATAAATGAAAAGTGAAAATATGCTTAGACAAAGGAATCTAAACACCTAAAATAAATAAAATTTGATTAATGAAATTGAAAGGTTGAATTTTGTTGCTTTTATACTTGGGAGATAGAATAACAATCTTCACAGTCTCTCATTCAAGGAAAACCCTAGAGATCTCAATCAAAAGACAAAACAAGGAAAGAGATCTTGCAATAGGGTTGTCCTAGGGTATGATTGTAACCTAATGAGGGCTTCAACAACAAGTTAGGGCTTGGAAAGAAAAATGAAATGAAGGATAAAAAGAAAATCCTAAGGTTTCTTGGTTGCCTGAATTATGTCTCCCCATTCTACAAAGGTCTTGCAAAAGACAGGAAAGTGTTCTAGGAACACCTCAAAGAAAATAAGGATGGATGGTCACTCAAATCCATGGAGGTAGTTTAGAAAATAAAATTAAAATTTCCAAACTTCGCTTCTCTGCAAATTCTAGTTCTTGATTTACTAGTAATTCTTTACACTTATGCTTTTGACACTACTTGGTTAGTTGTGCTCATATAGGAAGAAGAAAATGGCAAAAGATATATCTGCGGATATAGATTTGGAACCTTCACTGAGATGAAATGAAGGTATCATATCTTTGAAAAATAAATACTAGTAGCTAGAAAAGGTATTGAAAAATTTAAAATATTTCTTAAGCCAGTAAAATTCATAGTCAGAACAGATAGCCAAGTGATGAGGAGCCTGCTAAAGAAAAAACCAAATAAAGGCATTTTCCAAGGAAGAATTGCTAGATGGTATTTTGAATTTCTTGTTTATGATTTTGAAATTGAATGGATTAAGGCAGAAAATAATCCACTAGCTGATGCATTAACAAGAGAACTTGCAAGATCAATATACCATGGGATTATTTTCAATGAATGTGATTTATATAGGCCTAATGGAAATTTTATGTTTCATAGAAGGAATGGTTATGGAAGTTTCGCCAATGTTCCTTACTTTCCTACTAATATTGTAGAATTACTTCTTGAAGCCTATTTCTTAGGTAAATGGCTCAGAGACCTTAGAGAAACTATTTGTTGGCATCACAAAGAAGGAATCATGGACCAAGATGAAGAAAAAGAACCTATGGAACTCTTAGGCCTTGATGAAGCTCCTATTAAACATTTGTGTAGTATATATGGAGTACTTCATATTCACAATAAAGGATTCTTTGGGATGACTTGGTCAAAATGTAGCAAAATGAATTTACTCAAAAATCTAAAATATGGCTTATTTAGAAGAATAAGTTTTGACCAAGATTCTTTTGAAGAATACATTGATTTGGTAGGTTTTAGGTATAAACTAGACTTAGAAGAATTTATAAACTTAATTCATCCTTGACAATAGGAAAGAATTCTTAACAGTATGGAACAGTATTTAACACACTATCCATGAACTGGATATGAATTTCCCAAAATAGAATTTTATGCCTTGGACGCTAGGTGGAGGTTTGAGGTAAGAATTGAAAATATGGAGATTTGTCTCAAGCCCACATCATTAGCTAAAAGAATTGAATAGGATTGTTCTTATTCCCAGGATTATGTGGTACAATTAGATTATGTTTTTCATGCTCGCTCTCAAGATTGGGACATCATTTTTACTCCACTACCTGAACAACTATTGGATCCTATCCCCTTTTGATGCTAGCACATGGGCATGTCTATGTCGTGATGTCACCCATGTTAAGATGTGACAATAGGATGCAACCCTATCATAAAAAAGCAAGATCCTTGTATCCACTTACGAGTGTTAAGTGGGCCCTTCTCACTCACATGTGTCCAAAAGGTGATTGTCTTTTATCCACTATGTTATCCTTTATGACAAACTACCTAACAACTGTCTCCTCCATAGTGTGATGGGTTTTTAGGACCTGTGTCACTATTGTATGGTCAGATTCCAAAATTAATTGTATAATGCTAAGGTTGAATTACCCACACTATTGGATGATCTACAACCATGGGACATCATATGGTACCTCCATAGAGAATATGGTCAATAGTAGGTGAATTTGTGAGTATATGGATACATGGTGACTCTTAGCTATTTGATTCAAAGATATGATTATTTGATTGATAGATGCAAACTAGATAGGGTTAGGAGATAGTTCAACATGGTTTAGGGTGAACTAATATGACCAAACACATTTTCACATGTGTCATGGGAGGTGGAGAAGAGGAGGGAATAGGTGGATTATCAAGAGGTGGCTTAGGCAAGGTTGGGCTAGCAGAGGTTGGTTGAGATCTACATGTAGGGGTGACAAATGTATGTATGACAGTTGCATACCACACATGGTAGATGGGACAACATCTAGAGTGATTAATGCCACCTCAATAGGCTAGCATGGTTGGGAGTATGTGAGAAAATGTGCATGAGGATAAGAGATAGATGAGAGCTCGAGGGGGAGTTTTGATAGGAGGATGAGTAGGAAAATGCAGTAAGAGAGGTCAAGTTGGAGGGAGAGGGAGAGGGATTGAGGGGAGGAGGATTTCATATACAAGGATATAGTGGTGGAGGAGGTGACTAAAAGTGTAGTTACATAGTGGTAGTGGGTTGGGTTCCCTGAGTTTAAAGATCTTCAATGATATAGAAATGGTAAAATGAAGGAGTGTAGGGATCACTTAGGAAAGAATAGGTATACACACAGGGATAAACACAATTCCATGTAGGAGATGGTGGTGATTGAGGATGGGGTGACCTAGAGGAGAGATTGGTGAGAGAATTGAGTGAGGGAGACTCTCTACAAGAAAAGAGGGACTGGATCTATGGCAAGAGATACAACCTTTAGGGTGAGAGGGATAACTTATAAGAAGGTAGGGAGGAGTAGTAGGTAGAGAGGGATACCTTGCAAGTGTAAATTTACACTTTTAGACTAGCATGAGATGCGTGGGATCTAAAGAGGAATATCCTAACAACATGAACACAAAAGGTAGAGGTAGAGGTGGTGAGGTTACGGTAGGAGATAGATGTGGCATAGGGCATGGTTGGATAATAGGGGATTGAAAAGATGGCTACATACTTGATATGATTATCCTAGGATAATTAGTGTTATAAGGGTCTATATGAGCAAGGTGTGCTAGCAAGATAGAATGATTGTAGCTTTGTCTAGAGTAGCCAATTAGAGAGATCAAGGTCAAGTAGATTTGGGTTCATAAGATTAGGCTCAGGAGTGATGGGTCTACCACCATCACCACTAGGGGTAGGATGAGTACTAGTTCCTCCAACACACTTGGAGGGAGGCATCAACAACTAGCCTTAGATAGATGTATACATTTTGACATATTCCCTAAGGAATATTTTTTATCATGCTATACAGAGATGATTTATGTATGGCATGAAATTGATGTATATGTGTTATGCATTTTGATTATGGATTATACACATAAGATGGAAATTATTATTATTTTTTATATATGTGTACCATACGATGATTATATATATTGATTATTATTATTTGTTGTTGGATTATTCTTGTGTTATATGATTGTGCATGTTATGGAATTCTTATGTGCATGTTTATGATGAGTTATACATGCTTATGATGGAATATGATTATGCATATTATGGAGATTTGTAGTTTTACATATGTTTATTGTGCTAACTATGATAATGCAAGATGTGTGTGGCTATATGGATGTATGTTTATGAGGATTATGTCATGTGATGATGCAGATAATAGATATTAGGATATATACAAATGGTAATGATGTTTGTGTATGTTGAGAGATTGCTAATATATTATAACAATGATTAGATTTATGGATGGTAATTTTTAAATTCATCGATTAACTCAGATGGATCCTAAAATGAACTTAATGATGAATGAAAAAAATTGTAATCTAATTGATTAATGTCATGGAGATGATAAATGAAAGGTGAAAAGATGCTTAGAAAAAGGAATCTAAAAATCTAAAATAAATAAAAATTGATTAATGAAAATTAACTGTCAAATTTTGTTGTTTCTATACTTGGGAGATAGAATAACAATCTTCACTCTCCGATTCAATGAAAATCGTAGAGATCTAAATCCAATAATAAAATGGGGAAAGAGATCTTGCAATAGGGTTGTCTTAGGGTATTATTGTAACCTAATGAGGGCTTCACCATCAAGTTATGGCATGGGAAGATAAATGAAATGAAGGATCTAATGATTAACCCTAATATGATACAATCTTTGACTAAATGACCTAGAAAAGTATGTGAAACAAAACAAAGAACTACAAGATGAAATGTATGGATTTGGAAATTTGTAGAAGGCTTAATGAAGCTCTCAAATGTTGGAAACACTAATTTTAAAGCCTATTGGGACTCATATGCCACTCTGGGTGATTTAGTCCTAGATTAGGGTTTCTGGGTACAAACTATTATCTGGCAAAAGGGTGTCTGAAACTATAGAAATATGGAAAATGACCTGAACTAGGATGCATATGCCAAAATAGGCATATCAATCTAGCTAGGGTTTTTTGAAACTTCAAAGCATGAATCTACTCGTCAATGTCTGTTCTATCCTTTCCAATTGATTTTTGGATCTAAAACATTGATTTGCAACCTGTAAAAGTCTTCTAATGATCTTCAATGCAAGGTGACAACTTTGACAACTTTGAAAATTTTCTCCAAACTTTCTTTTCAATGTGTCTTGAACCTAGACCTGCAAATCACACATTAAAGAGAGGGAAAACTTTTTTTTTGTTAGTAGAAAGAGGTTTTCCTTGGTCAAACCCCGTTTTGGTAATCAAACCTTGAAATGAAATGAAATAGTAATGGAGAATGATGAATGAACCAAATATGATGTTGAAACTCACCAAACCCTAGCACTAAGAGGCTGCAAATTATATTTATGAGATGGATCCAATGGATGTAGATCTCGACTCTTGCTTGAATGAGATAGATCTTGAATTGAACACTTGCTTGAAGCATGAAACCCTACATCACAATTGTTAGCTTAGAACAAACATGATACATGAAGACTTTGAAATGATGCTTGATTCTTGAATAATGCTCTCAAAAACTTGATAATCAACCCTTGAAGACTCTTGAATACTCTTGTAAACACTTGAATGCTCTTGTGAACTCCAATTCTCTATAAAATATTAATACTTGAAGTCTTATGATAATCTCTTGAATTCTTAGGTAAAAATGAGTGAAAGAACCTTGTATTTATACTTAATTATGCCAAATTTCCTAAAATTACAACACTACAAGTTGACATTAGATCTAGGAGGATAAAATATTACCAAGAATTTGAATTAATTTTGATTTTGGTCCAAATGAGACTCATATGTTCAAGGTAGCATATGAGTCCCATTAGGTATAAATTATGGGACCATTTTAAAAAATGCTTAAAAAGCTGTAATATCCAGATCAAGACCCAAAACCCTAGGTGGGACTCATATGCCCAAGGTGGGGTATGAGTCCCAGATCACTAAATCTGGGCCACACAACTTAAGAACACTTGAATTACGATTGGATGTTGATTTATGTCAGGATTATACTTGGAAAAATGCATTAAATGAGGCTTGTGGGTGCAAAATAACGCCAATTAAAGCATAACGAAGCCTATAATTATTTATGAAAACCTTAGAAAAGTGTGAAAGTGTGTTACAACACTTTACAACACTCTAAATTAGGTAAAATTAAGTTTATTTAGTGCACAAGGGCCCAATACCTAATGTGAGTGTGTTGAACATATTACAACACTAAGTCAAGGCATCAATAAGCTTAATTTTATAAGGATGGCCTAAAAATAGTGTGAAAATGTCACCAATGACATTTTTTGACACTACAAAAATGATAATTATGGATGATAATGATAGAGGGAGATATTTGGATGGGGGTGTCATGCCATAGTACATTAGACTCTAGGAAATGATGGACATGATATGGAAGATAGGGGAAAAAATAGAAGAGGGGGATCAAGTGCACATAGGATCAATGATTAAGTAGGGATAAAATAATGGATGGGATAAATGAATAGGGGATATGATAAGATGGGGGAAAATTGGAATGAAATAATTAAATTGAAATATAGTGAGAACTTTATTTGACATAGCATGAGATAATATGCACCAAGGTATGACCTTTGAAGGAGACGTATCACATGCATAGGACTGCCTCAATAAAAAAGAAGGTTACTCTAACATCTAAAAATGTCACAAAGGGATTTGGTGGATAAAATTATAGAAAATAAAAAATATAAGGAATACCCCATAGTAACACATGGTATCGATGGACCTTGGTGGGTACAGTGCATGAGAACCATGAAAACACATCATATGAAAGTAAAGAACATGCCCCTATTTTCACTAGTCAAAGAATACTATGATATGAAGGATTGTGGAAAATATAAGTAGGAAAAATAGGAAGCCAAAAAGAAAGATAAAAAAGTCCAAAAGTAACAATAAAGTGGCACATTTAACTTAAATACATTTTTTCAAAATATGATGGATGGGTAGATTTTTCCTAATTTGAGGAAAAATATCTCCTTCAAAGGAAAATGATGGATGGGTAGGACTTAAGAGGCTCAAAACATTCAAGGTATATGCAACCTAAATGCACTATTGGATCATGTTAAAGTATCATCTTAAGGGGAGATATTCAAGAAATAGATGAACATAAGGATGAGACCTATGGAAATACATAAATAATGATGGACTTAGATGCCAATGGATGGAAAGGACACCCTTTATAATATACACACTATGTACAAGGGATGCTAATTATGTTATATCTTGGTATCTTGATTATGCGTGTTGTGACCATGTGTAAGGACTAGGAGGATATGTCCATACATACATGCATGAAGCTTAGAGATGGGATAGTATCCAAATCATAATTTAAAGAAAAAGATAAAGGAAAATATTTTGGGTAAACATGGAAGAGACCTAAATGTCTTGATACCTTGCATCATCCCCAAAAGGAAAACACAAGAAAAAGAAAATATAAAGGTTTACAAAATATAGAAGAATGTAGATACAAATAGAGTAATGTCACAAAGAGAGAGACACATCAAACAAAATGATATAGGGGATCACATTATGCACATGCAATCACAAACATAACATGAAAAATAAAACAAAAGGAAATACTAGTAAGGCACATGCGAGTCAACCTATAGTAGGTCATCCACACCCCAATTTTTTTCAGCATATACGAAAGGTGGGCATCTAGTCAAAGGGACAAAAACAAGTGCCAAACTAGGGGTATCACCAATTTCAACACTCTTCTTAGGAGAGGGTATGTGCAGGATCATGATGGGCTAAAAAGTGGCAATATGATGGGTATGTGGCTGACGACTATTTTGTTACCCAAAATTGATGAAACAAAAATTTTTTTAAAGGAGATTCTCAGCTTTCCATCGATATAAATTATGCTTTACTTTGAATTTAATAAGTAATTATTATTCATTTTCTATTCAAATTACGACTAAAGTCCTTTTTGATAGGCTGATTGAAAAACATCTATAGCTTTCAAACGGTATCACATTTTTTAATCTAAAAAATGTGTCACATTCTATGCTTCGTATACTATAGTATTAAAAGAAGAAAAATTGAATTTCATGAAGTTTTGACCAAGTTAAGGTGGTAGACATACAATTTTTTTATATTTAAAAAAATTGTAATAAAAAATTCATAATTAAATATTTACTTAGAAAAAAATTACAAAAAAATATGCATCACATCAGGCCATGAGTCCTCTAATTATATATAAAATCTTATAAAAAAATATTATCATTTTAATGTGGTTAGTGTGGTCAAACAAACACCTACTTCTTATTTTTTCCCTAAAATTTAAGTACTACTGCATTGAAATTTCAAATTTTGACCAAATAGATTTTAAAAAAAAAACCTAGTAGTTTAGAAACTACATTCAATTTGCTACAGATTCTATTCTTACATATTTTTTAAATAATATAGATAACTTATTCAATTTTTTACGTCAAGTTGCCTAACTCTGATTTTTTTAATTTTTTTGCCACTTAAGGGCCTTGTTTTTCCATGATGATCATGCACATACCCGAGAACTGTCATTTAATCTCATAGAAGAGTAAAATAATTTATTCAATTCATTATTCACTTCCTCATCAATTTTAGTAATCTCATCATCATTTTCTAAGTTAATCACAATAGGAGGTTGAATGATAATGTATAAAGAGGGATTTAGCTCTTGTTACAATTGGAATATAATATCTTTTTGTTGTGGCGAAGAAGGAGACTCCTTGTGTGTGATTCAATTGAGTTTGGATGTTGATTTTCTTTTTTGTTATCTTCATTTAACCTTCAAGTAATAGCACAATGTCTATGCCTATGCTCTATAGCATTTTTGTTTCTTTTGGTATGATTTTCAAGTTGTGTTTATGTAGGAGTAGGTTTATCAGCCATAACTTCCTTTTCTTCCCTAAGGGGAAGAACAAAAGGAACCATAGGGGGTTGTTGAACCAATTTCTCTTTAGCTTTATAAATTTGTTTTATCTTAAGAGGTGTAATGATTTTTTTTTGGTTGTCTCCCAGTCATTTATAGGATATAGGGAAAGGATTTAGCTTAGGTTGGTCTTGGTTATTTGGAAGGAGCATTGGATGAATCATGGTTTCATCAACAATAGGAGTCTCAATCATGGGTTGCTCGACATGTTTCGAAGGGATAGTTCTGCTATATGTTTTGCCTTAAAATTTTGACAAGATTTTGAAAATAACTCTTCATGAGGTTTAATAGGTTCCATAGGCTCACACAAAAGAAATCCAATGAAAAGCTCCCATAGGAAGACACAGGATTAAAGCCACTATGGTGCATAATAAATATTTCATTTTCAAAGGGAAACTTAATTTTTTTTATAAATGACCAACAAGATAACTTCCATGGAGCATAGCCATGGGTAACCAAGCTTCAAACAAAATTGATCTGACATCAGGATGATGGAGAATGAGACATCTATTTTTTTGTCCCACTTTTAAAGCAAGGGTGATCAAACCCATTATAGGGCAAGTGAAATCATTATGTGTTTTTATCCATGTTTTACATTTGTCATATGTATATATTGATAAAGTTCATGCACAAGTAAGAATTCCTCAGTGATGACATTCTCTGGATAGACAAGATCAATTAATATCCCATTAGTCCCACTTATCATTGATTTTGTTAGCTATGTAAAGAGGACCATCAGGTGCATTTCTAATTATATATTTAGATGAGAAATAAATGTCAAGAGGATTTTTATTTCAGACCTTATGATGTATAATTTTGATCAATCCAACCATGCTATCCATAGGATCTTTTTCAATAGTATCCATGTTTTCATCATCCATGTCAAATTCATCACATCATTCTTCTTAGTTTCACTAGCTTTGACAAATGAAATATTATGATTCGGCATGGGGTTGGTAAATATTTTCAAGTTTTTCTTAGGAGGGGCAACAAACTTATTTTCTTGATCATTAACACCTCTAATTTGAAGTTGACTAGAATCAATGAGGTCTTGTGCAAGATGTTTAAGACACTTACAATGTTTGATATCATGTCCATTTTGTCAGTGATAATGGCAATAGTAATTAGATCTAAAGTTTTGGGGTAAAGGATTATTAGGTTCAAAAGTTCTTATGGGAGGTAAGGAAATCATTTTCTATTGTAGAAGGTGTAACATTGTGTTATGGAGGGTATTGGGTAAGGGAGTAAATTGTCTAGCCAGATCCCCTAATGTAAAAGGAGTTTTCTTCTTTATAGCAAACACTTGGGTATCAACATGTTGGGTTGGTTGAGGGGTATTTAGTTGAAGAAAGCCTTTATTCTATTTCCTAAAAGGTTGGTAATTATTTTGAATTGTAGAATCAAAATTTTTAGGTTGGCTAGAGGTGGGTTTTGTTTCACGACTACTAACCAAGTTTTGATAATCACAAAGGGTAGTAAACAAGTTTACAAAGGAAGGAAACTTCATCATTCCAAGCTTATCTTGTATCTTAGTTTGTAATTTCTCAATGAACATCCATTGAAGGTGAGGATGGAGAATCTTTACTTCAATTTGGGAATAAAGTGATTGGTAGCACAAAATGAAGTTAGTAACTTTTTCATCATCCTTTTGCTTACATCTCATCCAATCAGCTAATGTTATCTTAGGAGTCATGTGCACTTGGAAATGGTTGATAAAGGCCTCAACAAGTTCATTGAATGAACAAATTGATTTATTTGATAATGAGGAAAACCATTCTAAATCGATATCTTTCAAGGACCTGGAGAAAATATTAGCCAAGAGCTTATCCTCAAGGATGAAATCACTACATAAGGTGGTGTAAGCAGAAACATGGTTAGAAGGATCTCATCTCCCTTCATATTTATAAAACCTAGGAATTTCTATACCTTGTGGTATCATCATTCTTAATATCTCCAAGGATAAGGGATTACTTTTGACATAGTATGATGGTTGGCCATTTTGATTTTGGTTTATGGTGGAAATTTTCTTTTGAAGGTATCAAACATTTTGCAAGAGTTGATTAAGGATGGCATCATTGGTTGTATTGTGAGATGGAGGTGAAAATAGTGGAGGTGTATATTTTTTCAAGGGGAAGATGATTGGAATGCTTATGAGAGGTAAAGCGATAGGAGATATGATGTGAGATGCCATAAAGGTACAAGGATTACTAGCAGAAATACCTAAGGTAGGAATGACATTATTAGTAGGTTTCATCATCATTTTAACTTGAGGGTTGGTATAGTTAGGAATAGAGGAAATGGTTGTAGGAGGAGGAATTTGGGTTACTCCTTGACTTTGGAGATTGTTTGAAGGTTGAGCAAAACTAGTGGTTGAGGTAAGATGTTTTCCAAAATTATGAGCTAATTTGTGCACAAGTTCTATTCCTTGTTCACTTTCAATAATGTGGTGTATGTTATCTATGGTAGGAATAGCACCATTGGAAATGTTTTCAATACTCACTTGGTGTTGATGGTTTTCTAACTCTTCAGGGATTTGGACTATATTTTCTTGAGGGATACTAGCAACCATAGTTTCAACACTTGTCATGCTACTTGAAGGTAAAGATTTGTTAAGGGTATGGTCCATACCTAGTGGACTAGTGTCAACAATATGAGTGAAAGAGGTAGATAAAGCAAGATCCACAATAAGTGTGCTATCATGGGATGATATGAATCTTGAACTACGTCTCACTATAGTATTAGCAATAGGATACCAAGTTGTAAAGCTCATGTAAGGACAATCAATGAATGCAATATAAATGTAATGAAAACAAGATCAATGATATGATTTTAATTAAAATTCTTATGTTTACAAATGCACTTGAAATGAAACCATTTTAAGCTAGATCTTAATGAAATGAATGAAACAAAAACTTAGTAATCTAAAGCAGAGATCTAACAACAACAAATAGAAACACAGAAATAAGGTTTTTAACGTTGTAAATGCAATTTCAGGTCTAATAGTAGACTAAATTGGCCAGAGGGGTGAATGAGTCCAAGATAGGGTTTCTAGAAGGCTCAAACAGTGTAAAACACACAACACAAAATTCCTAGAAATTAGGTAAACCAACCTGTACCAAGACTAAATCACCCAAAGGGGTGAATGAATCCTAGATGAGGGTTTTGACACTAAATTTAGAAAAATTTGAGTGAA
Source organism: Sequoia sempervirens (assembly GCA_007258455.2). Taxonomy (NCBI): domain Eukaryota; kingdom Viridiplantae; phylum Streptophyta; class Pinopsida; order Cupressales; family Cupressaceae; genus Sequoia; species Sequoia sempervirens. Next base: position 9,351,438 of record VDFB02000363.1, on the reverse strand, counting down.
TATTAAGGTTTCTAATTTGTATACTGAAAATAATATGTGCAATGATAGATTTTAAATGAAATATAAAGATGCAAGATGCAAAAATGCAACCTATATGCACTTTCACTAATATAAGATTTAGAAGCCCTAAATACAAATTAATTAATGAAAGATCTATTGCAAAGCTAATGTAAGCTAAATCTAGGACTTTAATGCAATTCACATAAAAAATAAAGGGTTCAAAGGTTAGGCTCACCAAAATGAACACATGGAAATAGGGTTCCACCTTTTAGGAGATGGAACTAGGAGTAAGAGCCTATTTCACTCTAGTTCATTAAAGGAAACCCTAGAGATCTCAACCTAATGATCCAATTAGGAAAAGTGATTGCTACAAGGTTTCTTTAGGCTTGATTAAAAGGGGGTTCACCACTAAGAAAATGCTTAGAAATAAAGAGATGTAAATATGAATAAACTAAACCCTAGAAATTTAGAATATGAAATCAGATAGTGAAACAAAAAAATACAAAAAGCTAGCTGGGGATTCAAAGATGATTAAGAAAGTCCTAAAAACAATGAAATTTATGGCTTTTGATGTGCACTAGGACTCATACACTAGATTGGGAGATTTAGTACCAATTTAGGGTTTCTAGCTGAATCTGGAATCTACAACTAGCAAACCAAGATCTACAAAAAATGACTGAAAAGTGGTATATTGGGACTCATACACCCAAGGTGGTGATTCAATCCTACTATTAGGGTTTTTTTGAAAATCTAGTAGCCTCTAGTGATCCTTTGTATCTTCTCTCCCATCTGATCTCTGAGTCTGAAACTTTGAATTCTACCATGTATGTTAGTTTTCATGAAGATACCAACTTCTTGACAACTTTAACAACTTTCTTCAATATTGTAACTTTTTATTCAAAGGATCTTCAAGTATCAAAACACCTAGAACTACAATCAAACATGTAGAGGGAGAAAAATGTTGATTTGTTAGTGGATAGGGGTTTTCTTTGTTCAAACCTCATTTTGGTAATTAAACTTTCAAATGAAATGAAATAGAATGAAGGAATGATGAATGAACAATGCGCAATGTTGTAACTCACCAAACCCTTAATATAAAGGCTACAATCTAATGTGAAATGGCTAGCATGAACATAGATCTTAACTCCTAATTGTTGATATGAGATAATATCTTTGGATGCTTGCTTGAATCATGAAACACCTACATCACAAATGTTAGCTCAAAAAGGCACATGATGCATGTTGAATTTGACATGATGCTTGAATCTTGAATGTTGATCCAAATGCTTGATAATTAGCTCTTTAATGTTCTTGAATGATCTTGATTAGAAATTTTCTATAATTCTTGAATACTTGAAAGATTAGATCTTGTTAGGAGAAATTATGTGAAATAACCTTGTATTTATACTTGTTTATGCTAAATTTCCCAAAATTGCAGCACTACAAGCTAGTATTATATCTAGGAGAATAATATCCTGCCCAAAATTGAATTCAAAATAGGTCTAAGCTAAAGTAGGACTCATACACCAATTGGGTTGTATGAATCCTAGTAGCCTAAGGTTGGGACACAAATTTCAAGAAATGTTAAGTTTTATGTGATATTCAAGATCAGACCCTGAGACTTAGGTGGGACCCTTATTCCTAAGGTGGTGTATGAGTCCCAAATCACTAAATCTAGAACAAACAACCCAAAATCATGAATTATGATTGGTCATTAGTTAAATGTTGGGATTATCTTTAAAGATATGCATTAAATAAGACTTGTGGATGTAAAATAGGGTCAAATAAGGCATAAAGAAGCCAAAATTTAGTAGGGAGGGCCTAACCAAGTGTGAAAATGTAAAGGGGTGATTTTTCTTACACTACATTTAGCCCCCATTTTAGTGAGAGGATGAACATGCTTCAAACTCACACTAAAGTAGAAAAAATTGCATCAAGAGGGGTCCAAGTGTACCAATGCTAGTTAGATAGAATGATGATGATCATGAGGGTTGCATAATCCCCCAAGATCAAGATCCTATGGAAAACCAACACAGGAACAAAAGAAAACACATGTGAATAATATAAGGAGTAACAAAAATGAACAAGCATATACTTTCAAAGACCAAAAGAAGAAAGAAAAAAAACAAAAGGGGTGGATCAAGTCTCGACCATTTTTCCAACGTGATGTGGATTAGGTCTAAGTTGTCTATCCAAAAAAATTTACAAGTGGAACATGATATCCACTATGCAAAACAAATACATGCTCATAAGGGCTAGTGGAACCTCAGGTCATCCACTAGGTGAGCCCCTAGAGACACATACACACGTGACTAATATGTGCTCAAACATACAAGCAAGTGGTGATGGGAAAGTCACGGCTATGTTTGAATCCCATACGCTAACCATTTGAAAGATATACCTCTAGATAGCATTGATAAGGAATCACACAACATGAACAACAAGATTCATGAGGTAGGAAACACTTCATATGCTTGACATCCATGAACAAACAAGATTTCTCCATACGTAGGAAAAGTGTGTTACACAAGGTAGCCATATAATAGATATTCTAAATTCAATATAGTGTAGGGTATATTCAAAGGGATTTTTCTTAGTTCATGTAAGGTCTTAACTTAGGTAATATCGTGCCTAATGTATTTGAGAGAGGACCAATCAAAAAATAAAAGATTTGCAACTTAGGGTATGTAGTGTGTCACATCAAGCACTAAGAGGAATATAATATGCTAAGAGAAATCACACTCTTGAGGGACATCACACCCAGTGTCACCACAAAGAGAAAGACACAATGCATGAACTAAGAATACTACACAATGAAACATGACTTATGATATGCAAAAGAATAATACCAATGTATGCCCCAACTTTAAAGAAATTGCTAAACACCATGCTGTGAGAAATTACTTTAAAGTAGAAAATGATAAATACTAATAATAAAGAGAACATGAGAGCTTATTTTGAAAGCCCTATGGCAAGTCATATGTTTTCAAATAAAGCTACATCATGAAAAGGGGTTGACCCCAAAATGAAATCTGAAAATCACACACAAGGGATCCATGGATTCAGGATTAGTATGTCTTTGTTACAATGTTTTTTAGAGAGTTTGGAACTATCATAATTCCCCAAATACTCATGGAATAGGAAGAATGACACAAAGAGAGCAAGAAAACAAGAAATTTTTTTGGGTCAACATGGAAGAGACCTAAATTTCTCGATGCCCTATGTCATCCCCAAAAGGAAAAAACAATACAAAGAAAATATAAAGGTTTACGACATATAGAAGAATGCACATACAAATAGAGGAATGTCACAAAGAGAGAGATGCATCAAACAACATGGTCTGAGGGATCACATTATGCACATGGAATCACACACATAACATGAAAAATAAAACAAAGAAAAGACTAGTAAGGCACATGTGAGTCAACATATAGCAGGTCGCCCACATCCCAATCCTATTCAGTGTATACGGAAGGCAGACAACTAGCCAAAGGGATAACAATAAGTGTTGAACTAGGGGTATCACCAAGTTCAAAAATCTTCTTAGGAGAACTATCATTTAAGCTCATAGAAGAGGAAAATAATGTATTCAATTCATTATGCACTTCCTCATCAATTTTAGTAATCTCATCATTAGTGTCTAAGTTAATCACAATAGGAGGTAAAATGATAATGTATAAAGAGGGATTCATCTCTTGTTGTGATTGTAATATAGGAATTTCTATTGTAATGAAGAGGGAGACTCCTCATGTATTGCTTTAGTTGAGTTTGAATGATGATTTTCTTTTTTTTCTCTTTATTTAACCTTCAAGCAATATCATGATGTCTACTCATATGCTCTCTAGCATTTTTGTTTCTTTTTGTATGATTTTCAAGTTTTGCTTGTGTAGGAGTGGGTTTATCAACCATAGGTTTCTTTTCTTCCCTAAGGGAAAGAATAAAAGGAACCATTGGAGTTTGTTCAATCAGTTTCTCTTTAGCTTTGTAATTTGTCTTATCTTAAGAGGTGTAATGAAATTGTTTTGGTTGTCTCTTGGTTGTTTATGGGATATAGGAAAAGGATATATCTTAGGTTGGTCTTGGTTATTTGGAAGGGGTGTTGGATCAATCATGGTTTTGTCAAGGATAGGAGGCTTAGTCATGGGTTGGGGCATATTTTGAAGGGAAAGTTTTGTTATACATTTCACCTTAATTTTTTAATAGGATTTGAAAAAGAACTCTTCACAAGGTTTAATAGGTTCCATAGGCTTGGTCCAAAATAAATCCAATGAAAAGTTCCCATAGGAAGACACAGGATTAAAGACACTATGGTGCACACTAAATATTTTATTATGAAAGGGAAACTTTAAACATTTATGCATTGATGGATGGGATGAATTCCATGGACCGTAGCCATGGGTAGCCAAGCTTCACATGAAATTGATTCGATGATGGGATGATGGAGAATGAGACATCTAATTATTTTGGCCCCACTTTTAAAGGAATGGTGATCAAACCAATTGTAGGGAAAGAGAAACCATTATGTGTTTTAATCCATGTTTTCAATTTGTCATATGTATCTTGATAAAGTTCATGGACAAGTACGAATTCTTTATTGATCACATTATCTCCATAGACAAGAACAAGTAATATCCCATTAGTGGGCTTATCATTAATTTGGCCAGCTATGTAAAGAGGACCATCAGGTACATTTCTAATTATATCTTTAGATGAGAAAGCAATGTCAAGAGGCTTTTTCAGTTTGGCCCTTATAATGTAGAATTTCGATCAATCCAACCATACCATCTATAGGATCTTGTTCAATAGTATCCATGTTTTCATCATCCGTGACAACATTAATCACATCCTTATTCTTAGTTTCACTAGATTTGACAAATGAAATATTATGATTTGGCATGGGGTTGGTAAAGGTTTGCAAGTTTTGGTTGGGCAGGGAAACAAACTTATTTCCTTGATCATTAGCACCTAAAATTTGAATTTGACTAGAATCAATGAGGTATTGCACAAGATGTTTAAGATGCTTACAATGTTTTGTATCATATCTATTTTGTCGATGATAATGACAATAGGGATTCAATCTAAAGTTCAAGGGTAAAGGCTTATTAGGATCGGGAGTTCTCACGATAGGTAAGGAAATCATATTTATTCTACAAGTTGTAATATTGTGTTATGGTGGGTACCAGGTAAGGGAGTAAATTGTCTAGCTAGATCCCCGAATGTAAAAGGAGTTGTCTTCTATATAGCAGACACTTGGGTATCAACATGTTGGGTTAGTTGAGGGGTATTTAGTTGAAGAAATACTTTATTTTATTTCCAAAAAGGTTGGTAATATTTTTGATTTGATTTTCCTTGGCTTTGAAGATTGTTCAAAGGTTGAGAAAAACTAGTGGTTGAGGTAAGGTTTTTTCCAAAAATCTAAGAAGTTACATGCAGGTTCTATTCCTTGTTCACTTTCAATCATGCGATGTATGTTATCTATGGTAGGAATAATAGTGTTGGAAATTTTTTCAATACTCAATTGATGTTGAAGGTTTCCTAACTCTTCAGGGATTTGGAGTATGTTTTCTTGAGGGATACTAGCAACCATAGTTCCAACACTTCTCATGTTACTTGAAGGTAAAGAGTTCTTAGGGGTATGATCCATACCTAGTGAACTAGTGTCAACACTATGAGTGAAAGAGCTAGATATCCCAAGATCCATGATGAGTTTGCTATCACGGGATGACATGAATATTGAACTACATCTCACTATAGTATTAGCAATAGGAGACCAAGTTGTAAAGATCAAGCAAAGGACAATCGATGAATGCAAGATAAATGCAATGAACACAAGATCAATGATATGATTTCAATTACAATTCTTATGTTTACAAATGCACTTGAAATGAAACTATATTAAGCTAGATCTTAATGAAATGAATGAAAAAGAAAATTAGTAATCTAAAATAGTTATCTAACCACAACAAATAGAAACATAGAAACAAGGTTTTTAATGCTATGAAATGCAATTTTAGGTCTGATATGTGACTAAATCACCCAGACGGGAAAATGAGTCCAAGTTAAGGTTTTTAGAAAGCTCAAAAAGTGTAAAACACACAACACAAAATTCCCAAAAATTAGGTAAAACAACTTGTATAGGGACTAAATTGCCCAGAGGGGCGAATGAGTCCTACATGAGGGTTTTAACACTAAATTCAAAAATTTTTGAGTGACTATTAACGTTTCTAATTTGTATGCTAACTAGACTTTGTGAAATGATATATTTTAATTGAAATTCAATGATACAAGATGCAAAAATGCAACTTATATGTAGTTTCACTAATGCAAGATTGAGAAGCCCTAAATGAAAATTAACTAATGCAAGATCTAATGCAAAGCTAATGCAAGCTAAATGTAGGACTTTAATGCACTTTAAATCAGAAATAAAGGGTTTGAAGGTTGGGCTCACCAAAATGAACACATGGAAATAGGGTTCCACCTTTTGGGAGATGGAACTAGGGATAAGGGCTTATTTCACTCTAGTTCATTCAAAGAAACCCTAAAGATCTCAACCTAATGACCCAATTAGGAAAAGATATTACTACAAGATATCCTTAGGTGTGATTAAAAGGGGATTCACAACTAAGCAAAGGATTACAAAGAAAGAGGTACAAATATGAATAAAGTAAACCATAGAAACCTAGAATATGAAATTAGATAACAAAACAAAAAGATACAAAAAGGTACCTAGGGAATCAAAGATGACTAAGAAAGGCCTAAAAACACTACAATTTATTACTTTTGATGTGCACTAGGACTCATATACTAGATTGGGTGATTTAGTCCCAGTTTAGTGTTTTTAGCTAAATCTAGAATCTGTAATTGGAAAACTAGGATCTACAAAAAATGACTAAAAAGTGGTATACTAGCACTCATACATTGAAGCTAGCAATCTAGTTCTAGTATTAGGGTTTTTTCTGAAACTCTAGTATCCTCTAGTGATCTTCTATAGCTTCTCTCCTATCTGATCTCTTAATCTAGAACTTTGAATTCTACCATGTAGGTCAATTTCCATGAAGATAACATTTGACTTCACAATTTTGACAACTTTCTTCAATCCTACAACTTTTTCTTTAAATGATCTTCAAGTCTCAAAACACCTAGATATTCAATGACACATGTAGAGGGAGAAAAATGTTGATTTGTTAGTCGATAGGGGTTTGCCTTGGTCAAACCTTATTTTGGTAATAAAACCTTGAAATGAAATGAAATAGAATGAAGGAATGATAAATGGACAATGTGCAATATTGTAACTCACAAAACACTTAATATAAAAGTTTGCAATATTATGTCAAATGGCTAGTGTGAATGTAAATCTTCACTCTTGATTATTGATACAAGATAATTTCTTTGAATGCTTGATCAAATCATGAAACACCTACATAACAAATGTTACCTCAAAAATACACATGATGCTTGAATCTTGAATGTTGTTTGAAATACTTGATAATTATCTCTTGAATGCTCTTGATCACAAATTTTCTATAATGCTTGAATACTTGAATGCTGAGATCTGTTAAGAGAAATTGTGTGAAATAACCTTGTATTTATACTTGTTTATGTCTAATTTCCCAAAATTACAACACTACAAGCCAACATCAGATCTAGGAGAATAAAATCCCTCCAAGAATTGAATTCAAAATAGGTCTGAGCTAAAGTAGGAATCATATGCTAGTTCCTAGTAACCTAAGGTTGGGACACAAATTTCAAGAAATTTTAAGTTCTATGCTATATTCAAGATTAGGTCTTGAGACTTAGGTGGGACCCATATGCCCAAGGTGGTGTATGAGTCCTAGATCAAAAACTCTTGAAAACATAACCCAAAATCATGAATTATGATTGGTCATTAGTTAAATTTTTATATTATCCTCAAAAATATGCATTAAATAAGGTTTGTAGATGCAAAATAAGACCAAATAAGGAAAAAAGAAGCCCAAATTTAGTAGGGAGGGCCTAAACAAAGGTCAAAATGTAAAGGGATACATTTTTCGACACTACAGAAGGTATGGGGAACTAGGACACATTTTCCCATGGGTGAATGGGTCCTCCCTAGAACTTTGGACCTAAATTTAAATTATTTTTTTGGTGGTATTTTTATGTTTTCAAATCCATAATTCAATGTCATCTTGTGATATTTGAATTTTTATAAATTAAGGATACATAGCTAAAAATACAAGGTTATTTCACTAAGTTTCACCTAGAATTTCCAAGTGAGTAAAAGTATAGCAAAGTTGATTATCAAGTGTATTCAAGAGCTGATATATCAAAGATTTATTGCCGCAATCAAGATCTATTCATGACATCAAATTCTTCTTGCATCATGCATGAACTTGGAGCTAATATTGTGATGTAGGTTTCATGATCAAGTTAAGCATTCAAAGTATCATTTCAAGCAAGATTCAAGTGTCAAGATCAAAATACAATTCATCTATCTCATGAACTTTTTAGAACTCCTAAGATCTCCATTATCAATGTTTCATTCAAGAATTTGTTTATTGGTAATACCTTTGTTCATTGTTCATTCCCTCTTTCATGCATTATTCCAATTCAAGGTTTGATTAGCAGAATGGGGTTTGACCAAGGAAAACCCATATTCACCCACAAAAAACATTTTTCTCTCTTGTGTGTGTGATTACAGTTTTAGGTTGAAGAAGACTTGAAGACCTTTAGAAGAGAAAGATTTACAAAGTTTTCAAAGTTACAAAAAGTTGTGAAAGTTGTCAAATCACGAAATCTCACCCATAGATTGGATTTCTGGCTTTTTAGCACTAAAAATTTGACAAATTAGAAGCTTTAGATCTACATTAGAGGCTCTTGAAAGATTGTTGCAACCCCTATACTTGGACCTATTAGAATTTTCTATGGAGATAGCCTTGCAAGATCTTGAGGCCAAATGGAAAGAACAAAGATCGAAGATCTTAATATGACAAGAATAAATTGTATTCTTATCAATTATGATTCAATGTTGTTATGTACAATGTATTAGAGACCCCTTGGTTATATAGCTAAGGTGAGATACAAGATATCATAAGATTATGACCAGTGTCTTAATCATATGACATGAGACAACTTATCACTACTACCTAGGTCACATGTGTTACAAGTCAAAATGTAAGATAACATCTAATGACAACTAACATTTTCTAGAAAGATTCATAGGACCTAAGTAAACTTAACATGTAAATAAGTCCCCTAGTAATGAATTACATAGGTACAAGTTTATTTACACCAACACCCCCCCTTAAGTGCAACTTAGGGAGTAGCATATTATTATGCAAATGACACAAAGATGAAAGAATGGGTCTCAGATACTAGGCCATGCTAGGTACACATGTATATATGCAAAAGAAACCTCTAACAAATGGACAGAAGGAAAAAATGCAGTGGGACTAAACTCATCCCCAAAAGAGAGATGACATACAGAAAAGAAATGATCTCAATGATGCTTGAGAAGGCCAAAAACCCATGTGAGGAAAAAGAACCCTACATAAGAGAGAAGTAGAAGAGAGACAAGGAAAAACCTCATCAATGGAATATGCATGATATCTCATGGAATATGGATGATGTATGATATCTCAAGGAAGAAACAAAACCATTGAATGTTGATGTGTGTAGGATGATGGAAGATGGATGATGAGATTTTAATTTGTTTTGCACTAGATAATAAAATCATTGTCTGGCTAAGTTTCTGTGGATGTAGCCCTTATTGAGTGAACCATGTTAAATATTTGTGTTGATCTCTTTTGTGTTATTCTTCATTGTTATTTATGGGTTATTTAATCTTCATAAAATTGTTAATGTTTATTTCTCCAATCTTCTTGAACCCTAGCAATATCAACTAGAATGGTCCCAACATCTCATGGAAATATGTTGAGTATTTGCTAAGGAGAAGAAATTATAATCCTTGGATCCAACTTGATTGGAAAGGTTTGGTGGATCACTTATACAAGATAATTGGTTCTTGCTTCCTATTTGGGACTAATTAAAAGGATGTTTTTTGTTGGCTCCCCAACCCTTTGGGGTGCTTCTTTGTTAAATCTATTTATACTCTCGTTGTTGATGATAAATAGGAGTCTTAGTTCAAAACTAATATGGTTTGGAACAATCAAGTTTTACCTAAAGTTAGATGTTTCTAGTGGGCTTCCATACATAGCAAGATCCTTACCATTGATAACCTAAACTAGGAGGGTTTCCACCTTGTCAACATATGTAGCGTTTTATACAAAATGGATGAAATGGTTAACCATTTCCTCCCCCACTTTGTGTTTGCTAGAGGGGTCTAGGAGGATTATTTGAACTACCTTTTAATTCCCTAGACTTTCCCCCTCCATCTCAATGAATTCCTTACTTCTTGGTGTTTGGGATCTCCTTTGAAACACCCTATTATCTTTGAAATCTAGATCCAAATTCCCTATCTTGTCTTTTGGAGACTATGGAAAGAATGGAACAAGAAGTTTTTGAAGTATTGGACAAGAAACAACAAAACCATCTTTGAAATCATCAAAATAGTATATAGGATAACTTCAAACCTTTGTCTTTCAAATCCTCTTAGAGAATTCCTAATTATATAGAGCTAAGTGTTAAACCAAATTGTGGAATATCCCATAGCCTAACCAATCTAAATTAGGCTAATATTTCAACATGACAAATGATAAAATGGATCCCTCCTTGCAAAGGGTAGGCTAAGCTCAACTTTGATGGCTATTCCAAGGGAAAACTTAGGGATGCAATTATGGGAAGATTTATAAGAGATGATCAAAGGGAACCTTATTGAAGGATATGTGAAGATCATTAGCTTTAATTCTAATAATGTTGCTAAGGCTATGGTGACCTAGTGAGGGATTAAGCAGCTCCTTTTCCTAGGGCTACTCAAGGAGGAGATAGAAGGTGATTCCTAACTAATTGTGAATCTTCTCCAGAATAAGCCCCATTAACGGAAGATAGAAATAATCATTGAAAAATTCTGAAGGGACCTTGGTGGTTTTCATCATGTAAAAATTTTCCACATCTTGAAGGAAGGTAATGGTGATACAAACTTTGTTTGCAACCTAGGTTTAGAAAAAATTGAGTGGAATTATTGGAATTTGAATTTAAAAATCTCGGCATCCCTCAAATACATTCTTTCTTGGGATATGTTTGAATGTTACTCACTTTCCTTGATATGATTACTTACTCTAAGGCTAGAGGTGAGGGTATGGTGGATGTTTCATATGGGCCAAGAAATCTCTGGTTATCTATCCTAAGGACAATGATGTGGCTTTTCTCATCATTTCTTTAGGGTACAAGACCTACATGGATTGGAGTAATTATATCCCTAAGCCTCTCAAAAGGGATTATGTTGTAACTCATATTGTTACTAGCTTTGTAATTATTATATCAATTATATGGAAATCATAGATTGATGAGCTGATTTTTTTTTCCTTTAGTGGTAAGTACACTTGGAAGCTCATACCTGAGTTATGTTTGAATATCTACACCTTGCTTGTGCATATTCCTAATCTTTCTTGTCTGAAGAGTCATCTCCATCTTGTTAACATTAATAATACTATCATGATTTTACATCACAAGATGTTAGAGGATAGGAATTATTGCAACTTAAGTATGGTCCCTAGAAGAGGGTTCTATCAGAAGAAACAAGTTATATTATCATTTAAATTGATATTTGAACATCAACAAGAACATTATAAACTTCATAAAAGGGTTTAAAGGTATTTTTATTCATGTTTCCCATATCCTTTCTCTAGATCCATCAAATATTTTGTGGTTTGGGTGGGGGTCTTTCAATACTAATATTGGTGGCCTAAGACTTCAAACAAAACCCATTTCCTATGATGATCTTAAACAAAATATTGATCTTTGGGAACTCCTTGAAAGTGGTAGATTCACACCCTTCTTCCAAGCCATGTGAGGCTATAATAATAAACTATATTGTAAATTTTTTAACTCTTAGTCTCAAGGGTTTATCACTATTGGAGGGATGACATTTAAGGTTTCCAACAAGCTAATTCCTAAAGCCATAGGTCTCACCTATGATAGTATCAAGGTCAAGAAAAAGAGTAATCATGATTATAAAATGTTTATTGCTTCCTCCTTCAAAGGAAAAGAGAAATTTGTTCGATTCAAAAATGGTTATAGTCATGAGAATCTACTCACTCATTGGTATTTTGTGATCCCTCATTGTAATAAATACTTTACTCTTGAATTTAATTTTAAAACTATGCATGATTATCATTTTTCGATTCTAAATCATCTCTACCACGGTAAGAGAATGAACCTTCCTTTATCTTTATTTAACTTTCTCTAGGCATGCATCATTAGAGGTGCCTACCTCCTTTGTACCAAGGCCTAATCATGTCTCTTTACAAATATTTCCTCTCAATGACTCCCTCTTCCAACCCCAAGGTCAAAACCAGTGTCCAAATCACACTTATTGAGGACAAAGCCTCTAGGTCCTCCTTTGCTCCTACTAAACCTAGGCCTTGCTCTATTAGCAAGGTGGGTCCAGGCCCTAAGATTAAGGGAGATATTATGATTAATGTTCTTAAGCTCAAGCTACTTGATACCTCTCTAGCCAAGAAAATGAAGGTGCCCCCCTAAAGTGTATGACAAATAATAGACAAAAACTATGAAAAAGGCCAAAATCCCCAATCCTAGTGTTGGTGATGATTTTGATATTTTTGATGTGGAGGGGATGGATAATGTTTATATGGAGTCTACTCCTAACTCTAAAGGATCTGGTGGGTGTAGGTCTGGCCAACTTGATAAAACCCTTAATATTGTGAACATTAACACTACCAAAGGAAAAAAGATTCAAGAGCTCAATGATGAGGATGAGTCAGATGAAGAAGAAATTTTTTGTTAGTCTGAGGATGCCTACGAGGAGGATGACTTAGACCATGATTCCGATGAGATGTAGGAAAATGAAATTAATGACAGGGTATGTGCAGGATCATCATGGAAAAAACATGCCCTTAAGTGGCAAAAAATTCAAAAAAATCAGAGTTAGGAAACTTGATGTAAAAATTTGAATAAGTTATCTATATTATTTCAAAAATAAGTAAGAATAGAATCTATAGAAAATTGAATTTAGTTTCAAAACTACTAGGTTTATTTAAAAATAAATAAAATCTATTTGGTGAAAATTTGAAATTTCAATGTAGTAGTACTCAAATTTCAGGGAAAAAATAAGAAGTGGGTGTCTGTCTGAGCACCCTAACCATAATAAAATGATAATATTTTTTTATAATATTTTAGATATAAGTAGAGGACTCATGTCGTGATGTGATGCATATTTTTTTGTAATTTTTTTCCAAGTAAATAATTAATTATGAATTTTTTATTACAAATTTTAAAAATATCGAAACTCGTATGCCCGACCACCTTAACTGGTTCAAAACTTCATGAAATTCAATACTTTTTTTTAATCCTATAGTATGTGAAGCATAGAATGTGACACATGTTTCTGATTCAAAAATTGTGATACAATTTGAAAGCTATAGATGTTTTTCAACCAGCCTATCAATTAGGACTTTCATCGTAATTCAAATAGAAAATGAATAAGAATTATTTATTAAATTCAAAGTAAAGCATAATTTATATTGGTGGAAAGTTGAGAATCTCCTTTAAAAATAATTTTCGTTTCATCAATTTTGGGTAAAAAAAAATGTCGTTAGCCACATGGGCCATCATATCACTTACATATCACCACTTTTTGGCCCTTCATGATCCTGCACATACCCGACCAAAAAGTGAAGGTGATGATGATGTTGAGGTTGTTATGGGATATGATCAAACTTTTTATGTGTCCCTAGAGGTGCAATATTTTTCTAACTCTCCCTGTCCTAGCCCTCTATATAACACAAATGATAGGTTTTGATCATGAAATTTTGCGCTTGTCCAACAGTCTTATGGGAAATTCAACAAGTGGGGGACATATTGCGTCGCACTGAATGCCTCCGGGTTTTTTTATAGAAAGTTGGCTCTTCTTTTGGTGTTTTGAGATAAGGGGAGAAATGGAATGTAAATATAAAGCATAAAAGGTAACGTACCAAAGCTTTTATAATATTCCAAACCCAAGTTATTCCTATGATTGATATAAAGGACACAAAATGCCACAACCCCTCATTGTTGGAAAGAGAATGAAAAACAAAGGCTAACTTCAAGCACTACAGGCAGTGTTCATTGAGGTCTGATAAAAAATAAAGGTTCCTTAGAGTAAAGAATGATATTCCAGAAATTATGAGAACTTTTTCTCCTAATACAACATAGCATAACAAAATAGCAACTTTAAGAAAAAGAAAACAATGTGCAATGGCATGGTCCAATTTCCATAAGCTACTATTTAACCACACAAGCATAAAGCATAAAAATATACTACTTGAACTATTTGAATATAGCTTACAAGACACATTGTTTCATTCAAAATGACAATATAAAGAAAGAAAGCTTGAAAAAGGCCATACATCCATAGTCCCAATAAATTCCCCTCAATAGTTTGTGCTTTAATTAAAACTAAACTTTGAAACAAAGTTTGGATTCCAATCTGATGATAGTTTAAAACTTAATAGATATAATATGCTAGAATAAAGTAGTTCTATAGATTGCTTGTGAAAACAATTCTAAAAACCTTAAGAAAACTAAAAAGAAACACTTCTTTTGACAAAGAAACAATTCCTCCTGAAAAATCAAAAAATCATTTTCTCTTTTGTGTCACGGTTGTCCTTATATAGCTGCCAAAAGAAAGAAACATTGCATAATTCTAGATTAATTTCCGCTAAGTGTTGATAGTTGATAGCATACAATCTAATCATAGACCCTTGGTTAGGCTGTAAAAGATCTTTGCATTAACTCTTCAGCTACTGCATTAATACCCTTTAGATATTTAGCAAAGATAGAAGCCTTGATACGATCAGATCCTAGGAAAAATAGCTCAGAAAAGGACCTAATTGATCAATCATATCACTGTGAGGTACCGTCTCAAAAATTCCATCCTAAAAACTGAGAAAAGAAAAGAAAAGGTTAGCCAACTTAGACAAACTCATCTATCTTTATTGGTGATGCATATAACCTGTAACAAGGAGATGACATGTCAGTAGGGAAAAAACTCTAGATCTTGCAAATATAGCTCCCAAGAAAATATCCAACAAGAAAACATGTATCCTGAACCTTCTCCCAAAAGGAAGATGAAAAGGTAAAAGCTACACAAGAACCATGTGGCGTATTGCACAGTGTTTTGATAATTTTATTTGAGCATAGGTGCACTTGATACTCAAGACATTTATGCAAACCAAAAAATAAAATGACCGAGGAAAAAAAACGTCACAATTTTGGAGATTCACAGGGGTCTTTGGGTATGTGCAGGATCATCATGGAAAAAGGAAACCCTTAAGTGGCAAAAAATTCAAAAAAATCAGAGTTAGGAAACTTGACATAAAACTTTGAATAAGCTATCTATATTGTATCAAAAATAATAATAATATAATCTGTAGAAAATTGAATGTAGCTTCCAAAATACTAGGTTTAGTTAAGAAAAAAGAAAATCTATTTGGTGAAAATTTGAAATTTCAATGCAGTAGTACTTAAATTTTAGGGAAAAAATAAGAAGTGGGTGTTTTTCTAAGCACCCTAACCACACTAAAATGATAAAAAAAATTCTATAATATTTTAGATATAAGTAGAGGACTCATGTCTTGATGTGATGCATATTTTTTTGTAATTTTTTTCTAAGTAAATAATTAATTATGAATTTTTTATTACAAATTTTTAAAAATATAAAAAATCGTATGTCTGACCATCTTAACTTAGTCAAAAATTCATGAAATTCATTTTTTTTCCATCCTATAGTATGTGAAGCATAGAATGTGACACATGTTTTAGATTCAAAAAATCTAATACCATTTTAAAGCTATAGATGTTTTTCAATCAAACTATCAATTAGGAATTTAGTCATAATTCAAATAGAAAATGAATAATAATTATTTGTTAAATTCAATCTAAAGAATAATTTATATTGGTAGAAAGCTGAGAATCTTTTTTAAAAACCCTTTTCATTTCATCAATTTTTGGGTAAAAAAAAATTCGTTAGCCACACGGGCCATCATATCACTTACATATCACCACTTTTGGCCCATCATGATCCTACAAATACCCCTTTGCATCTATGAAGATTCAAACCTACGTCTCTGGCTATTCCTAAGTTTGATGAAAGTGGCACATTGAGCCTCCCAATCTACATTAGTTGGTAGAACAAGGGTTTGGATCTATCTGTATGTTTGAATGAGATAAAAAATATCCTTGAAAGAGATGACACCCCATATAGAGAAAATTGCACCCATGTGATAATAGAGCTGAGAAAGAAGGTAGATTTCACGCTCGACATCATCCACCATGGGTACAATACTCTAGCTTGGAAGTTCAATCATAGTTTGGATCTTGCATCGAATTCCCTCATTGATTTGCTCCATTGTTAGCACATCTTTGTTTGGGGAAAGAAGACGACGTAACCCAAAACCAACAAGGATGACAAAGTCCTTTTTGATCTCAGTGACCCTTTTATTCAACACCATCTCATGATCCTTTCATCTTACCACAACCATGTGGTAGTTGATGATCTCATTGGCTTTGATAGAGGCGACTCGCCAATCAAGAATTCCCACTCTTTTAAGAACCTGATTGGTGGTGATGCTCAACTTGGAGATAAAAATTTGGGAGTCTACCACCCAGGGTGAACATGTTTGTATGAAGTGATCAATGATCAAACCAACCTTGGCATTTAGTTCTCGCACATCTCTTAAAAACTATAAGGCGGGTCCCAACACACACACACCAGTCGCTAGCTGCTCCTAGTACATAGCTATCAACCTCCTCATTATAGGGAGGGATCCAGATCCTCTTGTAGAAATTACTCCTGGTTAACATGAATCTCTCTTACTTTGGTGTTTTCTTCTATTTGACCCTTCTCTCGAAGAGCGTTTTCCAACTTAGAGCTTAGTCTTCTGACTTCTTGTCTTGACTCTTCCGTTTGAATCTAGATTCTTTGAAGATCATCAATATTTTGGGATCTGGAATCACTTAATTCTTTCTTTAAATTTTCATTTTTAGTAAGAATCTGAACTTCCTCATTACGGGCATCTGCAAGCAACCTAGACATATCTCCTTGTTGACATTGAATTTGTTTCATGTGGGTCACTTCAGAATCCTTGGCTCAGACCTCATTCTATAGTCTTCTCACTATTCCTTTCACATTTTCAAACTCAAATTTGTGCTTCCTTAATTGCCTATCCAGCCATTCATAATCAACATATACCACCTTCTGCATGGCTTTGGCTAGGACCATTTTATCATGTAGGTGGGTTTCACTCAATTCCAGGCCCACAACATGAATGTCGTAATCTTCCATCTACATTTTCCATTCAGGCTTGGAAATGAATGACCTCATAGTGGTGATAAGCAGAGATTTTTTCTCTTCATTAAAATAGGCTTCAATCCCTCTAGTAGCATGCCTTTCGACACTCTTTGATGAAATTTTCAGGTTCCTGGTCTTTTGGGCCTATTTGGTGGCATCGAAATGATCCTAAAGAGTCTGAGGGACATCGACACTTTGATCTGCAATGGGAGCACTAGGGGTAGTCTAAAAAGGGTAATGGTAGGGGAAACTTCAAATGTGTGAGCGTGGGGAGATGCAAAAAGAAGCATGATTATAGAAAAAGGCAGAATGCCAAAAGGAGCAGGGGAAGAAAAAGTAGGGGTAAATGCAAAAAAAAGCTGATGGGGAGGTGCTTTCCCAATAGTAGTTGGACTAGGAGTAACATGAAAAATGATAGTTTTGATGATTCCAATGGGGGCCTTTGACAAAGCAACTAATGACACAATGACAACCAAGGCGGATGACACTCCTTCAGTGCATGAAAAAGTTTCACTATATTGGTTTACAATGGTAGAGGCTATATCCAACATTACCCATTTAGGGACTGAAGATGGGGGATTACTTTCAATTGGAAGAGGAATAGGGGGTACCAGAGACGTAGAGATAGGAAGAAGAGGGGGAGCAAAACTTATCTGAGCTGTAGTTGATGAAACATTTTGTAGGGTGGATTCCACCTCTTCTTCCTAATGGACCAGTATATCAGGGGAACCTAGGGCTTGGATCCTCCTTCTCTTTGCATGATTAGGGCCAACACATTCCAATCTTCTACTAGCAGAATCCTTGACATTTGGCCATTTGCGGCTGTTGAGGATCCTCTTGGTGATCATCAGGTCTATTTTCCTTTGCTTTGGGCTTAGGATGTAGATGGGGCCTGTGAACCCCCTGGCCTCGAATCTCTTCGGTTATCGGGTTCCCGAGGTCTAGGAATTAGGAGTGGAACTTGTTCCTCCTCAATCTCATGGCTTGTCTTAGGATTTCTATTATCAGAATCAACCTCCTTATCATACATGTCCTCGAACTCTTCATCAAGCTAGAAGCTATCAAACAAAGCACCTATATTTCTCATTTCTTGTCGGAACCTCCAGAAGTATGCCTTCTTTCTTTTCGACCATCCCTTACCCCTCAACTGTGCATTGAGAGTTTTTCTCATTGGGAGATTCCTCTAATACTATGTGTGGGGTTCATAAAAACTCATCCATTTTGGTTGTTCTTTTGGTATTCGGGCCAAGTCGATGTACATCTCCACATTCTCTCAAGCAAGATTTCTCCTCCTTTGGAAATACTCCATAAACTCATGCTTTAAAATGAAACACCCATTCAGGTTGTAATTCCACTTGTCACAAATGAGGACCAAACCTAGAGCTATCAAGAGATTTTTGATCTCATCCTTAGCCTTTTTCTTGCTCAGTATTACTTGACTCTTCACAATCATAAGGGGCAGATCAAAGAAATTTTCTTTATTCCTCCCAACACTGTAGATCATATCAATAGTGGATACTTGTTGGGAAGCTTCTAATGCAAAATTTTGGTCTATCGCAAATCTGGGGAGTTGAAAAACCTCCCTGGGGAAACCATGAAACTTGACGAATGTGAAATCCTCACCAAAGAAGTAATCGACTGTGATAGGTGGATGTTCCATCCATTCTATAACCTTTTGAGAGAAATGGCCAATGGGGCAAGGTAGTAAATCTTGTAGTACTGGTCTTAAAAAGTAATCTACAAATGTATGGGTGAAGCCACAATAGTGGTTTACAATTTGATGGAGGAAGGAAAACTAAGAAAAAATGACCCCATGGAAAAAAAATTGGTTTTAGGGGTTCGAGTGAACCTACAAGCTCGACCAAACTAAAAAGGGGTTCAATCGAACTAGTGTTTGAGCAAACTAGTTAATTACTGGGCCCACATTTCTCACCAAAAAAACAAAAGAAAAATGCATATTGCAGGGGGTTTGCTAGAAGCCCCCTGGTTCAAGCGAACCCCCCTTTTCCTTGATTTTTGAAATTGTTAAAAAAAAAACCTAATTTTTTATGCATCGAAGCTCAGTTTGAGGATATGTTGATGGTCCAAATAACACAGCAATAGTTAAGTAGTATATTACTATTCTGCTGTCTTGAAAGAGAAAGAATAATACATGGATATCTTAACTCCCAAGGTCTTTGTAATCGATTCTCAACTGTGCTGATTTCACTCAGTGGTTGATGTGAACTATAATGTTCAAGAGGCCAGCTGGTATTGAGCTTCTAGATTGTTCTAAGATCAAGCATAAATTCAAACCTACTTTAACTGGGGTTTTTAAAGAAACAGAAAAAGATAGATCAAAGCTTTGGAACCGAAGAGAATGATCATACATCCAACTTAACCAAACTTGTTACCTTTCAAGGAATTGCTAACTAAAACTGAAGAACAAAATAAACTCGTGATTAACACACAACTTCATTCATTCACAGTGCTAACTTCAACAATAGATAGTAACTAACCATTTTAAACAAAACATAAAATAGGATTTCACTCTTTGAAAGCTTTCAAATCAAATGATTAACCCAAGATAAATACCATTCATGAACACAACATGAAGTAGATTTGAATCTGGTTGCTTCTACTGTTAGTGAAACAGATAAGCAACATTTACAACTCTATCACAATCACCAGTGTATAGAAAACCTATGTCCTTAGATTGTTTCCATATATACTAAGAGAACTAGAAGGATACATTACTGCCTTCTATCGAATCTAACTCCTATCCTACTACTACTCTTAAGTTTCTCTACTACTTAGAAGATTACTACTATTCAAAATCTATATCCCTATGTATTCTAAAAACCTCTACTCACCCTTTAGAATATTTTACAAAGAGGAAAAAATACCACTATATATAGAGAATGTACCAAAAGGAATGTGTTGGCCTCTATTTTTAGGGTTTAGAAAAATATCAGTCAGCTTTAGAAGGGTTGGCCCTAAGATATTTTGAATAAAGTTGATTCTACATTAAATGTGTATCCCTGCTGTCCATTTTGGTGAAGGATTGCTCTGGGGATGATCTCAGATCTTTTGCAGCTACAAAATTTACTTCTAGTCTATGTGTCCATCTTCGAACTTCTTTGAGGGGCTGCCTTGAATGCTCTAAAGTATTACCATTAATACCAATATGCCCTTTTCCAGTAAACCTCATAGCTGTCTCTAAGACTAAAGGCTTCTTCTTCCCCTTGGATTTCTTCCTGCTCGAGATCTTTCTGCATGTTGACCATCTCTGGAAGCAACATCAAACCTCCCTTTAGATCTGAACACCATCGCTCCAGAGTCAATCCATCGATTTTGATCTCTGAATGAGTCCATGTCGTTTGCATTCTGCGGATCCTTTTCATAGAGGTAGTCAATCAGTCAATGGTTCATCTTTAGTTCCTTCTGATTGGGTGAACACACTCCATGTGAGATTCTCGAGTAGTCAACAGTCATTCAAAATGAATTGCATGTTGGTGAGACACCATCGGTGTCTCCTTGATGTGATTACATTCTACAACAGTTATCGGCATAGCTCGAACTATCGGTGAGACCTCATATCGGGCTGCAGGAGTTATATTCTTTATCAGAAAATGTCACCCAAACTATTGCTGTTAGTCAGAGGTCTCACCGAAGCCTATAACAGATCCATCGCTATTGGTAATACACCACCAGGTCAGTGGGATTTCATAGCGAACTCCTCCATTCTCCCCAAGCTCACTTCATTTTGGCAAGACCCTATCAGGTCGGCAAGACATTTTGTTGAAGCCACCTTGTTTTGGTGATGGCCTATTTCAGTTGGGGAGACTTTGCTCAGTCAGCAAGACCTTTTTCTGAGCTCCTTTCCTTCACTGAGATCTCCTTTCTTGTCAGGGAGAAATTATTTAGTCAGTGAAACCTTTCACTGAGCTCAAATCTTTCCTCGACACCACTTTACTTCGCCAAGAGTCCACCCTACCGATGAGACTTTTCCCCTTCACTAGCCTCTATCGCCGAGACCTCAGTCTTTTAGCAAGATGTTATAATGAGCTTCAAATCTTACACCGAAGGGAGAAAACATGCCAACGAGACTACCACTAGTTGGCAAGATATCATGCTAATATCACAATTTTTTGTAGAGACTTCTCCTAGGACCACCATTTCATTTCAGCAAGACCATTGGGTCGGCAAGACCCTATGCCAAATAAAAAAACACTACGCCGAAGGGAGAAAACATGTCGGTGAGACTAACAACCATCGGCGAGGCTAACAACCATCGATGAGACACTCCTTTTCATTGAGACTCTTCACAGTCGTCCAGACATCACACCAAAGGGAGAACCCTTCCATGAGACCTTTAGCATTCGGCCTGACTTTATGGCGAATACATCTTTCTCCCCAAAGGCACAACCTGTCAATGAGACATCACTTAGTTGTCAGGACCTCATAGCGATGATACCTCTTTTCATCGAGACCTCACCCCATCAGTGAGACCTTTCAGCGAACACAAACCACTCTCCTCGATGCCATTTCATTTTGGCAAGAGTTCACCCTATCGGTGAGACTTTTGCCGAAGCCATCTCTATCGGTGAGACCCTTCTGATCACATCTCTATTTCACTAAGACTTCGACGGATTAGCGAGAGCTTATGCTGATACTATCTCATGTCAGTGAGACTTGCTTCCTTCACTGAGAGCTCATTTCACTTCGGGGAGACTTCATGCTGACTCTACCCCCTGTCACCAAGACATCATTTTGATCAGCGAAACACATAGAAACTCATAGCAACCAAAATGTCTCAATGACCCTTTGGATTTCAAATGAATAGAACCTAATTTCCAGCCGGCAAGACAACAAGAGGGTCTCAATGACTTTTTCGTTGAGGAGTTTTATGCTGAATGGGACTGAGGCATGCTTTACAGTTGACTTCCTTGAGAGATATCTTCAGATGAATAATTCAATCCTACAAAAAAAATGCCTCCATTAGTTCTCAAAAGAAAATAAAATACATTATAATAAAATAGACTATTACTTATGATTATTTCACTTAATTTTAGCAAGAAGAAAACCAACCTAAGCTGAGACAGAACCAAAATCTAATAAAAAAATTATAGACCTAGGAGGAAAATGAAAGAAATTCCCAAGACCAAAGCAAATAACTGAAGGCAAGGAGAAAAAAATAAAAAAGGGGGGGACCCATTTTGTTCCAGAATAAAATGGGGTGGTTATGCAAGGCATAACAAATGGCGACTCGGCTAGGGAAATGGTTTAGCCATTTTGAAGAAATTGAAAAATTTAGCTACCCAGAACTCCTAGTTTATGAACATCACAACTCTGGTTGGGTCAGTTTTAACAACCAAGGCTAAGCTAGAATCTCAAATGTAAATCAACAATGGCTACCCCTGAATCTATGTGTCTTCTTGATTGTGCATCACTCTTTTATAAAGTTTTCCTCATCTTTTGAACAACAATGTGCAAGATTTGAACTAGATGAGTTGATTCCCTTTAGCTATTGTGCAATGATATCCTGGGCATTGCTCCGCTACCACTCACGTGTTCATAGCCCCCACGGAGATACTTCTAGTTTTCTCACAGCATTGCTCTACTACCCATCAGGTGTCCATAGCCTTGGTAGAGATACTGGAATCACCCATTCATATTGAGTCCTCTTTTCTCTTTAGATAGTTCTCTTTTTTTTCTTTTTTTCTTTTTCTCTTAGAGTTTTAGATATTTCATTCAGTTTTCTTTTTTCACTATGCCAAATGTCAAACATCTATCCTAGGTTGAAAACTACCATGGACCTCATAATAGCACTTGGGAGATCGGATTTTTCACTCAAATATTACAACACTATCATCCTAGGACAAATATACCATTACAAAGGAGATGATCTTAATGATTTGTGAAAGATTCAGAGGGAGTTGATGAAGATTATTTACTTTACACATTTTTTTCAAGACTTTCCACAACTCTCATTGAAAATGAGCATAAAACAATGAGCTTAGGATAAAATCACCCAATCAGCAAACCTGAAAACATCTAAACCACTTCCGTCCTAATAACCAAAGCATACTTTAGATAACAACCGACTATTTAAAGATGGAAATAACAGAGGAACCCCAAAGAACAAAACAAAATAGACACCAAACAACAAAGGAAACGAAAGGACAAAAAGAAAGAACAAGCAGACAAATAACAAAACTATTTACAAATAGAAAAAAAAATTATTTACAGGCAGAAAACAAATAGATTATTTACATAAAGAAAAACAAACTACTTACATGCAGAATAGAAAATTAGCAAGCCTTATGACTCGAAATAATGCTTAAGAAACTACCCATTGACAGGCAAGGGAACAAGTTCTCCAATTAAACTACTCAATTGAAAAGCATTTTCTCCTAGGATCTCAACAATTTGATAGGGACCCAACCAAAGCTTATCGATTTTTTGGTGACTACCCTTCTTTTCACTAGCTTTATCCCATAACAGCACAAGGTCTGATATCCTAAAAGCCTTGATTTTGACCCTTTTTTCAAACCAACATTTGACAACAACCCAATGTCTAAAGAATTGTTGCAAGGCAACATCTCTCTACTCTTCTAATTTCAACAAGGCAGCTAAGCTTACCTCTATCCTATCATCACTAGAGTAGAATTTATGCATGAACTCAAGGATAGGTATTTGCGAATGAATAAGGAACATAGGCTCTTGGCCATACACTAGTTTGAATGGTGAGTTCTTTAAAGTAGCCTTAATCCTAGTCCTATCTGCCCATAATGCAAATCTTAGCTAGGTATGCCAGTCCCTAGGGTTGTTCTCTAACAATTTTTTAATTACCCCTAAGAGATTCTTATTGGTTGATTCTACAACTCCATTGCCTTGTGGGTAATTGTTTGAAGAATATTTCAAGAAAATTTTGTGATCATAAGCCCATGAAATGAACTCAGCAGAAGAAAAGGAAGAGCCATTGTCACATACCAAAGCGAACGGTACCCCAAACCTAGCTGTGATGCATTCAGTGAGGAACTTGATCACTACCTCTGTTGTGTTGTTCTTACAAGGTATAGCCTTTTCCCATCTTGTGTAGTAATCAGTAGCAGTGAAAATAAATTTATGTCCTACAGAAGAATTTGGGTTAATTACCCCAATAAAATCTAGCACCCATTCGGAAAATGGTCTTACCTCATAGATAGGTTGCAATGGCATGGCTGAATGGCATTCTTTTGATGCAAAAATCTGACATATGTGACATGTTCTTGTATGCTGATGGGCATATTTGAACACACACGACTAGTAATAACCAGATCTAAGGATCTGGTGTGCCAATGAGTCTGCAGAACCATGACCTGTGTCATGTTTCCCATGGAATTTAGAGATCATGTGTTTAGCCTCTTATTGATCAAGGCATCATAGGTACACTCCCTCGAAATTCTTCCTGTATAATAATCCTCCTTTGAGCATATAATGGGAGCTCTTCATTCTCAACACTCTCCTATGAGTCGTGTTCATTCCCTCTAGACATCTATTGTTGAGGATGAAATAGATGATATCGACATACCAAGGGTCGTTGGAAAAGGGCCGAGTTGTGTATTGCTGGCAGATAATGTTCTCACCAGCATTCACCATGGATTTTGATAGGCCTGTTCCTCTGACAAAGTTTCATAGGGTGTATCTCCAGATCAAACTCTTGCAAAATGGTCATCCATTTCCCTCTTCTTTCTCCCAACTCGGTTTGCATAAGTAGAGACTTCACAACAGCATCAGGAACTACAACAATGATTTGGCTTCAGAGAATGTAGTGTCTGAAATTTTTGATAGCTTTGACCAGTGCAAAAGCTTGTTTCTCAAGAGGTGGGTATTTGATCTCAACATTCTTAAATAGGGGGCTCATGAAGGCGATTGGCCTCTCCTCTCCCTCTTCTCTTCGTTGAGTTAGGATAGCTGCACAGGAATGTTCAGAGGCAAAAGAGTAAATATAGAATAGCCTCAAGTAGTCAGGGCTGGTGAGGACTGGTGCTTCTGAAATGGATCACTTGACATGTGAAAACGCGGCCTTCGCCTCATTACTCCACTCTATCTTGGTGTCTTTCTTCATCATTTCATTCAGTGGTTTTATGATTTCTACAAAGCCCGTGCTAAACTTTCGCACAAAGTTGATCTTTCCAAAGAAAGATATCATTTCCTTCTTGCTTCCTGGCCTGGTTATCTTCAGAATGGACTCAACTTGGTTTGGATCGATTGATATTCCTCTTTCAGAGATTATGTGTCCCAAAAGCTTCCCTTCAGAAACCCCAAACACACACTTTTTAGGATTCAAGGAGACGCCATACTGGATACATCTTTCAAGAACTTTAGCTAAGTTTGTAGCATGGTTCAGTCTATCTTTGGAGAATACTGTTAGGTCATCCATGTAGATGATGATTCATTTTCCAATCAAATCTTTGAAGGCTATGTCCATGGCACGTTGAAAGGTTGCTCTAGCATTTATTAGACCAAATTTCGTCCTTCTATAAGCAAATGTTCCCCATTTGGTAGTGAAGGTTGTCTTCATTCTGTCTTCATAATTAACCATCACTTGATTATATCCAAAATAACCATCCAAGAATGATATCATCTAGGATCCATTAACAGTTTGCAAGACATCATCCAGAGAAGGGAGTGGGTAGTTGTCTTTTTCTGAAGCTCTGTTTAGATATATGAAATCTACACATAGCCTAATCTCCCCATTTTTCTTATGGATTGGAACTAGGTTGGCCATCAACGTTGAGTGTCGTACATGGAAGATTATTCTTGCAGAAAGCAATTTTTGAACTTCTTTAAGGATTAGTGGTTCAATCAAGGCATTGACAGGGCCCTGTTTCTATCAAAATGGTTTAGCTTTGGGCTTCAGAGGGATAGTATGAGTCATTACAGAAGCATCAAATGTCTTTATATCTTCATATCCCCAAGCTATTGCAACAATATCTTTCTTCAGTTCCCTCAATATATCTTTTTTGATTGTTTCAGGGCAAGCTTTCCATATGTAAACACTTCTTTCAGGCTCAGAATCGGCTAGGTTAATAGTTTCATATTCACCTCCTTTATCTTCAACTGATATCTTCTCTCAAGCCCTTGGGTTTGAATCAAAAATTATTTCCAAGGCCACCATTCCCTTGGGAATGCTATTGCTTTTTAAATTGAGGACCCCTTTTGTATCACAATCTTCAGGGTTCCAATCTCCTTGATCTCTGTTGGACTTATCAATGATATATCCTTCGAAAACATCTGAGCTTGCTAGAAAAGTAAGAATATGTCGATCATCCTCAAAGACTTGAAAGTTCCTGACATTATCAAGAACTGCAGGGGTGGAAATCAATTCTATTGAGAATCTTTTAAGCTTGGAGCCTTTCAAGGGTTCCAAGCTGCTTGTAGCAATAGCTAATGAATCAGCTATTTGATTCTCTTCTCTAGGGATTAAGCTAATCCCAAAAGCATCGAAGTCTTCAATCAAGTTCCATACCTAGTTTCTATAAGCTGCCAACCTTCTATTATGACATGTATTGGCTATGCACTTGCTTGATAACTATTTCTAAATCTCTTTTGACCATCAAGGTTGTGACTTTCTTCTTATGTGTGAACATCAGCCCCTGAATTAGAGCTTCATATTCTACTATGTTGTTAGTGCATCAGAATTGCAACCTATCAGAAGCAAATAAATTTTTCCCTTTCGGGTTGGTTAATTCAATCCCCACACCACAACCTATTTTGGACTTGGATCCATCAAACGTGAGGGTCCACAGCTGATCATGAGATGTGGTTGACCCTTTGGAGGTTATTGTGGGCATTTGGATAGGATGAGTGAGAGGTGGGGCTGCTTGATCTTTTGCATTAGATATAGGGAACGTGTGTTCAATAGGTTCCTTAGGTATATTTTCCAATTCTTGCACAACTATATCATATAATTTGCAGCTATCCTTTTGACAGTCACTTGTATCTTTGGTTAACCCCTTGGGTTTTGGTATACTCGTGAGTGCAGGGGTGTCAAGCAAACCTTGGGGTTTTTCCTCATAAATATGCTGATTCATAAATGTGTCTTGGGTAGGTTCAATTTGAGAAGGAACTTCCTTTGAAGGTATCTTATCCCTGGTTAACATTATTGCTTCTTTGGCTTCAAACGAGAAGCGATCTGCAATGTTCTCAAGGTGACTTGGGCTAGTTTCCTCAACTTGGGAAACATGATTTAAAATGCTGATGCAGGATTGGCAGGTCAATTTAGAATGATTTTGGTAGTGTATCCTACACCAATTAGGGAGTAAAAGACTCTGCAAATTGATATCTTCCCCCAAGACCAGCTGATCTTGTTGTAGCTTCCTAATCAATGACTGTTGGTTTTCATTAATCATAGAATCAGGGAACTTTTGTATTGTCAGTTCTTTAGGATCAAGAACTAAAAAGGTTAGAATTTCCTCTCTTTTGTAAACCCCTATCCCGGTCTCAAAGTAAGCTACCTCATTGGGACAATCATTTTCAGTGATGAAATGCTTGAGGCGAGGTTCACTTTCAATCCTAATCTGTGTAGGCACTCCCCTCCATGGTAGCCACATATGTGAAAAGTCGAGGGAGTGATATCCCCCTATACTTTTCATCAAATCTCTACTCAACAGCATACCATAAGTCTTAGGAATGTCTGCTACTTGAATATCTATGTTGGTTAGGATTCTAGGGTCAGACCCTACTTGCACATGTATATTTCTCAATTCTCCCACTATATTAACCTCTTTGTCAAGTTGGATGACCTTCTTATTTGTTTGGATAGGGTTCAATCCCAATTTCTTGCATACAGAAAAGGGCATAACATTTCTGGAAGCCCCTGAATCTAACAAACAATTATATAGATTCTTCCCATAGATTCTTAAACTCAGAAGAAATGGTTGGATACCCACCTTCTTTTGTACAAAGTTGCATTCATATCTGCAGTAGGTGCCACCTTATTTTTCCCTTTTGATTTATCAGCTTCTTCCAAAGCTTTCAGCACTATCTCTCATTGAGCAGGGCACCACTTTAGGATGTCAAAATATGATAAAGAGGTTTGTTGTTTCTGCATCTAAGCAACAATATAAAATTTTGTGTTATAGCTTACATTAATTTTGACAATACCAGGTGAATTACCTTTATTATGGAAGTCAGGTGGGCCTTTTCATGGAGGAGGCTTGTTATCAGCACTTTGATTCGGAGGCACCATGTGATTAGGTGGTGCTAATGTAGTGAACAGACCCTTATTCTGATTTCTCAGGAAGTGTCCTCCCTTTTTCTGAAAGGCTTGGGCATCATAGGAATCTTCCTTAGGTTCATTCTCACTTTGCATGGGGAATGGAGGTTCTTCCTCGAAGAGGTCATAAGTCATTTTTGTATCTACTAAGCCACCTTCTTTATTTGGATTCCCTTGGAATGTTTGGGCATCTTCCTATGCCATCTTGACCATCTTTTCCATTTCAAGGCAATTTACTTGAGAATGGGTTGCAGTATCATGTAGCTTGCATCAGTTAGTCATAAAATTGAGGTCAGCCACATTTGCAGTATGTGACCTTTCCTCATTAGCTTGATAATTGTGAGAAACTCCACCATTGTTTAGCCCTGTATTCCATTGTCAGTTGTTATTTGGCCTCTGGTTATATCCTCTATTTTGATTTTGATAACCTTGGTTAGGGGAGTTTTGGCCTTGATAACCCCTTTGGTTGTGATTGTTGTTATTCTAGTAATTACCTTGATTGTTGTTGTTTTGATTAGGGTAGTTACTTTGGTTTTGAGAGGAGTTCAATCTAAGCTGAGCCATGTCATTTGTGACTTGGGACAACATTTTCTTTAAGGTCTCTACCTCATTTGTGAGTTGAACTATCTTTTCACTTTCAACACTCTTAGCAATAGGTGGCCGACCGACATGACTTGGTGTTCCAGTTTGATTATGATGCCTGTGCGGACTATGATGGGCCTGTGATTGTTGAAAGAAGTTAGGAGTTCCATTGGCAAAGAATGGAACATGAGGTTGAGTCTACAACTTAGACATGGGTCCATAATGGGAAGGAGACATTCCTGGGAGAGTATTGAATAAAGGGGTTGGGCTAGGCATTTGATACCATATTGAGGGAAAACCTCCTCCCAAACTTCCTTATTGAGAGCTAATTTGTTGTTGCAGCTTGATAGCTAGATGATAGACTTTAGATAGGGAATCAATGTTTGTGGGCTGATAAGTCCTTTGTAGGAACAACCCAAGTAAAGGGTCTATAACTCTAAAGTATGCTTGAATGGCACTATTCTCAGTGACTAGATAGGGGTCTTGCAGTCTCCTATACATTCGTTGAAACTTGGTATTAAAAAAAAACAAGGATTCACCTGCCTCCTTGCTAATGGTAGTGAACTGGTGGTACAGAAGGGTTGGATCCACATAAACCCTGAACTAATTGATGAATGCATTCTCCAAGTGTGTCCAGGTCAGAATAAAACCTTGTGGAAGATTAAGATACCAGTTGTATGCCATATCTCCTAAGGAATAAGGGAACAACCTACAAACTACATCATGGTGAGCTATCTGAGCTCTGGTACAAGCATCCTTAAAAGCTTGTATGTGCTCTTCAACACTCCTTGATTTTCCATGAATGTATTTGGGATAGAATTTCTCAGGTTTTTTAGGCATATCATGAAAATCTCCTAGAATAGTCCCTAATGGAAAAGGATTATTTTGGAAAAACACCATTAGTAGTGGTGGTGGTGGTTGGGCCAACTGTTGGATGGGTTGAACTAGCTGTGATGGCAGTTGAGATGGATTCGGTGGTGGATTAATAGGTATCCACTGGGGTATAGGTGAAAACCCTGGTGGAGTGAGCGGCGCTGACAAGGGTGGTATGATGGTTGAGCCAGTCTTGTGACTCTTGTGTCTTGTTGGGGTCTTGAGTTCTATCAAAGGTGGTGGACTTTTAGCTGATCGAAGAACTCTACAGGACCATACCTTCCTTCATCTAGGTTTCCTTCATGTGAGAGATCTTGGGGGATACCTTCTTCCATGTTTTTAGACATGTAAGGTGCATACTTCACAAGGCTTCCTTCATATGAGAGATCTTGGGGGTTTCCTCATAATTTTGTGGGCCTATGAGATGATTTCATCTAGCAAGATTTCTCCATCATCGGTTTGAGGGCCTTTGGTGTACTTTGTGTAGCTTCATAGTTCTACAGGGTTATGGAGTCTTTTGTTTGAAAACTCCTCAAGAGAGATTACCTATGGAGCCATCTCTCTTCGAATTTTCATTCCTTCTTTCTCTTCTCAAATTGTATATACCAGATCAGAGATCTGCATCTTCTTCATCCTAAGTATATGCCCTTCCTCTCTTCATTTTAGAATTCTTCTAAGTGTGTTATTTGTTAATTTGGGGATGATGCATAGTACTAAGACAACCTTCTATACCGAGGTCTCTTTCAATTTACTGACTCAAATCCTATAGTTTTTGTGGCGTAGAAAACTATACACTCGTGAGAAAAGAGACAATTTCATGCTTAATTTGGACCTACTTTTTAGTATCGCTACATTATTCATTCTCCAAAACAACATTTATAGGCCCCTAAGACCCATTATCTTTGATCTAGAGGCCTGTTTCACTTAAAAAATCACTTAAATCCCAACAAACAACACTCAATTCATTTATATCCTGAAAACCCACCTTCAGAAACAACTAGTGGAACCCATTTGCCACCTTGGACAAATGGGTCCCCTCTGGTGGTACCCATTCACCAAGGGTGGTGAATGAGTCCCTTTTGAGAGAAATTTCAATTTTGAGTAGGAATTCAATTAATTCAACTTAATTTTTTTGTGGATGTTAGCCTCTTAGGTCTAAATAACAAGAAAATTAGGCGTTGATCAATGCCTATAAATACTTATTTTAGGTCATTTTTCACATCTCTTAGTCATTTTTACAAAGCAATTTCAAAAGTTAAGTTTTATTAGTCTTTAAGAACAAGCTTTATTTGCATTTTCTATAGCAAAGTTGAAGCTTTAGGATAGAAAACTAAGGTTTTTTCCATTCTTCAAGCTCACTTCTTGATCAAGATTCAAAATTACAAAGGGCTGTTGATGGATTCCTATGGTGAATCATGGAGAAATCTAGGTTGAGGAGATGCAACTAACCATCAAATCACACTTAAAGACTTGTTTTCAAAGTGATTCCATCTTCCATCTTCTCTCTATCTTCATAATTAAGGTTTGCATTACTTTTGCATGTCATTTACATCTATTTGATATGTTGTAGGATTTCTAGGGTTGAAGTATTTCATCATTCAAATCACATTTGCACATCTTATTCTATCACAATAGAATAGGGTTTTGACATACTTCAGATTTTCCTAGTCTCTAACACACTTAAGGCTAGGGTTTTATGAAAAAAATTGTCCATTCAAGGTTTGATTACCCAATTAGGGGTTTGACCAAGGAAAACCCTCCATTAGACAACAAGTTTTAAGCTATTTTGTAGGAATTTTTTGAGATCCCGATTCAGGTTTCCATCAAGAAGTGTTGTACAGGTCTAAGATACGAGTTTGTAGAAAATTGAAAGTGGACTGATTTTCCATGGATGGTAGATAAGTCCCTCATGAGGTGACTTTAAGAGTTAGATGTAGATCTAGATACCGAATGAGCAGAAACAAGTTTTTGGGTATAAAACCCTATCCTAGGACTGATTTACCTAGGGTGGTAAATGAGTCCTATTCAATATTAAAGGAAAGATTACCAAATTTCCAAAGTGCTTTCG
Source organism: Sequoia sempervirens (assembly GCA_007258455.2). NCBI lineage: Eukaryota > Viridiplantae > Streptophyta > Pinopsida > Cupressales > Cupressaceae > Sequoia > Sequoia sempervirens. Next base: position 9,319,227 of record VDFB02000363.1, on the reverse strand, counting down.
AGTCTCCATCAGTCTCATAGGTGCACACATTCTAAATTATTGCTTTTTGTTTACTTTCATTTGTTTTTTTATCCATCTTTCTAAGCTTTTTACAAACGTCACTATGTTTTCAAACATTTCATATTTCATTAGTCTTGCATTCATAATCAATCAATTTAATTTCTTAGCTACATTTATATCATTGAATTTAGTCATAATTACATCTTACATTCCTTTATTTGAGTGAACCACCTTAATTTTAGGGTTCTATCTCTTTCTTTTTAGGTGAAAGATCCTAAGAGTGCAAGAGAAGTCCATAGAAACCACAAAATTGATGGTTCATTTTGGTGAACCTGCATAATGAACATCATATCCTTTTTATTTGCATTTGCATTTGCATCCTTAGACTCAATTGCATTGCTTTTTGTATTGTTCTTGCATCCTAGCACTTATTAAAATTACATTAGTGAAACTATCATTTAGAGATCATTATTGCATTGCATTTTTTTAGATCATTAAAAAATTATACATTTTCAGTGTTTATTTGCACTGTACAGACTTGAACACATCTAGAAAAGACAAAAAAAAAAAAAAAACTTAAAAATACCTATCCTTGGACTCATTCGCCACCTTGGGCGAATCAGTCCTAGTGCACTTTTTACATCAGTGTTTTCATACTTCAGTTTCTTGTTTTGCACTTTTATGTTTTTTGGAATTCCTTTTCTATTTTAGTTTAGTTACTTTATGTTATATTTAAATCATTTGCATAAAGGGTATGTGTAGGATCATCATGGAAAAAATAGGCCCTTAAGTGGCGATAAAATTCAGAAAAATTAGAGTTAGGCAACTTGACATAAAAATTTGAATAAGTTATCTATATTATTTCAAAAATATGCAAAAATAGAATACATAGAAAATTGAATGTAGGTTCTAAACTACTAGGTTTATTTTTTTAAAAAAATTGTTTGGTGAAAATTAAAAATTTCAAGGCAGTATCACTTAAATTTCAAGGAAAAAATAAGATGTAGGTGTCTATCTAACCACCCAAACCACAATAAAATGATAATATTTTTTTATAAGATTTTAGATACAAGTAGAGGACTCATGTCCTTATGTGATGCATATTTTTTTGTAATTTTTTTTGAACTAAATAATTAATTATGATTTTTTTATTATAAATTTTTTGAAAAATATAAAAACTCGTATGTCTAGCCACCCTAACTTGGTCAAAACTTCATGAAATTCATTTTTTTTAATCTTATAGTATGAGAAGCATAAAATGTGACACATGTTTCAGATTCAAAAAATGTGATATTGTTTGAAAGCTATAGATGTTTTTGAATCAACCTATCAATTAGGACTTTAGTTGTAATTCAAATAGAAAATGAATGATAATTATTTATTAAATTCAAAGTAAAGCATAATTTATATTTGTGGAAAGATGAGAATCTCTTTCAAAAACCCTTTTTGTTTCATCAATTTTGGGAAAAAAAAATCGTTAGCCACATACCCTACACATACCCATCATATCACCACTTTTTGGCCCATCATGATCCTCCACATTCCCTAAAGCATCATTTCCTTTTTGTGGCATTTGTGGATATTCTTACATTTTTGCACATTTCCTTTTCTACATTAGTTCTTGGTTCTTTAAAATTAGATCCGTCAATACATAAAATCAACAAAAAACCACAAACATCAAACCAACCTTTCAAACAAATGATTCAATTTAGAAATACCATCTCATCCAAGCCTCTTAGTAGTGATGATGTAGACAAGTTAGATGAAGTTCTTCAAGAATTTATCTCACTCACTTCATCCTCTAAATATTTCCATGAGAAACCTAAAACAATTAATGATAACCTATCCCTCAAAACCTTTAGTAGTGATGACCTTGACTTGTTAGATAAAGCCCTTTAGGACTTCATCTTGCCTAGGTAATCCAATAAGGTTTGTTGTGCCCAACCTACACAAATGAATGTTAATGATAACTTACCCTTCAAACCTTTTAGTCGTAATGACCTAGATATGTTAGATGAATCCCTTCAGGACCGTCTCATGTAAGTCACCCATTAAGGTTTGTTGTGAACAATCTAAAACTAAGGATGTTAATGTGATTCAACCTCAACTCATTCTTTACCCACCCTCACATAAACTTCATCCTTCCAATAAACTTGAATTCACTCTTTACCCACCTAAAACTGATGTGTTGTAGCAATCCAGTAATATTACTATTGCTCGTACATATAATACTCGAAACAATCCACAACCACCATAACCAACCCCACCCTCTTTACCTATACCTAATCCACCTAGTGCTCCTCACTTTCCCTCACCGACAAAGAAGTATGATCTTGTTGAACAACTAAACAATACTCTTGCAAAAAATTTTCTTTGGGATTTACTTCAGAATTCACCAAATTACCACACTATTCTTCAAACATCCTTACAACACATAGTGGTTCCTCCTAGTACAACTCTGAATGATGTGGAAACTTTAATATGTAGATTGAATAAGGTTAATATAGACATTACTTTCCATCAACATGAAATCACTCTTTTAGAATTGCGAAAAAAAAATGAAGCCTTTATGATAATTGCTCAATTGAATTGAATAGGTATCAAAATAACCCTCATTGATAATGGTTTTTCCCTTAATGTGTGTAGTGTGAATCTCCTTGATAGATTGCATGTTGACAAGTCACAAATAAAACCTGATTCCTTATCCATTTGCGGATTTGACAATACAATAAAGCAACCGCTCAGTGTAATCACTTTACCTATTACCATTGGGTTGGCTACAATGCAAAACTCCTATTCATGTCATGCCTTATGATCTTTCATATAATCTTGTTTTAGGTAGACCATGATGGATTCATGAGATGAATATAGTTCCTTTGACCCTTCATCACATATTGAAATATGTCTATAACAACAACATTTATCAACTTGAAATAGACCCTAAGCCTAAAATTTGTTTGCATCTTGAAAAAGGAACCACAAGTCCTCTAAATACATTAATCCTAACATCTAATATATAACCTCTCGAAATTGAACAAGATGAGGAATCAATGTCTAAATTATTTGGTGATAATTGGGGATCTTTAGAATTCACACCTTCATTCATGGGCGAATACATAATTACACAAAAGAAAGATGAGACACAAGAACAACCAATCTCATGTCAACTCAAAACTCAAAAAAACCTTCTCAAACATCTATCCCCTCTACTTTGGAAGAAAACACAATGTATACAACAAATTTTGATGAGATAGATTATAAATCTCTAGCTAATCCAAAAGAAATGGAAAGACTTTATGGAAAGGCTATGAACTAATGAGACAATTAGGATATACTAGAAAAGGTTGTGGAAATCATGAAAAAGGTATTCATGTCCCTATATAACCTAATACACAAGAGACAAAAATTGGGTTGGGATATTCTTTTTCTAAAAGGACAAAAGCTACTCATTGACCTTTGAATATCAACACTATTACATGTCCACCAAAACACAAACTCACAATCAAACATCTTGAATTGCTTGATATGATCTTATCACCATCATGACAGTATGTTGACAGTGATGAAACTCTAAAAAAAATGTTAGGAGTCTATGATAACACATCCTCTACTACTCCCATGAAACGGGTTACTTGTGTAGTGATAATTACAAAGAAAAATGATAGTGATATCACTAAAGAACCATATGATTATGAAGTTCCTAAATCTAATGCTCTCCTTTTAGGAGATATAATTGATGTTCCAATGGACATAGATGATAAAGACAAAGTTATTAAGATTGGGAAGTGCCTTGACGATGAAGAAAAAGAGGATACTACAGCTTTACTTCATGATTTTTCTAAAAATTTTGCTTAGAAATATTCTGATATACTCCAAGGAATTGACCCAAAAATTGTGGCTCACAACATCGTCTCACTAAAAATACCAAACCTGTTCATCAAAAGATACGAAAAATGCACCCTAACATAGCTTTGCATGTTAAAGCATAGATTGAAAAACTCCTTGATGTGGGTTTCATTCGCCCTATTGATTATTCTCCTTGGATCTCAAATATTGTCATAGTAGCTAAACACGATAATTGTATTAGAGTATGCATGGATTTTTGTGATTTGAATAAAGCATCTTTAAAATATGACTTTCCACTTCCTAATATTGACATGATCATGGATTCAACTACTAGATATGCTTTGTTGTCCTTTGTGGATGGATTTTCTGGTTATAATAAAATCCTTATCAACCCTCAAGATCAATAAAAAACCACATTTACAACTGTTTGGGGAATTTTTTGCTAGGTTGTCATGCCCTTTGGTTGAAAGAATGCTGGTGCAAATTATCAACGAGTGATGACATTGATCTTTCATGATTATGTTGATGACATGCTTGCTAAATCCTTAACACTACAAGACAATGTAAATGTTCTTTGGAAAATATTTTAATAAATACATAAATATAACATGAGATTAAATCCGAAAAAGTATGTCTTTGGTGTAGATAGTGGTAAAATTTTGGGGTTTGTCATATCTCACAGAGGCATTGAAGTGGACACAAAGAAAATTGATGCCATGATTAACATGCCACCTCCTAAGAATGCTTCTCAATTGTGCACATTACAAGGTTGAATTCAAGCTATCCACCATTTTGTGGTATCTTCAACTAATCACGCATTACCTTTCATGAATCTTCTCAAAAAGGATGTCCCTTTTAATTGGGATGAGGATTGTAAATAGGATTTTGAGAGTTTAAAGGAATACCTCACAACTCCACCTATTTTACAACCCATCATGCCAAATTTACCATTTATCCTTTACATCGCAGTTTCAACCCATGCTCATGCAACATTATTGGCTCAACAAGATGATTATGGAAAAGAACATCCTATTTATTACATTATTCAAACTTTGATCGATTATGAAACTTGCTATTCACCAATTGAAAACAATTCCTTGCTCTTGTATTCACTACTAGTACATTGTGACATTATTTACTAAATGCTGAAATACAAGTCATAACAAAATTTGATAGCCTTAAACATCTTTTTAATAAAATTTATCTCTCTCGATGCTTAGCTAAGTTGGTGTTGTTGTTAACTAAGTTTGACCTTAAGTTTGTTTCCCAAAAAGTAATCAAAGTACAAGCTTTAACCAATCACTTAGTTGATGCCCCTTCTCCTCTTTCTTTACCTAATTATGACTCCTTTCCTGATGATAGTGTCTTGACCAAAAATGTTAAAACATGGGAATTGTAATTATATGGATCCAAGTGTCGAACAGGTTATGGTGTTGGAGTGGTATTAATTCCTCTTGATGAAAAGCCTATTCCCTTGTCCTACTGCTTAAATTTTCTACGCAAAAATAACACTACTAAGTATGAGGCATTAATCACAGGATTGTGAGCTGCCTTAACCATGGGTGCTAAAGATATCAAGATCTTTGGTGATTCACAATTCATAATCAAGCAAAATAAATGGGATATATCAAACTAAACATGAAATTTTTTCAAAGTACAAGGATCTCACACTGAAACTATTAGAGAATTTTGAATCATTCACCATTGATAACATCCCATGAAAAGACAATTGACATGCAAATGTGATGACGAGTGAAACCTCTCTTATATCCCCAAACGATCCTTCAACAAACTTTAACCTTTGTTACTCACCCCATCATGAAACCCTTGATTGATACTTGCTTAGAAAAAACTTTAACCACAACTCAAGAAGACTCGTGAGAATGGTATGATACAATATACAATTATTTAAAAGATGGTACCATTCCCAAAGCCACAACAACAAATACTCAAAATTGTTTACACAAACTACCATCCAAATATATGATCCTCGCTGATGTGTTATATAGAAGATCCTTTAATGGTCTCTTACTAAGGTGTCTTAAGGACTTTGAAATTCCTATAGCCCTTGAGGAGGCTCATGCTAGTGTCTATGGAGGTCATTTTGGAGGATGGTCATTAGTGCAAAAGCTCATCCATATGTGATATTATTGGATACATATGGAGAAAGAATACTTCGCTTATGTTAAACGATGTCACAAATGTCATGAACATAGCAATTTGATTCATGCCCCTACTTCTGAGCTTCGTGCCTAAATTCCCATTTTTCCATTTTCGATATGGGGATTGGATTCTATTGGAAAATTTTCACCTCCCTCTTCTACTAGACATACATTTATAATAACTCCAACAAACTACTTCACAAAATGGGTGGAAGCTATTCCTCTTCGATCAACAAATGCTGAAGTAATTTGTCATTTCATATTGTAACACATAATTGTTCACTTTGGACTTCCTTCTGCAATCGTTTCAGACAATGGAACCCCATTTAAGAATAACGAGGTAAAGAAATTTCTTGAAATGTTCAAAATTTAACATCAATTTTCTACACCATACTACCCGCAATCCAATGGACAAGCTAAAAGCACTAATAAGATTCTTGAACAAATCCTAAAGAAAAATATTAAGAAACATCATAAGGATTGCCATATGCAATTACATTATGCACTCTTCACTTATCAAACAAGTGTTAGGTTATAGATACGAGAACTACACCCTATAACCTTGTTTATGGTATTGACATGATCATGCTCTTGGAGTTAGAAAATCCTACACTACAAATTTCTCTTCAAGACCTTATTGATGATGCCACTTATAAAGATCAATGATTGCATTAGCTTGAGATGCTCGATGAAAGTGCATTAGTGCTCTTGAGCATCTCGAAGCTTACATTAAACAATTACAATGAAAACATCACACTCATGTCATTCCTCGAACATTTCGTAAGGGTGATTTCATTCTCTATGAGAACCAACGCAATACTAATGTTGACCATGAGGACAAAGATAAATTCATCCCTAATTGGTTAGGACCTTACATAATCACTACTTGTTATGGTTCTGGTGCTTACGTCTTAATTGAACTCAATGGAACACCCCTTAAGGAACCTATTAATGCCTTGCATTTGCATCAATATTATCTCTAGTCTTCCTAAATAGTATGGATTATAAAATAGTGTTGTCTAATGTTATTTTGTTTCCTTCTAAATAACTTTCAAATTGCTTTGTTCTTGACAACTGATCATGTGTTTGTCTTGAACACTAAGTAATTATTTAAGTTTTTTTATAATTACTTTAGATCTCATACTATTCATCCTCCAGTTATGTTAAGTTTGATCCTTATAAGCATTATAATTGTATCTAATTTAACATAATATCTTTAATTCAACAATGTTATATCTAAAGTGAAATTGAAATATTTTTTATATTATATCACATCAATCATGTTAAATCATGTAGTTATTAATTAAATACTTTTAATTAAGTTATTTCATTAATCACATTGCCATTTAGCATTAAAACACATTAAGATAAATTGCAATGACATCAAATGCTTATATATATATATATATATATCTCAAAAGTATTATATACATGTCATCATCATATACATAAACACCAAGGTCTGTGAGAGCTAGACCCCTCGGGCTTTGGCACCTATGATCTGGTCCCTCGATGTTGTGAGATAAGCATGTGTGATAATGATCATGATCCATCGACTCTGAGTGCCTACTCTAGACCCTGTACTCGACTAAGAGCCACAAGCCGATCCTCTACCATATGATCCCTCTCCAATCATACATGTGCTAGCTTTGCATGTAGTCTCTCCACCTCTACTGGAGTCTAGGATGAATTTCCTTAGCCCTTAGCTCGATCGAGTCATCTCCTCACACTCTCGTACGCTGCTTGTAGCCTTGTGAAAGGTCTGAGTGACTCTGGCTCCTCCTCCATGATTGGTGGAGGCACATAGCTAGGATACATATCCTCTCCATCGATGGATGTAGGGACTATCTCTATGGCAGCCTAATAATAGAACTCTCGCCAATCTCTCATCACTCCTACAAGATAGAAAAGGTACATAATCAAGAAACATCATCATGATATATAGCTATACAACATAAAACACTAAAGTACATGCATAAAATTAAATATCATCACCTATATCTCTAATAGAGTGAGGAATGTGAACCTCATCTTGTTTGGGGAGCATGGAGGATGTGTTAGCCTCTCTCTGACCCTGAGTCCTAATGTCTATTGTAGCTACTACACATGATCTGGTCACATGTGTGTGTGAGGACTCTCCTCACTTGGGATGATCCTCAGTCGCTACCTCATCACCCTCACTCAAGGGTGGTTCCTCCTCATACTCCTCATAATCATCATCCTCCTTCTCTCCTCCATCCTGGTCCTCATAGTTAGGATCATCCTCTGAATCATACTCATCATTGATAACATCAGTAAATATATCTATTGGCATGTATTGTACACCCTTGACCCTATCCTCTGGATCATATCCCTCATCTAGTGTTGGTCTTGCATCACATATAGTGACATCCATGGGAAATACAGGAGTTGGTAATGTCACTTACCACCACTCCTCATGGCCATTTATGCTGCCAACATCATCAGTGTCGGTGACTGGTGATTGATCATGATCTGAAACACCAGAATCACTCTTACAAATATGATCTATAGTGAGCCAAATAGTATCACCCAGCCTCTCGGCACTCCGCACTTATTGCCTAATGAAGGGGTGTGCCCTCAGTGGTGTCTGCACCTACCCAAACTATCACATGACTTGACCATAATAGAATGGACGTACAACATAGTCATGACACCCATCTAAAAATCTATCCATCTGCATCCTCCTCAACTGTCCTGTGGGATCTAGCCACTATATTGTGAGTAGATAAGGTGTCCATAGGATCTCATCCTCATCCAACTAATAAAATCTCACTCTTCAAAAATGTAGACCTTTGTACTGTCACAAGGATCGTAGTGGATAGCCGAAGGCTCATGGATATCCTATGGTTATAGCACATGGGAACCCGACAGACCTGGTGCATGTAATATGCTTGAGGAACCACACCTACAGAAGTGTGCAGTGCACCATATTGTTGATCTCTCAAAACAAAAATTGGCCAAGAACATAATAAAGATGTGGGTATGTGCCGGATCATCATGGAAAAAATAGGCCCTTAAGTGGCAAAAAAGTTTTAAAAAATAGAGTTGGGCAACTTGACGTAAAAAATTGAATAAGTTATCTATATTATTTCAAAAATATGTAAGAATAGAATCTATAGAAAATTGAATTTAGTTTCTAAACTACTAGGTTTATTTAAAAAAATCTATTTGGTGAAAATTTGAAACTTCAATGCAGTACTTAAATTTTGGAAAAATAAGAAGTAGGTGTCCGTCTAACCACTCTAACCACAATAAAATGATAATATTTTTTATAATATTTTAGATATAAGTAGAGGACTCATGTTTCGATGTGATGCATATTTTTGTAATTTTTTCAAAGAAAATAATTAATTATGAATTTTTATTACAACTTTTAAAAATATAAAAACTCGTATGTCTGACCACCTTAACTTGATCAAAACTTCATGAAATTCATTTGTTTTTTAATCCTATAGTATGCAAAGCATAGAATGTGATGCATGTTTCAGATTCAAAAAATGTGATATCATTTGAAAGCTATAGATGTTTTTCAGTCAGCCTATCAATCAAGGCTTTAGTCATAATTCAAATAGAAAAATAATAATAATTATTTATTAAATTCAAAGTAAAACATAATTTATATTGTTGGAAATCTAGGAATCTCCTTTAAAAACCCTTTTCATTTCATCAATTTTGGGTAAAAAAAATTCGTCAGCCACATACCCTACAAATACCCATCATATAGCCACTTTTTGGCCCAACATGATCATGCACATACCCATGTGCTAAGATGCAACATCTACATGCATAGACTATCCTATATGCTTCACCATCTTGAAAATCAAGTGTATCAACCCGTCATCTAGTTGTGTCACTCATCCATTAGGATTGAGAACAAGAGCCATTGTATGCATCATAATCTGTCTCACAATGGGGGCTCATGAATATAGAAGCATAGGAAGCTTGATTCACACTCTAATGTGCTCATCATGAATAGGTCCACCTAAGTAGTATTGCATGTCCACATTCTTCTCATAGAATGACCAATCCCCTAAGAAATATACCTGCTCTCCTCGAATAGGAACTCAAAGAATACAATTTACATCCTCTAGGGTGATGGTCATCTCCCCGGTCGGAAGATGAAATGTACAAGTATCAGCGTCCTAGTGCTTGCATAATGCCATTAACATGATTTCATTGTATCACATAGGTGGCATCAGATATTCCCAATAGATGCCTACTGCATGTAGATGCTCTATCTCTACTACTGGCAGTGTTGGGGCTAAATCTCAAAGAAAGCTAATATGTCTCCCTCCTAGCCGTTGTCATGACCAGGATGGAACCTATCAAAATCATAACAATATGCTCTAAAAATTTATCTAATATCTTCAATTTTTACATTATTCATCATGGAAGTGTGCTAAAGTTTATCTAGTGTGCTTTCCTAAAGGCCTTAGACACTTTAAAATCCTTTTGGGACACGTTGCAAACAAATGGGACACTTTGCGAAAAAAGGGGACACTTTGAAAACTATTTTTTTCCAAGATCCTAAATTAACCTATAAATGAATTAAAAATATCAACTCATGGGTAAAAGTACAAAGCTGTGTCACACTTTATAAAGGAATCGACCAACATGAGAAAAAGTTCTCAACTTCAACCACATAAAAGTGATATTTATGTTTTGAATTTCAAAATGATGTAAACTAAAAAAATGTAGAACTTTTGTTGAAGTTTATTCTTGTAATTTTTTAAATTTTAAAAAAAAAACATTTCATATATTTTTATCAATTTAAAAGCAGATTTCGTTATTCTGAAAATTTCAAGAAAAAGTGACATTCAGTTGATGTCAAGAAACATACAAAAAAAAAATCATTTTCTCTTGATATTTTTTTTCCTAGATAGCGGACTTCAATATCCAGGGCATGGAAAAAAAGTGAAATTTTGATGTATATTTTTCTTGTAATAACATTTTAAAGTCAAAATAACCTGAATTTGATAGATTTCAGTTGATGTCAACTATTGTTTTTTTTTTTTTTCATTTTCAAAAAACAAAATATACTCTTTTGAAGAGGATTCTCTCCTCTAGGGCATCATATATTTTGCAATTTGTTTTATGATGATTTACTATTTTTTATTTAATTTCAATTGAGCCTCTTTTTTACTATTAACAACCTACTTGCAATATTTTCAAATATTTATATACTAAAATTAATCAATATATATATATATTTGGATTCAAAACTGTGAGCCCTACAAAAGGGTATTTTTATTTATTTATTTATTTTTAAAAATGATTGAAAAAATATTCAGTAGAAGTTGAAAATTTCTAGAAATTAGATACAATGGTGACTTTGCTGCCATGTCACCTACCATGTGGATGGATTCAGCCGAATGGGATTTGACCGAATCCAATTCAGTCGAATAATGTTTAGCCAAACCTTATCTAGCTGAATACTATTCGACCAAATAATATTTGGCTGAAACACTTATTTATTTGAAAAAAAATAATTTGATTGTTTCCATTTCCATTGAAGTTCTTTTTGTTTTCATCAATTGTGTAATGAAACATAAAATGGCTATTTTTTGATTTTTTGAATATGTTTTTTAGATTTTTCCTATTGTTTGTCTAGTTTTTATTGAAATAACTATTTAAGTCAACTTTTATTAGTCTTTTTTTTGGATTTTTCCATTTTTTTCCACTTTTTAATGAGTAACTATTTCTATTATGATTTACTTTTTTCTCTTAAATCATTGAGCATTTACTACTGAACAACAAGATTCTTTTCTAATCATTTGCATTTTTCACAGGGTTGAATAGGAAAATCAAGAATCTACTACATAAGGCTTGGTAATTTTTTTAATTATTTTTTATTTTTTATTTATTTATATGTCTGTTGCTAGATTATTTTATGTTCATGCTTATATTTTCTTTGTGTTTTACTATGAATATTTGTAGCTAATGCTTGGACTAACAAGTGGTGTAGCTATCGACTATCAAAGAATAATATTGAAAAACTACTAATCTGTGGTTTTGCAGGATGTTTGGCCAAATAATTTTTGTTTTTGAAACCAATTGTCTTTTAGCTTAGAACACAATTCAATTGGTGCATTAAAACAAACAATTGTCTTTCACCATATAGATTTAACTAGGGGATGAATGTACACTATTTTTTTATGCTTGAGATGGTAGGGAGTATGCTCTCACCCTGTGAACTTGGTGATCAAAAACTAGACCCATCTTCTTTGTATGTGTTTAATCCTTTAGAGTGATTTCTTTGGTGGGAAAAGTACTCACCCCAAGGGAACAACCCAACTGGTAATAGGGTAAAGCCAAGCTACTTCCAACTTGTATATAAAATGGGTGCTTGAAGAAAGTTTAAGTACCACGAGCGCAGATGTGTTATGCTGACAAGTGAATCCCCATAAACCCTGTAGAGCATAATATTTGTAGGATAGGAATCCTCCCTATTGGAGCTAATATTTTTGCATGTATAACCACTCAGATAGATGCCCTTACTAGACACCTCTTGTTTGTAGTTGCCAAAATCCTTTTCTATTTGGTGGTGCAACAACGGTCATTGCCAAGGCATTCACATTCTCTCAATTCTTAGTAGAGGTGAAGAGTTTGTCATGGGAGATTCATGAGGGCTCGAATCTTAGTTGACCTAATAAGTCAGTTCCATGGAGGAGAGCCAATGTGGCCAAGCTTCTAAGTCACCCACTAAGAATAACTATGGTTGGGGAAACCCACATGGAATCCAGTGAATATAGTCCTTGCCATCCTTAGGATTTGTGCTTGTATTGTTAAAATCAAGCATTTTTTCTACTGTATCTTGTGTGTGTGTTCGAAAATAGACCTAAAACAAGCATCACACCTATTAATTTGCAACACCTTAAACCTTGCAAAACCCCAAAACATCAAACAACAAAAACATCCAAAATGAACCTATCACTTAGATTTCTTGGGGCTATCAATCCTTTAGTTCTGATCTTTTAATCCTTGTATTCCAACTAGTCCTTGCATATCCTCCACCCTTGCATATCCACTATTTCTCAAACAAACCTTTAGCTTGCACTTAGACTACTCTTCCTAGGTCTTGAAATCAAACCATTGGCTATCTATCACCCACATCACTTGAGGTTCATCATCCTTAAGTTAGGGAATATACCACTATCCTTGAGTGGGAAATATTTTTGGAGTCCATCATCTCCTACATACCCTCTCTTGATCATTGCTCCTTGTGTATATCCATCATAACACAAGTAAAGCCTTTACATCATAACCAACTTTGGACCTAGAGTTTCCTTTGAGCTCTTGCATTCTTAGCTTGCCATATCATACCATACCATTTTCATATCCCATCTTAGAGTAATAATATTTTATTTCTTCCTAGTCTTAGGTCTCATACATTATCTTACCTTAGATTGAAGATCAAAACAATCACATATGACCGCTAGAATAAGAGCAAAAATGTTTCAAGAAGAAGGGAACCCTTGGGGAAAAGACTTTGATGGGGAAGATCACATTAGGGTTGCAACTAGTGAAACAAGTGAAATTGAGGAAAAAGTAATAACTCAAACAACTATAAATGAAGCTCTTAATGATAATAGATTCACTAAACTTCTTACAGAGGTGATCAAACATAACCCACAATAATACTTCTTTTTAAAGAAGAACATACAAAAGCTACCATGGATCAAATTTATATCCCAAATGATCAAGAAGAGCCGAGCATGAAAAATGATAAGGCCATAATATCCTATCAACTAGGATCATCCACTTTTATCAAATCAGGCTTTCTCATAGAGAAGAAGATTTTAAACAATAGTTTCCACATACATAATGATGGGTTGACATCTTGTTTTCACTATAAAAAATAGTGATACCACCATGATATTAGGGGAAACTTTATCCAATATAAACAACAAAAAGTTTGAATACACATTATTTTGTATTTAGGTGAATTCAAACCTGAGCAATTTGTGATGAGGAATAAAAAGACAAGAACAAGGTTGTATGATCAAAAAGGAAATAGTAGAAATGTGGATGAAATTAAATCTTCTGAAGAAGAACCCATGGAAATTGATGACAACCAAGGAGTATAGGTACTAGGACAAACTGAAGGTGGTCATAGAAATATTTTCCTTGGCATGGGAAATATTATAGAGATGGATGATGAATCATTTTTTAATAGTATTTGATCTGAAGACATGTTACCTAAAAGTACAATAAAATTACACTGCAAAAGAATATGGGATGAATATTTTGAAGAAAAGTCTATAGTTGAAAGAGCATAGTTATTTGCAAAATTATTTACAAGGAAAGAAATGACCCCTATTTTGGAGTTGTTAGGGGTTGATAATAAGAGAAAATCATAAGGATCAGTAAAGAAAACAATAGTTGAAAACCTGCAAGAAGCATTGAATTCTATTGAAAGCAAGATTCGAGCTATTGATTTAACTGTTGCACATTAAGCATTGATGACAGTAATTTCTAGTACGAAATTATCACATAGAAGACAAGTTAAAGTAGTTTCTAAATTACTCAATGTTTCTAAGTGAACTATTCATAGATATATCAAAAAGAGAAATAGATTGGATGGAAATCTTGAGAATAATTGGGTAATTATTTGTAGGGTTCCTCAAAAAGATAAAATATCAGAATATGTAAAGGAACAAGTGATTGAATATTGGACCAGCCACTCTCGTGTTTCTTCCAATAGCAGGGACGCTATAAAAATAAAAGGTGCAAATGGTAAAAAAAATTCACATCTGAAACATTTTATAGATACAACTCAAAGTGAGTTTTTTGAAGCATTCAAACAAGAATTTTTAGATGTGAAGATTTTTCAAAGGATGTTTGAGATACTATGACCAAGTTTTGTACATATAAATAAGATACATGAGACTTGTCAAAATCATGATGAATTTGATCTACACCTTTAGACATATAGAAAATATATGGCAATAATCAATCCAAAAATAGTCATCCTTGGAAGTACAACACAATTTGTGAAGTCTCTTCTATGTAAAAAATCAAAAGATTCAAATGAATTGAAAGTGTAGTGTATAAAAAATATATGTAATGAATGTGGAAATTTGAAGAATCTTTTACCAGTTGACAATATTGATCATTTAGTGCAAGTTATGTGAAAGAGATTTGAATATGAGAAATACTCAACAAATTCAGGAGTTGAGACTAGAAAAATTGTTCTCAAAGAGAGTGAGTTGTCTTACAATGAGTTTATGAACAAATTTTGAAATATCATATAGCCACATATTCAACATTGTCATGGTGCTAGATGACAAGCTAAGCAATTTTGTGACTCAAAGAACTGCTTTCTAGTGGGTTGTATTCTCTCTATTTTTGAATTCTCTGAGAACTATACATTTAGTCCTCAAAGTGAGATCCAAAGCCAATATTATCATTCAGAGCAAGTTGCAATATTTGTACGAGTTTTTTATAGGCATGTCAAAGAACATTTGGATGGTCTACAAAGTAGCAAAGATGAATGAATTATCATCAAAGAGGTTCACTTTTATATTAGTGATGATATTGGTCATGGTAGAAGCTATGTAGCCCATTGTTTTGCAATGTTTTTTGAATACTTGAGATGACATCAAATAGATGCTTGAAAACAATGGATATGCTCTGATGGATGTGCTGGTAAGTGTTGATTTAATATTTTTTGAAATGATATGTTTATTTGTTTACTTAACTTGTTCAAACTTAATTAGTTGTACACATATAGTTTATTTTTACTATCTTGGTTTAAAATGAAATTGGTTGTAACATCACATGACAATTTAAGTCTACAAAAGCTTTTAATTGGTTAAGCCAACAACATAAAATTTTTATGGAATTTCTATGAGAGTGGACATGGAAAAGGAGAGAATGATGGAGCTGGAGCATGTGTGAAGTGTGCATTTTGCTAGCATGACCTTGCAGGTAACACCATATCATGGATTTTTAGAAAAAATCTAATTATGTTTTTTTAGATTCATCTTTTCCTTTCAACTACAAAACCTCTTAACTTGACATTTCACCAACATGAACTTGCAAGTAATGCCATAAGGAATACACATGAAATTGTTGAATGGTGCAAAATTCATTTTGTTACCCATGGCTCGATATACAACACATGATATTTTTGGGAAGTTAAAGTTACATAAATGAATTTTTTTAATGAGTTTCAATGTGTACATGAATTGAATTTTAAGTTTTATACACTTCTTAATTTGATACATTTGAAATTTATAGATATTGATCAATCAACTCTTACTAATTGTCAATAAAATAGTGGTATTAGAAGTTTGCATCAAATCATGATAGTAGGACATAGTAGGCCTCCTGTAATTCAAGTGAGAGAAAAATCATGTTTTTTTGTTGACTACATTAAAAACAATGCAAATACTCTATAATGTGATAATATTAGAAATGGGTATGTTTCACAATGGGAAACAAAACAATTAATGGACACATTGAACCCTTTTGAAGATAATGACATTGTAGATATATATGATCCTCTGTATTCAGCTGATTACAAACATGTATCAGATTTAGTTGATACAGGTAAATTTTAAAATTTAAAATTAAATTTTATTTCTTACAATTGATAATTTATATTCTACCTAAGTTGAGCATGGTTTACTACATGGTTTGTATAGGATATATTTTTGTTGTTCTTGCAGATCCTGACAATGTAGAAGGTGTAGATCACTATCTACTAAGATGTAAGCAACCAAAATGAAGATTTTTAGAATCAATGGGTATGTGCAAGATCATGATGGGCCAAAAAATGGCAATATGATGGGTATGTGGCTGACAAAATTTTTTTTACCCAAAATTAATGAAATGAAAAGGGTTTTCAAAGGAGATTCTCAACTTTCCACCAGTATAAATTATGCTTTACTTTGAATTTAATAAGTAATTATTATTCATTTTCCATTCAAATTATGACTAAAGTCCTAATTGATAGACTGATTGAAAAACATCTATAGCTTTCAAATGGTATCAAATTTTTTGAATCCAAAACATGTGTCACATTCTATGCTTCACATACTATAGTATTAAAAAAATAAAAAATAAATTTCATGAATTTTTAACCAAGTTAAGGTGGTCAGACATACAAGTTTTAATATTTTTTTTAAGTTACAATAAAAAATTCATAATTAATTATTTGCTTGGAAAAAAGTCACAAAAAAATATGCATCACATTGGGACATGAGTCCTCTACTTATATCTAAAATCTTATAAAAAAATATTATCATTGTATTGTGGTTAGGGTGGTCAAAGACACCTACTTATTTTTTCCCTAAAATTTAAGTACTACTGCATTGAAGTTTCAAATTTTCACCAAATAGATTTTATTTTTTTTAAACAAACCTAGTAGTTCAAAAACTACATTCAATTTGCTGCAAATTCTATTCTTGCATATTTTTTAAATAATATAGATAACTTATTCAAAATTTTATGTCAAGTTGCCTAACTCTGATTTTTCTAAATTTTTTGCCACTTAAGGGCCTATTTTTTCCATGATGATCCTACACATACCCCAATGACAATGGTGATGGACAAGAGTATCCTACTGAATCAGTGGTTATTGAAGGCACATACTATTAGCAAACAAAGATAGATACAAATGGCATTACATTTATTGATTATATGCTAGGCCAAAAGGTTTTACATTATAATCATTTAGTTATAGCAAAAGATTGAATCTTGAAACTTTACCAAAAAGAGGGTGTGCCAAAAAAAGGTGGAGGTTGCCTATTAAAGACCATGAAAATATTTTAGAGATAATAAAAGATAGAGAGGATCCAAAGTATATGTACCAAGAACTTTAATATATTTTTGTACATATATATTTTCTATGACAATACATACATGTAATGTTTTGGGATGAGGTCCTCCATTTGTGACCTCACTGGTTCATAGCTCAGCATCAAAAGTGTTTACCCCTTGAATAAAAATAAAAAATTTGGACCTAAATTTGAATTTTTTATTTTATGTTGAATTCAAATAATTTCAATCAATAGTATCCCATGAAGCTTTCCTTTTTGTGATCTTATTTTCCTATAAAGCTTTCTTAAAATGTATATTAAAGAGTCCATTTTATTTCTCCCACATTCTTACATCATATAGCCTTCAGGTTTTAGGAGACATTTCATGATAGTCTATAGATTTTAATTATGGTTGTACTTCTAGAATCCAATAATTTGGTGCTATAAAGATTTAACTAAATCTATGTATGTAGGACATAAAATGGTGGTGTTTATTTGGGAGCTTACATCTTTTCCATCATAATCTGTTGTATTTTAATCCTACATTTGTTTTTTAAATTTTAGGTGTTTTGCAGTTAGCTTAGGATGGTATTATTTAACAAATGTTACATACATACAAAGTTTCTAAAGTTCATGTACTACTTTTGTATGGATGATTTGGGGAAATAGATGTCACCAAAGATATGCAGATAGGGTAGAGATTCATCTAAATAGAGAGTTCAAGATTATAAAAAGTTTTAAAAAGGGATACACTTTGAGAATATTATAGAGATTGAAAAGTAAAATAGAAGAATCATAGAAGATAGTCATGAGAAGGTGTTGCAAGAAGTATTAAAGAAGAACAATAATTGATTCTTGATTTTGAATAGTTAAGTGAAAATTTCATAAAATAAACCACTTTCTAGGATATTATGAACAAGCATTTTGCAGCTTCCATAGGGTTAAATATAATTATATTCAGTCATACACGAGTCTTAAACAAAAAAGTGATGTTTTAGATAATGACATAATCAAGCTTCAAGGTGATGACCATAATGAGAAACTTTTGGATGTGCCTACAAATAGTCAATTAGAAGTTTATATGTAAACCCTTTTTTTAAATCATACAAATAATATTGAAAATGAAGATATATCACATGAACATGTTCTTGTGGAAGTTGTTGAAACTAATGCTTCATCTTTGTCTTCTCACTTCCCATTGCTTATATTTTGTAATGAAAAGATTACATAAAATATTTCTTATGATCTGTAATATAAAATTGATTGTTTAAAACTCACATCATTTATTTAATTTATTAGAGATGCAAAAAAAAAATTAAAAAAATTACTCATTAATTATATTAAATATCAACACATTATGCATATTTCAAAACTTCATTGAAAATTTCTATTAAATTACAATCCAATTATGTGTGTAAAATTATTCAAATTAACTCTAAAATCCATTTTGCTATGAGAATTTTACTTTATTTTGCTTATGAAGCACACAATATAACCTATATATTTATTCTTAAATGTTTTTTATCCTTTCTCACCTAGATGTGATCTGATATTTGATGTCAAACATCAAGGCATATCAACTAATTCATTTATATGATCAAAAGTCATGGCATAGTTAGATTAAGTAGTACCATGAACGTGCAACACATCAAATAGTATCTTCATTGTGCCATCATTAAAAATTAGTGTCTCAATTGTGGAAAATAACTATTTTAAATGTGAAAGGAGTAAAAAAATTTAATTAGAGGTTGGGGATTTTTGAGACAAAAGGAAACACAAAGTCATTTTTGAAACACTTGTTCATTTTCCCTATTTCTCTCTTCCCTTGCCTCCATGGTGTGAGCTATTATTTTACAAAATTACTTTTTACAAATTTCTTGTGGATTAGGATATTTAGGTTGGATCTAAAAGAGGGTTGCCAAAGGATTGTGTGCATTACATTCAATAAGGATAATATTTGTTGTTCAGGGTTTTGATTTGTGAATGCATTATTCTATTTTGATTTATACAAACATGCTTAGATAGTTTTCATATTAAATTTCATCCTTCACCTAGGGAGATTTTATGTATTTCCATTTGTAGTATGCTAAGTTTGAATCAAGATCTATATTTTTACTTGTGTATTTTATATTTGTAAGTTTTTAGATTTGGAAAATTACATTTTATGCTAGATCTATGGAATTTTTTTGCTAAATCATTACCATTTGAAAAGAGTAATCTCCTAATTTGAGTTCTCAAAAGGGTATATTCCATTTTAGTTTTTTATTTATTTTTCACATTGAATTTTTTCCAAAATTCATTAAGGATGTTTATGGGAAGTTTGTATGTTTTTTAAAAAAAAATATCAAAATAGAGTTGTAGACCATATTAAATTTTTTTGTTTTGTAGGATGAAAATTATACTTATGGAAATGCATTTATCTATCTTTATGATATGAGTGGACCTTTGTTTTTTACCTCAATTTATGTGTCACAATATTTTAATCACTTTGGACCTTTTGGTGTTAGGATTTAACTCTAGAGTTAGGAGTAAAGTGAACTTTTCTTTCCATTCAAATTTAAATAGTAAACTAGAGGAGCTTGAGAATGGATAAAATATAAAAATATAATTCAAAATGAGATCAAATAAACATAAACATAATTAAGACTCAAGACATTATCATGATATATTCACATGTTTATATCCAATGTGTGTACATAAATATATTCACATGATTATTGGTTGTCCTTCCCATTCTAACTATATGTCATTGATTTTTATTTTCATTTTCACTATTTGATTATTGGTGTTTATCACCATTTCAAATGTTTTAATTATTAGTTATCATTATTTACTTTGTATGTTATTAGCATTTATCACCATTTACTTTGTGTGTTATTAGTGGCTAACACCAAATGTTACTATTGGATTCCATTATTCGATATTATTTTTTCAATATGTATTTTATTGGATGCCTCATGTATGATATGAAATTAGTATGTTTGATTATTCAACCACTTTGTTTTGTGTAAGTGTTGTTGGAATACCTAATCAATATGCTCCTAGTACAAAGGGGTGGGCCTTATGGTCACACATTATTGGGTGATGCTAATCATTATTAGGTCCATATGGATTATTTGATATGTTCATTGGAGGGTGTGGAATTATCTTGTTTTATCTTGTTAGTTATAGCATATTTATATTTCTATTTTCTTCGAAAAGTTGTAAAGATGGATATTGTAATACTTGATTAGCTTCAAGAATTTCTATTTCCATAATAAGATGAACCATAATGTGAAACCATAATGTAAAATGTATATATATTGTAAAAGATAATAAGATGAACCATAATGTGAAACCATAATGTAAAATGTATATACTATAAAACATAATAAGATGAACCATAATGTGAAACCATAATGTAAAATTTATATACTATAAAAATAATAAGATGAACCATAATGTGAAACCATAATGTCAAATGTATCTAGTGTGACAAATCACAATATAAAATGTATAACAAATCATGTATCTGCATGTAAAATAAATCAAAGTGGAGGATGCCTAATATGACTATGGATCGATCTCTCTCCTAATCCTTGTCTGGATCCATGGCCCGATTCCTCTCTCGATCTTTGTCTCAATCCATGTCCCGATCCATCTACTTGCACATGAAAGTACATTAATTAATTTAATGTACACATGTGTAAATGTAAATTCATCTTAAAGTTATGTACTTTCATGTTTGAATGTATCAAGTACTTAAATATTATAAATGTGTACCTCAAATGTACCATGCATAGGATCATCTGCATGCTGCAGATCTCCAAAGCATGACAAAACCTCATTTTTCTACAAATTTAAAAATATAAGATTTCAATGTAGAGTGAGAACTACTTTAAAGTCAATTTTATTTTATATATATGTATGTGAATTTTTAGAACACAAAATATATCTGATTATTTGAAACTACTTGTGTCTCATCCTGGAGGACTCTACCAATGTCACTAATGTCACGAGAACACATAGTCAAATCAGGGGCATCTATATCAGGTAGAGGACTAGTGCCAAAGAGAAATGAGCTATATGTGCCATGTACATCGTGTGCAATAACCTCACCTAGGGCTATAGGCTGGTCTGGAATATGATTATCATCTTGTGAAACTGCCTCACCCTAACCCGATTGTCTACCAAAATGTCATCTAATATGATCTACTATACAATCTAAAGGAATCCCATATTCATCACCGATAAACTAGTATGATGATAGTAAATTAGAAATGGAAACCAAAGCAACATTAGGTACATGGCTTCACTCATCTAGGCCACATCTGATGGTGATGGTAGCTTTGTACAAAAGTAGGGATCATAATTGGAAGATGTAGCCTTAGTGGGAGGAAGGATAATCAATAGATGTAATAAGTATCTTCCTACACAATCAGATGAAATCTGATCAACCTGAGTAGCAATCATGACAATATTGTCAAAAAGGTCAGATTGGGTCGGTGTTGCTGCTACACCTCCTACTATTGCTAGTTCCAAACATTTTGGAAGAACCAAAAGGTTTGAACCAACTAATTCCCTCTTGTTGATGGGCAGTGGAAAAAATTCACATCTATATTGAGGTTTGTCAGCCAAGCTCCCTTTTCCCTATCCAACATGTGAAGGAATAGATGTATAGTTCACTACTAACCCTAAATGAAACTCAACATATAGTTGTTTGCAAAAATAAAGTGGAAACTCATCATTATGAGGCCATCTATGATGGGATGCCAACCATCTAGGATATATAAATGGAGCAACAAGTTCATATGTAAATCTAGTAACAACATAACCTCTAACTTTCTTTTGTCCCATATAATGAGGGAACATGTTGTGCACATTATGTGTTGAAATTCTATTAGTAATAGAATCAATTTTCTCTATACCAACAACACTACTAGCAAGGGACCTGTAAAAATCCTCAGTGTTGACCTCATCATAAGGATTATAAGATCAAATCATGTGAATCATATGATGGATCTCTTATTGAATGCTAACTAATCTATCTCTATTAGGGAGATTAGGGGAGTTAAGTATTGTTTGGTCCAAACATCTCAAATCATTCTCTAATCTCCTAATGCTATCATTGTATAAAGTAGACCTAGCATCAACTTGCTACTAAGACTAAGTGGAATGATGTGATCCTTGATCATCAACCATATCTATATAAATATGTAATGATCTATAAATTTAAATTATATAAAAAAAAAATGTAATTATTTTATTTCTCTAATTTAGTAAAATATGCAATAACTATTTTTCTAATAAGATGCTACATAGGAAATTATAAAAAATAGGAAATATGAGCAATGAGTGGCTTGAAAATTATGAAGTAAAAATAAGAACTATTTTAAGTTCATTAAACTATCTATGAAAATGATGGAGAAAGGGAGAAAGTAGGATTATAAAAAAATTCCTATAAAATAAGTGTTATTAAAATATCCTAATGAAACATTCATCTGCAAAAGTAGCAAGTAAGCATATAAATACATAAACATTCAATGCTTTAAGAATTATGGACATGAGGATTAAGTATAATGCATCTGTATAAGTAGGGATAAGAAGATAATCATGCATAACTTATATTTAAAGAGACATATTGTATTTTAGGATACTTACAAATTACAATCAACCATAAGAAATTCTACACTATAATTATGTGTGGTGCAATTCTACTTCATGTTAGAGAAGAGGATATTCTATTATGATTGAGGTCTTAAGTGTTTATCCTTTTGTCATTACACACAACTAGGCCTTTTTGGATTCCTCACTAAGTGAATGTATAATACCATTCTTGTTGATGCCACTTTACATTCAATACAATAAATGATCAATCAAATACAAACGAATATTAAATTATAACAATAAATGATCAATCAAATACTTTATTGAAATAATCTTGGAAGGATGTTAATTGGAGTTATGTGAATAGATAAGTGAAACTAGTTATAGTATAAATTTGGGTGCCTACAATGTATTTTAGGATGACTTAAACAACTCTATAATTTCATTTAAATGCATGATTTTATAAATATATTTAGGTGGTGCATTTAAATGAAATTATAGTCATACTTTCTTACATTAAGTTGTAAGTCATATCCTAAAATACAATTGTGCTAGGCACCAAAATTTATACTATAACTAGTTTCACTTATCCATTCACATTTAACTCCAATTACTAAGGGTAGTAATTGCAGTTATGTGAAAGGATAAGTGAAAATATTCATATAGTAGAAATTTTGGTGCCTACAATGTATTTTAGGATATGACTTACAACTATATATAATCTCTTTTAAATGCATGATTTTATGAATATATTTGAGTGGTGTACATTTAATGAAATTATAGTTGTACTCTTACATTAAGTTGTAAGTCATATCCTAAAATACATTGCACTAGGCACCAAAATTCTAGTATAACTAATTTCACTTATCCATTCACATAAACTCCGATTACTACCCTTCCAAGATCATGTCAATAAAGTATTTGATAATTGATCAATTATTGTATCGAATGTACACCATCACCAAGCATGACCTATTAAACATTCACTTAGTGTGAGGCATCCAAAAAGGCCATTATATCCCTTCCAAATTATTTCAATAAATTATTATTTAATATTCTTCTATATTTGATTGGCATTTTGCATGTTCGATGAATTAACTAGTTCGAAGGATGATATGTCAAAGAGTGAGTCTACAAATACATTTTGAACCCAATTTTTCCTACATTAAATACATTAAATGATCAATCAAATGCAAAAGAATATTCAATAACATTTTATTAAAATAATTTGGAAGGGTAATAATTGGCCCTTTTTGACATTCTCAATGAGTGTATACATTGAATACAATAAATGATCAATAAAATACTTTATTATAATCTTGAAAGGGTGTATTAATTGGAGTTATGTGAATAGATAAGTGAAACTAGTCATACTAGAAATTTTTGTGCATAGCACAATGTAAATATTTAGGATATATGTATTTTAAGATCTGGCTTACAAATTAATGTAAGAGTATGACTATAATTTCATTTAAATGCACCACTTAAATATATTCATAAAATCATGCATTTAAATGAAATTATATCTAGTTGTAAGTCATATCCTAAAATACATTGTAGGCACCAAAATTTCTACTATAACTAGTTTCATTTATCCATTGACATAAACTCCAACTACTACCCTTCCAAGATTATTTCATTAAAGTATTGGGTTGATCAATTATTGTATTGAATGTACACCATCACCAAGGATGATCTATTATACATTCTCTTAGTGTGAGGCATCCAAAGAGGCCAATTATTACCCTTCCAAATTATTTCAATAAATTGTTATTCCATATTCTTCCGTGTTTGATTGGCATTTTGCATGTTCAAGTGAATTGACTATGTTCGAAGGCTAATAGGTCAAAGATTGAGTTTACAAATTTACATTTTGAACCCAAATTTTTCACAATAAATGATCAATCAAATACAAAATAATTTCGAAGGGCAATAATTGGCCTTTTTCAATGATGGTATACATCGAATACAATAAATGATTATACTTTTTTGAAATAATCTTGGAAGGGTATTAATTGGAGTTATGTGAATAAATAAGTGAAACTAGTTATAGTACAAATTATATGTATTTTGTCATATGTATTCTAGGATATATTGATTCATAAAATCATGCATTTAAATGCAATTATGTTTAGCTATAAGTTATATCCTAAAATACATTGTACACAAAAATTATTTTACTATAACTAGTTTTCTAATTACTAACCTTAGTAATTTGAGTTATGTGAATGGATAAATTAAATTAGTTAAATTGTTTTAGACACCAAAATTTCTACTATAACTGAATTCACTCTTTGCAACAAGGGTTGGTGTTGGTGAGCTTTCATTTTTCATCAATGTTTACTGACTCTTTTCCTTAATCTAAGTCTATCATAGATTTTGAGTAGCATAGGTTATATCTAATTCAAGTTGAGTACAAAAAGGGTTTCATTTTTAAATCTAATATCTCATTGATTCTTCTATTTTTTTAAAATATGAAATCGGTTCATATTGTATATTTCTACTTTTATTGATATGGTCAAAAAAAGAGCATTAGTTGGTCCAAAGGTTTTGAAAAAACCATTTCTTGCTACTACTACTGCTAGTTCCAAACATTTTGGATTTAAACCAAAAGGTTTGAACCAACTAATTCCCTCTTATTAACCATGTCATATTTCTTTGTTATTTCATAAGATACTCTATATTCTAATCTTTTGTAGAAGAGTACACTCATCTCAATCCTACTATTAAATGAATATCAAATCTAAAACATTATTTTTCTTTCTATCTATAATTTTATCTTATTGTCTATAATTGACTAGGATGAAATGAATAGACAATAAAAATAAAAGTTTTGGTTCACATATAATTGATGGAGTGTCTTATAAAAAGTAAGAATGAAAATTTAAAAAGTAATAATTTTTGTATTTTGCAATCAAAATGACATGAAATGAGTTTCTTTCGGTGTTTCAAATAAATTAGATGGAAATTCAATGTTTAGTGATTCATTTTGGTCCCTCATTGTCAAATTCAAATGCCAAAAAATAATTTAGAAAGAAAGAAAGGAAAATGTGATGAGTTCGCTACAGAATTGTTGCAATTTTGCATGGCTCCATTTGGGTTTTCTCTAAAATATTGAGATGCATCAACCCAAATAATTAATCTAGTTCAAACTAGACCCAATTCTGGGAGAAAATACCAGCAAACTAGCAACTTAGGAAATTTTTGAATTCTTGAAAAGTGCAACTACTAAACCTTACATTAGCTTATGGAATATTGCAAAGCCTAGGGCAATTGATGGACTTTCAGGGTCTACATAAAAGAATCCATTCATGTCCATAATCAAACCATGGGAAGAGTAAAATTGGAAAGCATGTTCCAAAATACCCATGAAATTTTAACCTATGTTCAACTTCTCAATACAAGATAATGTGCGTAATACCAATAAGATCACACAATGTTGTCAATATTTAAAAGGGGCCATTTTGATAATGAAGATGTTTCCAAGTGTTATTCAACTGTTGATGATGAATAGCCCTTCCTTGGGGCCTTTCATTGTCTAAATTAACTAGGTCCATGCACTTCAATAGCCAAAAATCTAGACAACTCCAAAATCCCAAAGAGAATTCAATCTAGTATGATTCTATAAGCACACTACAAAATCTAACCTAAAGACACCTTATACTTTCCATTTTCCAAGGAAGGTGAGAGAATCCAAATAGTTCCATTTTTTTAAGTAAATAGTTCCACCTTTTGAGGTAAATAGAAAAATATAATGCATTACCTATTAAATCTCTTTTCTTAAATACACAAAACTGTCTTTAGGATATCAATTTCTCTTCTAGGTGCTCTTTCTAATGTAATTTGGCATTAGTGTTCTTTGTATTTTGATAAGTCATTTTAGTATGTTTCTAAAATTAATTCAATTTGAAAACAAATTGTGGAATCACAATAAAGAAAATTCTAGCTAAAAAATACAAATTGTTTCCAAAGAGTCCACAACTAGTGCCTTTGTAATCAAATAAATTTCATTCCCTTTTCATAGGTTGAAGTTACTATTTTAAATTAATTATGCAACCATACATTTAATAGGAAAAATCCTTGAAATTTAAGGCCACTTGATGTATAAGATGGGGAAAATAAGGAGCATACACACCTACCACAATGCCAACTAAATCTAGGTCAAATCGACATATTTAGAGTTCCTACTTTATTCAAAGTTGTGATAAAACCCATAAGTATTGTCATTTTGAGATTAGCTTGTACCATTCCTAAACATGACTTTTTTTTTTTTTGCAATGTATATTACACTCCTATTGTAAATATCATATGGAAAGGCTTTATAGTAAGTTCTTAAAAACAAAGAGTTCATTTATATATTAATGAGGAATTATAGAATATGATACAATGAGACATAATGAGTTTCAAATATTGTGGTACATTATTCATGTTGATTTACATGTGATAATATTATTGTAATAACTATAAGAAATTCAGAGAACTCACTACCACATACTAAATTTAGTGTTGTGAACAACATATAAAATAGTACTTTTCCTAGTCCCTCAGATTAAACTAGATAAGTACCAAGCAAACAAAAAAAAACTAACAAATAACAAACATGCAGACTAAGGAAGAAAAATTAAAAAGCTTTCCCTAGGATAATAGTGCCACAGAATTAATAATTTTTCTTAGAAGAATATTAAGTAAAATTTAGTAGAAATATTTTCTACAACTCTTTTAAATGGCTAGAGGGATGAAAGACAAATGGCTTGAGTTGTCCCTTAAGCCAAGTTGGTTTTAAGGGATAGCTTGAAGTGATGAAAGACAAATAACTCAGAAATGCAACATGCCAGTTTGTTTTGAAAGTGGCAGAATAAAAAATGAGTGACCTTTTATATCATAACAGTCACTCTTGTGTTGGTGCATGGGCATTGAGATTACAATCTTGCAACTGATGCACAATAAAAGTTTACTTTTCATTGGCTTACTCTATTTTTAGGCATTTTGATGGAATTCACTGGATAGTGCTTCATTGGAAACCATGTATCCAGGTTGAAGACTTACCATTTATAAACTACAAATTGAAGATACATTGTAATTTGGGCTTTGCTACTCTTAGAGGATGATGGAATATGGTTGAAAATATTATCTTTGTTTTTATTAAAAAAAAAAATTAACCCTTATTCTTAAAACCCCAGACAAGCAACTATTTATCAATTCATAACTAAGCCAAAAACTCAATGTCACATATTGCTAACCCTATAATCAAATTCATATACAAGCTTCCATGTCATAGTTACTCGATTCCTTATGCAGAAACTGTAGACTAGAAACTTATTTTTTGGTTTTTTCTAAAATTAAACCCTTAAAGGGTACAAAAACACAATAATTTTGAAACTCAAGCCCTTAAATGAGTGAAAAAAATGACCTTATCAAACACAACCTAGGCAAAGCAATATATTGCTAAAAAAACCACAATAAAGAAAAAACCCCAAAACCAAATTCCTAACTACCAGTAGCTACATAAGGAATCCAATAAAAAACACTATTAAAACATGAAACTAATTAATCATTACACAAAACAAGCACTTATAAAATGAAATGGAAGAAACCAAATGAGTGAACCTATCTTCAAAGTCACTTTTATAGACCAAATCTTCGATCGAGCTGCTTCTTAGTGCAATATCTCTAGAAAAACATGGAAAATGCCCATGCTCGACTTTTTTTTTCTTTTATATTAATCCCATTCAGTTAGAAGGGATTTGACTGAGTGGGTTTCAGTTGAAACCTACTTAGTTGAAACATTAAAGCCACGTAGGCACCATGTAGTCACCACGTGGGTTCAGCTGAACCCTACTTGGCTGAATCCCTTTCGGCTGAAATACGTACGATAGAATCCATACACTTGGCCCAAAGGGTGACACAGGTTTGTACTTTTACCCATATGTTATGCATGACTATCATGTGTTTTTAAATTTTGAATATGCTATTGTTAGGTATAGTTCCTTACCGCACTTATGTTGGCATATGGCTTCTAGTGTTGTCATTGATGGCAACCTAAGTCATTGATCCAGTCAACACTATAGTATCTAACCATACCGGAAGACAAAGTAAAGAATAGGGTATCCAGCTAAAGTTGGAACTGTCAGTATATTTGCATTTACCAGTTTATCAATTTGGATTTTGGATCTCAAGGAAGGTAGATGGGTATATGAAATGCCTTATTCTCAAGGTTTTTGTCATCGCATCGAGTGGTGTATGAGTTAGGAGATTCGGTCGTTTGAATTTTTGTTCAACAATGTTAGAAGGTTGACTAAGTGAATATGGGATGTTGTGGATGTTTAAGGAAAAATTAGTTGGAGTATTTTCGTATTGAATATTTTTTTGGGTCCTCAATATGCTATTTTTGACTTTTGTGGATGTGCATTAAATGTTGTTTATGATTTGAGCTGATAGTTGGTAAATATTTCTTATTTTATTGAAGCCGACATGGAGAAATTGAATCATTGGTAGTGGATATACATATAAGAGATCGGTTATTTGATTTTGGTGTGTGTGTGTGAGATGTGTTGATGTCTATTTCAAATATCAAAAGAGTAGTTGAGCGTTTACGAATAGTTTCACTTGTGTAGTAGAGGATTTTGTGAAGCAAAATAAGTCAGAATAGAGAGAAGTGTAGAATCAAACAGAAGGTCCAGAATTTGATGTATGAGCCTAACGAGAACTATAATTAGAGATTTATAGATGCTACTTTCTCAATTCAACCTTTTTATGTAATTCAAATCTTTGTAAGGTAGTGAGCCTTCCTGATTTTGAACAGTGAGCTCTAGGCAGTGTGCTTGAATGCAAGTGCATTCCCATTTTGTAAAACACTTATATTTGAGTACTCAAATTGTGGATTAACCTCCACTATGTTTTTTCTCCTAACAGGGTTTCCACATAAAAATCCTTGTGTTATGGTGTTTTGGCTTATTGTTTTATGTTCATGCATCTTTCTTTTGATTGAATGTTGTAGGCACTTGAGAGATCAGATTAATAAAGTTAAAAATTGCACAACAGTGATTCACCCCCCTCTTAGTGTTGCTTGATTCCAATAATTGGTATCAAATCTAAGCTCCTCAGAAGAAGTTTAATAGCTTGAGGTGGATCTTGGAATGTAATGGACTCTAGCAATCTTTAACAATAAATTTATGTGGTGCTTGATGATCTTGATCATTCCAAAGAAGAAGTCTAGGAATTAAACAAAAATCTTAACAATGCTGAGAAATTCATTCAGAAGTTGAAGGATCAGATTGTTAAGTCCAGAGAGAAGAGAAAGGATCTTTGTGACCAGATTAAGCAAAAAGAGAGCAAATGCATGGATGATGTTCACTTGAATCATACCTTGAAGGAAATAATTGAAGAATGTTGTGCCATAGAAAAATGGCCCCTTGTCATTTTCATGGCCTTTTAGGTCTTGTTTAATGGTGTTGGAACTATGTTGCTCTAATTTTATGTTGTAACATGGCTTGAACATTCTTATTTAGGTACTAAAATTCAAATAACGACGTCTTGTGAAGGTGTTGTAAGACATTTCTACATTCTTCTAGACTCTATTTAATGCAATTTACCTAAAAACCACCTTTTCATCACTAAACAAGTTCTATTTAAAAGTGTTGTAAACTCTTGTAACAAACTTTCATGCTTTTCTAGGCATATTTTCACTATTTACACCCTTCTCATGCTTTATATTGGTCTCTTTATGCCTTCATAAGTTGTAATTAAGTGTATTTTTTAATGTTATCTCAAAAAATAACATTAAATACAATATTTTTCCTGACACATGTTTTTAGGTCCTAAGTGGGACCCATTTTCCATGGGTGGCGAATTAGTACCCCTTGGCCCCAAATTTAAAATATTTAAAATTTCCTCTTGGTATTTTATTCAAAATCACTTGATGTCGGCCTGTGATGAGGTATGAATAGATACTAAGGCACAAGAATTTATAAATAAGTGATTTTCACCTCATTTCAAACCCCATTCATTCAAGCATTCATCTTCCAACATTCACATATCATATTCAAGCATTCAAGCATTTGACATCAATAATTCAAGCACTATTCAAGCACTTTGAAGTAGCCATTGGTATTACTTTAGACTTACATCATCAAGGGTTAGGTAAGTTGATAGCACTTGCATGTTATTAGTTTATCTTTCTCTTTCATTTCATTATCTTTTCAAGGGTTTAATTACCAAAAGTGGGGTTTGACCAAGCCAAATCCCTATTCACTAACCCTTAATATTTTTTCCCCTATTGCATGTTTTTTTGTAGCCCTTTGTATGTAGATTTGACAAGTTATTAGGTGTTGAAGATTGATTTTCAAGTCAACTAGGTGCTTCAAGTCAACTGAAGTCAATTTCAAGCTTGGGGAGAGTTAATTGTCTATTTTCTATAGAACTGACTTCGACAACCCGACAAGGAGGCATTTCCAAATCTAGTGTTGCAAAGTTGTCTCCTATTTTTTCATAAATTTGGGAGAGGATTGATTCACCACCTATGGAGAATGAGTCCCACCATAGGAATGAATATCTAAATTTTTTCAGATTCTAGATCCCGATAGATAGAAACCAACTCTCAACACTTTTTCACTAGGAGGAGGATTGATTCGCCACCCTAGGCGAATGAGTCCCATTGTGAAAAAATAGTGATCTCAACCATCATCCAAGACATTCTAGGTTCATCATACTTTGCCCAGTTGCACTCTGATTTGGCCCATCTCTTTCTGTTCTGCACATTTTCTTCATTTTCTTCATTGTTTGCATATCACATTGTGTTTTCAAACAAGGCATAAATCTCACTTTTGCATTCATTTTTTAGTCATTTGGATTAGTCAATTTCATTTAATTAAGTTCATTTACATAAAACAACATTGCATATCTCTTGATTTGAATGAATCATTAGCATTTTTGGCCCTATCTCTCTTCTTTTAGGTTAAAAACCCTAGAAGTGCAAAAGTAGTCCATAGGGTCCCAAAAATCTATGGTTCAAATGTGAAAAGATTGCTAGAGACAATGCTACCCTAAAGCATCATATGGAATCTATGGTGATGAAGATGACTAAGGACATTGAAGAAAGAAAGAAGAACAAGGAAAATCTTGCCTAGTCCCTAAAAGAAAGATATGATGAATGCAATAGAGTTAATGGAGAATTCATTTAGCTGGAGATTGAACTGCAACAATCTAGAAACAATGAAGAAGAGCTTAAAAATAGATTTTTATTCTTAGGGATGAACTTGCTATTGCAAATGAATACAAGGAGAAGTTCAAGATTAGCTCAGTTAAGCTTAATGAGTTGACTCAAGGTCAGAAGAATAGAAATGACAAGTGAGGTCTTGGATATGAGAAAGGAGAATGTTTCAGATCTGAAAAAAGGAATTTTATGCAAGGAAATCTGATATACAAAGAAAAAAAACATCTGGTAAGACAACCTAATGCTCAAAAATTTAATGGTACTATTTTGTTTGCAATAAATTTGGTCATATGGCTGCTCAATGTAGAAGTAAAATAAAATCGAGTGATCTATCATTCTCCAGTCAATGTTTCAATTGCAATAAGTTTGGTCATAAGTGAATTGAATGCAAAAATATGTCAAACAACCCTATAAATAGAAGGAATGCTAAATTTTATACATGTGGAAGATTTGGGCATATTGCTAACTAGTGTAGATCAAGAAGAAATCAATGGAATGACTAGTCTAGACAAAGAAATGTTGTGTGCTTCAATTGCAAAAAATATGGTCACATTGCAAGATTTTATAGAAACAAAAAAATGGATAGAAGAGGTCTGACATACAAAGGCAAAAATATGCAAAAAGATGATGAAGGAAAAGGGAAAGTGGTTGTGGATGAAATAAGAGATCAAATGAAGAAGACATGGGTGAAGAAGAGTCCCTCTGGTGTAGGAAATGAGCCAGCACCAAAACCTACTTCTCCTATAGGAATTAATTTTAGGCCTCTAGCCTAGGGGAGTTGTCAAGAAAATCCTTCAAACCCCCTTTTGATAATTAACTTTGGGATGTGGATGAGTACAGTGGTTGCATTGATGATCTACAAATACTATTGAAATAGTTGGAAAGGATATTATGTTGAGTTAAAGGTCTACAAAATTTTTTGTTTGATGACTGAGAAAATAGGGTATATGGATAAGCTAGGGAAAAAATTTAACATGATCAAGATCAAGATGGTGCAGTTAAGAAATGGATTCAAAAATTGTAGTCAGAGCATACAAAAGTTCAAATCACCATAGACTGGATTGTTGACACCTTTTGGAAAGTGAAGAACTTAACAAAATGTGGGTTGGAACAATTGATTGAGATATTGAGTAGAGGAGAAATATTAGAAGAAGGCATCACCATTCTGGAAACCCTTATCAAAATTATCAATCGAACATCTAAAAAAAAAACATGATCATAATCACCGGGATCGCAGTGGAAGCATGGAACAAGTTTCTTCTGGAGATGAAAGAAAAATTCAAAATAATCTTCTAACCAAATAGCGGCTATATTTCTTCAAAAAATTTGAATTAATTTTTGCATAAGTAAGTTTTTGGTTACAGTTCATAAGGGGACAAAGACAATATTTTATTATCTTTTTTTCATTGATGTCAAAGGGGGAGAGAGAGCAATGAAAAATTATTTTTCAAACTCAAGGGGAGGTTTCTCAAGTTTTGATAGCTATGGCTTTTCGAAGTCTTGAAGGTTTCAACACTTAGTCATTTTTTACTAAGTGTTTCCATCAATGCCAAAGTGGGAAATTTTTCACATATGGCTTTTGGTGTTATCATTAATGGCAACCTAAGTCATTTATCCGGTCTGCACTGCAATATCTAACTATAGCAGAAGAAAGAGTAAAGAGCAAGGTATTCGGCTGAAGTTGGAATTGTTAGTATATTTACATTTACCATTTTATAAGTTTGGATTGTGGATCTCAAGGAAGGTTGATGGGTATATGAAATTTCTTATTCTCGAGTTTTGTGTCGTCACATCAAGTGGTGTACAAGTTAGGAGATACAGTCGTTCAATTTTTTGTTCAACAATGCTAGAAGGTTGACTAAGTGAATATCGGATGTTGCAGATGTTCAAGGAAAACTTATTTGGAATATTTTCATATTGAAGATATTTTTTTTTGGGTCCTCACTATTCTATGGCCGACTTTGGTGGATGTGCATTAAATGTTGTTTATGATTTGAGCTAATAGTTGCTAAATATTTCTTATTTTATTGAAGCCAACATGGAGCGATTGAATCCTTGGTAGTGGATATATATAAGAGAGCAGTTATTTCATTTTGGTGTGTGTGTGATGTGTTGATGTGTGTTGTGAATATTAGAAGAGTAGTTGGGTGTTTATGCATAGTTTCACTTGTGCAATAGAGGATTTTGTGAAGCGAATTAAGTCAGAACAAAGCGAAGTGCAAAATCAGATAGAAGGTGTAGAATCTTATCTATGAGCATAACTAGAACTATAATCAGGAATTCGTAGATGCTACTTTCTCAGTTCAACCTTTTGATGTAGTTCAAATCTTTGTAAGGAAGTGAGCCTTCCTGATTTTGAGCAATGAGCTTTGAGCAGTGTGCCTGAATGCAAGTGCATTCCCATTTTGTAAAACACTTATATTTGAGTACTCAAATTGTAGATTAACATCCACCATGGTTTTTCCCCTAACATGGTTTCCAGGTAAAAATCCTTGTGTTATGGTGTTGTGGATTATTGTTTTATGTTCATGCATTTTTCTTTTGCTTGAATGTTGTAGGCACTTGACAGATCAAATTAATAAAGTTAAAAACTGCAAAACTTTGATTCACCCCCCCTCTCAGTGTTGCTTGATTCTAATAACTTACTCTTTTCTACCACTATACCCTCCAGGCTATAAATTGACTATATTAGGGATACTAGGGTATAGATCTTCAAACTCTAATTCCCCATTTTCCTCTACTAACAATCACTTTTCACTTTATAATTTCTTTTTATTAAAGTGTCAATAAATTTAAGGATGATGTCAAGTAAACTTTTAGGATGATTAAGTATGTGATTTTGCAAGATTTCAAGTTTGGGACTCTCACTTGTCTAACCTAAGGTAATACCAAGGGAATTTTAGAACAATAAAATAGAGAAAGAAATCTGAACAAATTTTTAATCCAAATCACATTTAGATAAAAAATAAAATTACTTACTTTTAAAATACTCCAAATTTCTAGGTCCATCTATGAAATTCTATCTAACCCAACTCCATGGATAATAACATGACTAAAAAATAATTGTATATCTATATAACTTCATAACAAATATATGTAGGGATTTAAGACTACATAAAAGAAAAAAGAAAAAAAACCAAGGAAATAAAACACTTTGACAATAGAAAGCTAAGACTACAATGACAAATTTATTTTTTTAGGAAAAATACTCCCACTTTTTTATTGACAAGTGGCCCCATTATGTTGGACATACCCTAGAGGCATTATAGATTTCATCTAGAAAGCCTACATAAATATAAACATGGATAAAACTAGTAGAACTATTTTCAATAAAAATACATACCTACTCAAGAACCATTACATTTATCTAGAAGATGGATAAGTTATTCCTCCCTTGTTCCTTCCAAGTACATTAGGCTTGTCTTTGGTTTGATATTTTCTTTTAGCTAATTATTGGTATACTCTCATTAGCTTCACATGGATTCATAAAACTTTACCCAAAGAGATCGATACATTTGTAGACATTGCAACACTGAATTTAAATTGAAGGAGTGTTTTGTATTTAGAAGTTCAAAGTATTATAAGATTTATAGAAAGTTTTATTGCATCTTGAGAGAAAATCATGGCTCTCTTGAGATCTTATTTATTATGAGGATCAAAGATGTTTTGCTTTATTCATTAGAATTATTACCAAAAGTACATTATAATTGTTATCAAACTATTTATTTTTCTCAATATTCACCTTCAAACTCCTTTATTTGACCTTAATTTTAAGAACACAAATAAATTTATTACAAATAATATCGTCCATTTTCTTATAACTTGATTTAATTATTAGTGAACAATTATAAATGAATTAAATATTTGAAATATAAGATCCTCTTATAATTATTTGGTTTTGACCTAAAATATCTTATAAGATTTGAATTTGCAAAGTTAGTTATATATATATATATATATATATATACTTCCTGGAACCTACTTCCCACCAGCTACCTAGAAAGCCCCCTTCTATCGTGTTTAATCAAATGCAACTAATGGTAGCTTCCCATATAGTATATGCCAAAAATAATTTTATTTAAAAATCACGATACTAAGGAATTGTTGAACCGCGTTTCGAGACTAAATGAGAGTATTCCACGTAGAATCAGAGACGTGTATTTTCCACTCAATGCGAAGAATAGAAAGTCAAATTCTTTATCCGGCAGGGCGGATACTTACAGGTTTTCCAAGGCGTGCCCATGACTTTTTTCTATTTTTGTATTTCTCTGCGAATTGAATTAGAAAATGCTCGTCTAACTCATCCAATCATCGCTAAAGTTGATCAGATGAAGCAAATTCAGCCTAGTTTTAGTTATCTATGTTGTCCCAAGTCTGTTAAACTTCCTCATAGGAATAGCCACAACCGTCTAACTTCCAACGGTTCCCATCCTACTTCTCTAATTGGTCAAGGACAAACCACGTAGGATAGTCAATCGGTCAAAAGCATTCAAACTGTGTTTGCATGTCGGTGAGACACTAACCGTGTCTTCCCGATGCCACAGAGCCCAACTGTCGATATCGACAAGAGTCGTCACCTTTGGCGAGACATTATACCGAATGTAAAACCATCTTGTGAATCTCTATTGGCAAGAGTTCTCCTATCGCCAAGAGTCTCATAGATCTTTATGTCATACCGATATTCATCGAGCAAAGTTGTCAATGAGACAAGCCATATTGTTGAGATGTCATATCGATGATCATCACATGTAGCACTATTGGCAAGACAATCGCTATCAGCGAGAGGTCATACTGATATTCATATCCATCGGCAAGACTATCATACCAAGCTCATAACAGTCGGTGAGACTACCACTTTTTTGAAGAGATCATACCCATGTTCAAAAGTCACATCGACACCAATATTCCCATCGGCGAGACTTACACTGTCGTTGAGATGTTATACCAAAGCATCCATGTTACTCTGATGACTCCAAGTGTAACACTGTCTACGAGACATACCATCTGTCACCAAGAGTTCTTATCGAAGTCACATGTTACACCAATGACTCCAAGTGTATAACCATTCGGTGAGACATCTCTTGTCAGTAAGACTTCATACCGAATGTTCATATCTTTCTTCGATAATTGTTCTCGCCACAAGTCTCCCCGAAAACCACTATGAACCACAGTTGGTGAGAGTTCTTACCCAGCTGAGAGAGATCACAACGACAAGAAATGTCATAGTGATAGCTCCAGTCGGTAAGACAGCACAAAGGTCTTGGCAACCTGAGCATTCCACAAGGTTGTATAGTTGCTAGTTAGCCAGACAGAAAGTATGTCACACCGACTTTCTCTTTCAAAGGTTTCAGCCTATGAGATTGAGGCACACAATTCCAACACTATCTTCGATGGCCTCATGCAATCAACAAGTACAAAGAAAAGCTGGAACAAATTGTAACAAAGCTGAATAGTATTGGACAAAATTTTAACATGTTTCAAGATCAAGATGGTGCAGCTAAGAAAAGGATTCAAGAATTGCAGTCAGAGCATACAAAAGTTCAAATCACCAGAGACAGGATTGTTGACACCTTTTGGAAAGTGAAGGACTTAATAGAATGTGGGTTGGAACAATTGATTGAGATATTGAGTAGAGGAGAAATATTAGAAGAAGGCATCACCATTTTGGAATCCCTTATCAAAATTATCAATCGAACATCTAAAAAAAAAAACATGATCATAATCACTCGGATCACAGTGGAAGCATGTAAGAAGTTTCTTCTGGAGATGAAAGAAAAATTCAAAATAATCTTCTAACCAAATAGCAGCTATATGTCTTCAAAAAATTTGAATCAGTTTTTGCATAAGTAAGATTTTGGTTACACTTCATAGGAGAACAAAGAAAATATTTTATTATCTTTTTTTCATTGATGTCAAAGGGGGAGAGAGAGCAATGAAAAATGAATTTTCAAACTCAAGGGGAGTTTTCTCAAGTTTTTTCAACTATGGCTTTTCAAAGTCTTGAAGGTTTCAACACTTAGTCATTTTTTACCAAGTGTTGCCATCAATGCCAAAGGGGGAAATTGTTCGCATATGGCTTCTGTTGTTATCATTGATGGCAACCTAAGTCATTTATCTAGTCTGCACTGCAATATCTAACTATAGCAGAAGAAAGAGTAAAGAATAAGGTATTCGGCTGAAGTTGGAACTGTTAGTCTATTTGCATTTACCAGTTTATAAGTTTGGATTGTGGATCTCAAGGAAGGTTGATGGGTATATAAAATGTCTTATTCTCGAGTTTTGTGTCGTCGCATCAAGTGGTTTACAAGTTTGGAGATACAGTCATTCAATTTTTTGTTCAACAATGCTAGAAGGCCGACTAAGTGAATATGGGATGTTGCAGATGTTCAAAGAAAAAATATTTGGAGTATTTTCATATTGAAGATATTTTTTTGGGTCCTCACTATCCTATGGCCGACTTTGGTGGATGTGCATTAAAAGTTGTTTATGATTTGAGTTGACAGTTGGTAAATATTTCTTATTTTATTGAAGTCGACACGGAATGATTGAATCCTTGGTAGCAGATATATATAAGAGAGCAGTTATTTCATTTTGGTGTGTGTGTGTGATGTGTTGATGTGTGTTGTGAATATTAGAAGAGTAGTTGGGCATTTATGCATAGTTTCACTTGTGCAGTAGAGGATTTTGTGAAATGAATTAAGTCAAAACAATGTGAACTGCAGAATCAGATAGAAGGTCTAAAATCTTATCTATGAGCATAACCAGAACTATAATCAGGAATTCGTAGATGCTACTTTCTTAGTTCAACCTTTTGATGTAATTCAAATCTTTGTAAGGAAGTGAGCCTTTCTGATTTTGAGCAGTGAGCTTTAAGTAGTGTGCCTGAATGCAAGTGCATTCCCATTTTGTAAAACACTTATATTTGAGTACTCAAATTGTGGATTAACATCCACCGTGGTTTTTCACCTAACATGGTTTCCATGTAAAAATCCTTGTGTTATGGTGTTGTGGCTTATTGTTTTATGTTCATGCATCTTTCTTTTGATTGAATGTTGTAGGCACTTGAGAGATCAGATTAATAACTTAGTTAAAAACTACATAGCACTGATTCACCCCCCTCCCAGTGTTGCTTGATTCCAACAACTTACTCTTTTCTACCACTATACCATCCAGGCTATAAATTGACTATATTAGGGATACTAGTGTATAGATCTTCATACTCTAATTCCCCATTTTCTTCTACTAACAATCACTTTTCACTTTATAATTTCTTTTTTTAAAAGTGTCAAGAAATTTAGGGGTGATGTCAAGTAAACTTTTAGGATGATTAAGTATGTGATTTTGCAAGATTTCAAGTTTGGGACTCTCACTTGTCTAACCTAAGACCTTAATACCAAGGGATTTTTAGAATAATAAAATAGAGAAAGAAATCTGAACAAATTTTTAATCCAAATCACATTTAGATAAAAAAAAAAGATTACTTACTTTTAAAAGACTCCAAATTTCTAGGTCCATCTATGAAATTCTATCTAACCCAACTCCATGGATAATAACATGACTAAAAAATAATTGCATATCTATATAACTTCATAACAAATTATATATGTAGGGAGTTAAGACTACATAAAAGAAAAAAGAAAAAAAACCAAGGAAATGAAACACTTTGACAATAGAAAGCTAACTACAATGACAAATTTTATTTTTTCAGGAAAAATACTCCCACTTTTTGATCGACAAGTGGCCCCATTATGTTGGACATACCCTAGAGGCATTATAGATTTCATCTACAAAGCCTACATAAATATAAACATGGATAAAACTAGTAGAACTATTTTCAATAAAAATACATACCTACTCAAGAACCATTACATTTATCTAGAAGATGGATAAGTTATTCCTTCCTTGTCCCTTCCAAGAACATTAGGCTTGTCTTTGGTTTGATATTTTCTTTTAGCTAATTATTGGTATACTCTCATTAGCTTCACATGGATTCATAAAACTTTACCCAAACAGATCGATATA
Organism: Sequoia sempervirens; assembly: GCA_007258455.2. Taxonomy (NCBI): domain Eukaryota; kingdom Viridiplantae; phylum Streptophyta; class Pinopsida; order Cupressales; family Cupressaceae; genus Sequoia; species Sequoia sempervirens. The sequence continues at coordinate 9,278,614 of VDFB02000363.1, read as the reverse complement.
TTTGTAGACATTGCAACACTAAAATAAAATTGAAGGAGTGTTTTGTATTTAGAAGTTCAAAGTATTATAAGATTTATAGAAAGTTTTATTGCATCTTGAGAGAAAATCATGGCTCTCTTGAGATCTTATTTATTATGAGGATCAAAGATTTTTTGCTTTATTCATTAGAATAATTACCAAAAGTACATTATAATTGTTATCAAACTATTTATTTTTCTCAATATTCACCTTCAAACTCCTTTATTTGACCTTAATTTTAAGAACACAAATAAATTTATTACAAATAATATCATCCATTTTCTTATAACTTGATTTAATTATTAGTGAACAATTATAAATGAATTATAATTATTTGGTTTTGACCTAAGAGAGATTTTTGAAATATCTTAGAAGATTTGAATTTGCAAAGTTAGTTTTATTTATATATACACTTCCTGGAACCTACTTCCCACCAGCTACCTAGAAATCCCCCTTCTATCGTGTTTAATCAAATGCAACTACTGGTAGCTTCACATATAGCATATGCCAAAAATAATTTTATTTTAAAAATCACGATACTAAGGAATTGTTGAACCGCGTTTCGGGACTAAATGAGAGTAGTCCACGTAGAATCGTTGGCGTGTATTTATCACTCAATGCGAAGAATAGAAAGTCAAATTCTTTATCCGGCAAGGTGGATACTCACGGGTTTTCCAAGGCGTGCCCATGGCTTTTTTCTTTTTTTGTATTTCTCTGCGAATTGAATTAGAAAACGCTCCTCTAACTCATCCAATCATCGCTAAAGTTGATCAGATGAAGCAAATTCAGCCTAGTTTTAGTTATCTTGCTTGTAAGTTCTAACTGGGTTACAGAGTGCAGTACTGATATGAGTTACAAGAGCAAGATGAGGTGCATCTCTTACTTTTCTGTTCTTCTTTTGTTCTTTGTAATGAATTTTTCATCTGTGATATCCAATTCCAGATGGTATAACTGCAATAATGATTCAACTTACACCGACGGCAGTATATATTCTGCTAATCTGAATCAAGTTATGACTGTTCTGCTCAGAAATACAGCTCAAAGTTCAGGGTTTAACATTTCGTCCTTTGGTCAAACGCCCAACAAGATCTATGGCCTCCTGCAGTGTATCGGAAACGTATCCGCAGAGAAATGCTCAGACTGTGCACAACAAGCAAATAATTCTCTTCATGAAGTTTGCACCAACACCAGAAGTGCCCTGATATTGATGGATGACTGTTTTCTGCGCCATGCCAACTCTAATTTCATTTCAACATTAGGTATCAACCTATTTTATTACCTGTCTAACGCCAATAACATCTCAGTCAATATGGATGATTTCAAGGCCACAACCTCTAGTCTTCTCTCCAGTCTTTCTAATCAAGCTTACGACCCTGCCAATAAGCAATTTGCTCTAGGATCAGCCAATTATTCCCCATCCCATAATGTATACGGGCTCGTTCAATGTTGGAGAGATTTATCCATCAATGATTGCAGAAAATGCCTGTTTACAGCAAGGAACATTCTGGACGATTGTTGTTCTGTGAGACAAGGAGCCCAGGCTATGTCTCCAAGCTGTACGGTCAGATTTGAGATATACCAATTTTTCGACGCTTCACAGTCATCATCCCCAGAAACTTCGCCACCGCCTACAACAACTACCACATCTCCTTCCCCAGAAGGTTCACCACTGGGGGCCCAATCAAAGAGTAAGCACACCTACTTCTTTTAATATTTGCTAAATTATACTCTTGAATATGTTTCTATTGAAAATAATCTACACTGCAGACAAATCCTCGGAAACATTGCCCATAATTTTGGGAGTGGTGGGAGGCCTGCTTCTGGTCTTGGTTATTTGTCTAATTGCAATGAGAAAAGAGTTAGATCTGCCATTTTTGGGAGGCCAGTTACTATAGTTACCCACAATGAAGGTGCTGTTTCCAATTGCCATCTTTGTAACTACTTTTTATGTTCTGTTTGTTTTAGTTTAACATTAAATTTTCTAAGACTTTCCAATTTTCATTCATTACAGAAAGACATGAATATTCTCCCGAATCGGGATTACTCATACATGAGCAGGACCATTTCATCATGAGGTTAGAGGCTTTGGCAGAAGCCACACAAAATTTTCACGAAAGCAACAAGCTTGGAGAGGGGGGCTTTGGAAGTGTATACGGGGTGGGATTATAATGTATCCTTGATCTGAATTATCACTTTAGTCATAGATCAATAAGGCTATTTTTGGGTATTTCTTATAGTGAGTCCGGAAGTCTAATTCTGCATCGATATTTTAGGGAACAACTAGAGACGGGATTCAAATTGCAGTTAAAAAACTGTCAGCAAGATCCACACAAGGTAAGAAAGAATTTATGAATGAAGTGAAGCTGATGTCCAATGTTCAGCACCGAAACCTTGTGAAGCTTTTGGGATGCTGCGCTGAGGGGAATGAAAGGTTGCTTGTTTATGAATATTTTCCGAACAAGAGCTTGGACAATTTTCTCTTTGGTAAGTCAGATTTATATCTTTATTCATTATTATTAATATTGCAGCGTTCTTCGAAAGAGATTACAAGAGTGACGGATAAAATTGGGTTTACAGATCCTGAAAAGCGTAGACAGCTAGATTGGTCTAAATGTTACAACATCATCATCGGAATTGCCCGAGGCCTTCTCTACCTTCATGAAGATTCACAGCTGAGAATCATTCACAGAGATATTAAAGTAAACAATATCTTGCTCGATGACAAACTTAATCCTAAAATAGCCGACTTTGGTTTAGCCAGACTTTTCCCAGAAAACGAGACACAGATCGAAACAAGAGTTGCAGGCACATAGTAAGTACACCAGTGATGATATCTGTGTGGTTAGGATTCAGATTCACAGATTTTCTTTTTCATTATAGTTCTGTTGATGTGGTGCAGTGGTTACATGGCTCCGGAGTATGCAATGCTAGGACAGCTGTCAGTTAAAACTGACGTTTATAGCTTTGGCGTGCTACTACTTGAGGTTGTGAGCGGAAGGAGAAATATGGACCCCAATCTTCCCTACGAAATGCAAAATCTGTTGGAATGGGTGAGAAAAATAATTTAACACCATGTATTTGTCTTCAATAATGATTCTGAAGGCCAGACACAAATATTAAAATGAAATAATTATGTGTGATGCAGGCATGGAGACTGTACAGAACAGGACAACTGTTAACTATGGTTGGGTCAACAATAAAAGAAAGTTGCCCGCAGCAGCTCGTGGAACGATGCATTCACGTTGCGCTTTTGTGTTTACAAGCTGATCCGGCACTTCGTCCAGCTATGTCGAATGTTGTTATAATGATATCCAGCAGTTCCGTGAGATTACCAAATCCGACAAAACCAGCGTTTTTGCGGGCCTCAGAAACAAGTGCAGGAGTAGCGGTAGAAATGGATGAAAATGACACGCCCACAGCTATATCGTCGCAGACATCTGGAACGACCACTTCATCTGCGTCGGGCGTTCCTTCTATAAATAAAACCTCCATTACTAACTTGGCACCAAGGTAAGCAGTTGCTGGAATACCACAAATTACCATTGTAGATTTTACTGCCGCGGTATTTGAAATGGGTTCTTGCCACACCAGAAACGTGTCTAATATTTTTTATTATGTCTATTTGGTAAAGTTGAGTGCTGTCCATCTCATTTAGGGCAAATTCTAATTCACAATAATTAAACCGCTATGATCAAATAGTTTGGAATTTAACTGTGATTCGGAGACGGTGCTCCAACGTTGACAGCTACTACTAAAATGTCCTTCTGACTCGTTAATTTACAAATTTGCTATCGTGCAGTTTTGGAAATAGACCATCCTCTGGCCAGTTATGAAGTGATGTAGACATTATAATCATCGTTTTACATTGTTGTCTATTTAATGTGGAGAAACGTTCATGGAGAGGCATCAGTAGTTGTGTAAGGTTGAATAGGGTTATAATATTTATATTTATAATATTCAATTTAGTTATATATCAAATAGTATATATTGTAAATAATTAGTTCATATGTAAATCAAAAAATAATCAAATGATTGTCAAGATGGATCCATATTTGAACACATGGGAACGTATGAATGTTATATTAAAATAAGTATAAATTGATTCATTAACAAGTATTTTTTTCATAGTGAAAACTATTATTCTTATGCGTACAATTATTGGAGTAACAATGTATATGCATTGAAGTATTTAATATTAATTGTTTGTCCTATCAGAAATATAAAAGGCGAACACAATAAATACCTTGCATTTTTCTATCAAATTTGAAGGATTGCCAAAAAGTTTTAGTGTTCAACTATTGGTCCATTTGTGTAGGATATATTTTAAATAATAATGTGTTATTTTTATAAAAACAAATATATTTTTTAATTTTAAACAACTGATCCATTTGTGTTGGCTATAAAAGTTAAAGATAACAAAGGTTTATGGTTTTTGAAAAGGAAAAAATAGGTTTTACAGGGACCTGAAACCACAAAGTTTAAACATACAAAGATAGAGCAAAAAAAGTCCAAGAAAATAGACAGCTGTCCCAAAAAGAAACGACAGCTACAAAGAGACAACAGGGTCCAAAAAAGGACTGCCAAAAAGCCATAGAAGACCACAACAACACTACTCCATGATGTTCAAAAACTCCTTGGCTTCCTTTTCAACTTCACTCATATCTTGTATTCCCTGCTTGAGGATTTGAACCATATGTGGAAGCAGGGACCTTCCTCTTCATGTTAGTCTGGGTGCGAGTCGAAATCCTTTCAACAACAGCTCTGCTACAACCTCTGTCTGCATCCAAGTCCATGATCAGTGAGCCCTTTTGATTTTTTTCCAACTTTTCCACCATAGCGTTAATGATAATGGCATTGTGCCTGGAAATTTTATGATTATGCGCCATAGTGGCCCTGATATTTTGGCCTATCTTGGACATATTGCTCTCCAGCCTAGTCAATCTTTCCTCTTGCAACTGTTGTCTTTTCTCCATTAAGGGGGTGTCCTATCCATCATTCTCATTACAGCTCCAACTCACCTTCTACTCCAACTCCATGACTCTGTTGCTGAGATCTCTATTATGACCACTCAAATCACAAACTTCCTTATGGGCCCACTTAAGAACAGTGAAAAGGCCATCAGCACTTTTTTCCGCCACACTCATTATGTCATCAGGCCTAAAGTTATTCGGGGTAGAATTAATTTCATCCTGATTTGGGGGTCTTTTAGGGGCATTCACAAATCTTCCATACGCAGGGGCACTAGGGGCCGAATCTTTACTGGCCATAGGATTTTCAGAATGAATTTCCAAATAATTCCTAGAGTACGAAACCAATTTTGTAACCGAGGCTCCTTTAAACCCAGAGACCAAACTCGGGGTAGGGTAACTAGGCGAAGGCTGGGGATTAAGACAATACGGTGGAGCAGAACCCGGGGTAGGGCAACCATGTGATGGCTGGGGATTAAGACAAGAAGGAAGAGTAGAACCCTCAAGGACATTCTGGCAAGAAAGGGACTGGGGATCAGTGGTTTTAGTACCAACAAGAGCAAAAGCAAAAGGGGCCAAAGGATCATTCTCCCTGCTACTTTCCATATCCTCATCGTCCAAATCCCCAACAACAACATTTTTAGGCAGAGCGGGTAAATTTGGAAATGCTCAAAGATGAGCCTGACAAGACCAAGGTGAATAATAGAAATCCGCCTAGGGTTTCTTTCAACATCATCAAGGCAATTCTTCAGAGAAGAGAATAAATAAAATGGCAAAGAGATATGAACCTTGTGACGAAAGTGGTTCAAAATGGCAAAGTGATAACCATACGCCCTGGTGAAGCGCCCATCAATCGTGATGTACTCCATAATGACTCAAAAATTTCCTCTAGATCGATTTAATGGACTCCAGATCAAAGTAGCTATTGGAAACCTTAACCAGCTTAGCCTTCTCCTTATCTTTCTTTGGAAATCTGATAACCGCTTCATCAGAGAACCAGCGGTCTAGATAAAATTTCACACCCTCAGTCAAAAGACCAGTAATCTCACCGATGATTTGCTCATTCAACTTAACACTCCTACCAAACAACACAATCTCACCATTTTTCTAGTTTTTGGTGAAATAGTCCAGTAGCATCTCATCAGTTCCATGGAGCTTTTCCAAAAATGGAACTAAACCTCCCTTTTCAATTTTTTCCCAAGCTTTAACATTCTTCCTGTGCTCTTGAAAGCTGCTAGGCTCAACATGTTTTCTCTCCCCCCATCTTCAGAGCTCTGCTATACCATACCCTACAGTTGCTCTGGGTCCCATTTAAGCTTATTTTCCCAGACACCCAGAAAGTGTGCCGAAAATGCTTCTCGAAAAGGACAATGACGTCAGTCCCATCAAATTTAATGAGATCAATGTACTTAATCTTTATCCGCTTCATCATGGCGAAGGAAAACTTCTCTTCCATGTATAGAATCATAATAAATTAGAGTTTTAACCTCGGAATGGAGGTAATAATTCTTCCTCCACGTGTTTTCCCCACCCCTCTTGACCCCTTCATTGGAAAAGTAATCTGCCACCTTATTGGCTTCTCTGTAGGCGTGGGAAACTTTCACTTTGTTGAATTTACTTAATATGGAAATTGTATCTTTGATCCACTTTTTGATGGTCCACGAAGGGGGGTTAGCCCAAGAATACAGTCTATTATGTTCTTAGAATCACCCTCCAACCAAAGACATTTCATATTCATATTGAAAGCTAGGTTAACCATGTGATAAGCCCCAACGGCTTCTGCAACATGATTATTTTGGGTGCCAATGTCCACAATAAAAGCTGTAATAAAAGCCCCCGCATTGTTACCAATAGGTATTTGGTCCATTTATGTTGCTTGTAAGTTATATTTTAAATGAAAATATGATATTCTACTAATAACTCATGATACTATTTTGTTCAACTACAAGGGATACGATGATGTTTCAGTCAAACCTTCAAAAATCTAATTTTTGGATAGTTTTCAGTAGATATGTTGATGTGGTAAATTGTGTGATGAGTCACACATCTAAACCTTAGTTGTAGATAGGTAAGTGGTTAATTCACATTTCTCAAAAAATACATAGGTCCTACGATATTCCATACAACTACTATATGCTTACAAAGATAGCCCGCATGACTATTGGTCCCTCTCCCCTACCTATGTTATATAATTAAAAATATTATGTAAATATCAATTTTTAGGGTTGTTATATAATTTTAAATAAATATAATTTTATTTGATATTTGAAATGTTGGAATTGAGGTTTAAATGATAAGAAAAAGTTTATGGAATAATAGAAAAATATTTTAGATGCCATTTTAATAATGAGAGAAAAGAAAAAAAAAAGGAAAAAATACTATGAAAAAGAGATAAATACAAATGAAGCATTAAGAAAAGCATGCTCCAAATACATAAATAATAACTTAAAAAAAGTCATCTCACACAAATTTTTATTCCAAATATCAAAGCATCCAAGTAATTAAACATAATGTAAAAAATTTGGCAAAGTGAGTAAAAGTTACTTGAGAAAAAAGTGAAAAATGTGGATGGATGTTTATGAGGATACTTAAAACACCTTTCCAATGTTTGTGAGAATCAAGAAAATAAATGAAATAAAGATATGTATTGTGAGCTCAAGAACCAAAAATTAGCTCTAATTTCAATAGGTGATAAAATCTACTGAATCTAGTAAATACCAAGAAAATACCTAAGCTATTAGAAAGTTATTAGAATGAAATTTTCAAAAATATCTAATTTTTCAAATTTTGATAAGATATGCATAAGTTATGCCAGAAATAAAAATAACTCCTTTAGGGAAAAAATAGGGTTTTGGAGTAGTTTAGTGTTCAACCATATAGGATGACATCATGTTGACATCAACAAAATGACAACCCATATATTGTGTATCTACTCATTAGAATATTCTTAATGGAGCCTAAAACCTCCAATGTGATCACAAAATGACCTAGAGATACTTGAAACCATTGAAATATATTTTGAAACCACCAAAAAGGCATGGAAAATTGTGGATCCAAATTTCAAATCCATATAAGGATCAAAAAACCATTTCATGAGAAGAAATTTTTTGTGTCCATAAATAGGCCCCTAATAATGGAAAGTGTGATTGATAAAGAGGAAAGTGATGGAAAGGAAAGAAAATCCTACCACTAGTAGGTTTGTTATGTTGGTGTCTAATAAAACATTGTTGGTGAGTTGAAACCACCACCACAAAAAAAGTGCTTAGTAAATTCAAACACCATTGGACTATGGATGCTAGAAAAAATAATATTGGAAACCTTGAAAAAATTACTTCTTAAAAACTAAAACAATTGGTAGCTACTTTGTATACTTTAGAAAATAATAAAATTGCTATAATTTATAGATGAAAGGCCTATGTATGCCTTTATGGTATGTATATAGCTATAAAAATTCATATGGTTGCATGGTTATTCTTGCATTGAGAAATGTGTAGCCCTAAAATGGTTATGTAAGCATTTCAATTTCTCTAATTTTATTCTCTAGATAGTTAATCATAGGGTTTTTGAGCCTTACAAATGTAATAGTGAGGACTATTTGACTTCATGATGCACCATTTTTTAGTCTAAGACCATATCTATTGAAAATATTACAAGTCATTATAGATTTGAAGCTTTGGAATCATGTTGAATTTGATTCCTCAATCGTACAACTTCTAGGGATCACCTACAATCAAACACTTAATAGACAAAGAGAGAAAATAACAAAGCTATGAAGGCCAAGATTTGATTGATTTGAAAAAAAAATGAATCAAGATGTGTATTGGATAATGGTTTACAATAAAGAATATTTATAAAAGAAAAATAAGAAATAAAAACTAACCCTAAAGGAACCCTAATTGAGAATAAGACTAGATCACGCTATGTTTCCTCATCCTATGACTTGAGACACAAAAAACACATGAACTAAGTAAGCTTAAGTAGCTAGAAAGAAAAGGGAACTATGTAATTAAATAATTAATTAGGTAAATGCCCTTTTACTCTATCAACTTATGCTACATCAAATTAGAAACCCTTTAGTAGCATTATAATTTAGTTTATTATGAAAATACAAATGTATACACAATCATATATGATCTATAATAAATAAACAACATAATTAGAGATAAAACACACAAAAGAGGAGCAAGGCACTAATTTCTAGCTAGAGGAAACTAAAATGGTTGAAAATTTACAATAAGAATAATCCAAATAAATATTATACCACTATCTTAGATGTACATTAAAAGTGTTACACCACCATAAAGTTTTATTTAGAATTCCACAATATTTACAAACCTCTTTAGATGGGTTCTGATGGAACCCCTCAAAAAATTCTTGGTTCCATTTTACAATTGTCCAAAATTTGGCTTAGACCCTTGTTTCTGGCTAAGGGTTGTGTTCTCTTCACTGTTTCAAGGTTTTGTATTGCCTAAATCCATCATGATTAACCTATGAATCCAAAAAAACTATTGACTATTCTAAATTTGCATTGACCTAATGTTCCCGGTATCTGGTTGTTTAAGTTACCTATTACACCATCGATGTCATTGTATCCACTAACCCCCTAAGTTTAGGTTTTTTGGTCACCTTGATCCTTTTTCCACTATTAAACTTTCCTATGGTCGAGGCTTAATTTTTAAAAATGACTTAAATCCTTAGCCTTTGTCCTTTATGGGTCAAGTCCACATTTCCCTAGAGATGGCCTCCTTTTAAGCTAACATTTGCAGGATGTGCAGACTTAGGATTTCATGTTGGTCATTTGACTGTTAGAGGTTGATCACCATCATTCCCCATGCACCCACATTGATTTATTCCTTCTTATTTTATTCACATAGGCTGGTGGGCTTCAACCATGAGTTTGGCATATTGGTGGTCCTAGTCTTTTTGGTGAAGGTTGTTGACGCCATTCAATGAAGATCAATAGTTGTAGGTTTGAGATGTGGCCACATCTTGACCACTCCCCACATGCCCGTGTTGGTTTATTTCATATTGTACCATAGAAAAATGGATCATTGACAATTTCATTTTCTTTTAAGTCTTTCTCATGTGATGCTTGACCTATTTTTCTTTGATTTAATGTTGCAATGTAACTTAAACATTCACATTAGGTCCTAAATATTCAAAGTATGGTGTATTGTGAAGGTGTTGTGAAGTGTTGTAACACATTTCTACACTTTTTTACACTCTTCTTATCACAGTTCATCTAAAAATCACCTTTTTATCACTTGTCAAGTCCTATTCTAAAGTGTTGTTAAGTCTTGTAACAAGATTTCATGCTTTTCTAGGCTTGTTATCACTATTTACACCTTTCTTATGCTTTATTTGACATCTTTACGTACTCATAATACTTAATTAAGTGTATTTTTTAATGTAAACTTGACAAACAACATTAAAAGAAATTTAATTTATGACACCCAATTACAAGTCTTGAGTGGGACGCATTCACCATGGGTGGGGAATGAGTCCCTCTTGGCTCCAGTTTCAAAATAATTCAAATTTTCTTTTTGGTTTTTATTCAAAAATACCTTATGTCGGCCTGTGATGAGGTATCATTGGGTTATTAGGGAATAAGTGTGTATAAATAAGTGTTTTTCCATCAATTTCAACCCCCATTTATCTCATTTTCTTATACACCATCAATTGGCATTCTTCCATTCATTCCATCAAAGCATCATTTAATCAAGCAATTGTCAAGTATCTTGGAGCAACCATTGACATATCTTCAGACTTCTACAACAAGGTTTTTGGTGAGTTTAGGACATTTTCATGTTGTTTATTCATGATTTTGTGCTCATTTCATTTCATTTCTTTATTAAGGGTTTGATTACCAAAGTGGGATTTAACCAAGGGAAATCCCTATACTCTAACCCTTAACCATTTTCCCCCTTTTGCATGTGTGTTTGCAAACTTTATATGCATATTTGTCAAGAAAATAAGTGTTAAAATTTGGTCAACAAGTCATCAAATCTTTCCAAGTTAGCTAAATGCTAATTCAAGATTGGATACAACCTATAGCCCATTTTCTATAGATTTGACTCTGTCAACCAGACAAGAAGACAACTGCAGATCTAAACCTACATAATTGACTCTTGAATTTGTAGATTTTTGGAGGAGGATTGATTCGCCATCAATGGTGAATGATTCCCACTTGAAGGCTAAATTTTTTGATTTTTTCAGTATCTAGTTCCTGACAGTCGGAAAGAAGTTTTAGGTGTTTTACTAGTAGGAGGACTAATTTACCATCAGTTGCGAATGAGTCCCACTGGTGAGTTGTAGTGATTTTTGCTAGTTTCCATAACCTTCCAAGATCAATACTCAACTTCCAAGTGCACTCTATTAAACTTCATTCAATTCTATTTGCATTAGTTTATGTTTTTAGTTCATTTTTGCATACATCATCATGTTTTCAAACATTGCATATTTCATTAGTTTTGCATTCATAATCAATCAATTTCATCATCTAATTGCATTTAGATCCTTTCATTTAGTCATAATTCCATCATACATTCCTTTATTTGAGTGAACCACATCAATTTTAGTGTTCTATGCCTCTCCTTTTAGGTGAAAGATCCTAAGAGTGCAAGAGAAGCACATAGAACCCACAAAATTGATGGTTCATTATGATGAACCGTCATTCTGAACACATTATCTTTCTTATTTCAATTGCATCTTGCATCCTGGGTTTCCTTTGCATCAACGTTCAATTAGGTTTTGGGTTTTTTTTGCATCTTAGGGTTTCTAAAATTGCATTAGTGAAAGAATCATATACATTTCATTTTTGCATGTCAAATCATTTAAAAACTAAAAATTTGCATTTGCTTCTTCATTTTACATGTGAAAAGCATTAAAATCGCTTTAAATTTTTTGAAAAAACAAAAAAATATCATACTTGGACTCATTCGCCACCTTGGGTGAATCAGTCCAGCTACATTTTCTACATTCAAATTTTTGGAATTTTCATAGTATTTCCTGCATTTTTGTTTCCTATTCCCACCTTCTTGTTTCAATTTGCATATTTTTTGTCATTAGCATTTTTTTATTCCTAGTTAAATTTATTTTCATTCACCCCATATTTTATGTTACTTGTATGAGTTTTTGGTCCCCTATTGATAATACTTTGGTGAGATGAAGTTCTAGACTCATGGCTTCCCATGATAGCACTTTTGTTGTGGACCTTGGGATCTCAAGAGATCCTACTCTTGGTATGGACAATCGTGCATTAGGCATGAATACTACCACTAATATATGTTTACCTTCACATAAAATGCATGTTGACACACAAACCCATCAAATTCCACAAGATAAAGTCATTAGTATTCATGAGGATTTTGCACAATTACAACAATATTTATCCCTTGAACACATTTCCACCATTTCCATACCTACCATATAAAACCTTCATCCCTTGATTGAAAGTGACAATGGCTTACAAGTTATGAAGAGAATTGTTGAGATATACAACAAACATGTTCCTTCCACTTCCCAACTAGCAAACATTGTTGTTAGCCAAGGAGGATCTCACATTCCTCCTCCTTGAACTATAGCATCCATTCCCATCTATACCACTCCTCAAGTTACAACAACCATGCAATAGGTTAGTTATGTGACTCCTTTCACTATTCCAACTAGCATTCCTAGTTCTTTCGTGGCATCGAATGTTCCCTCTTCCACCTTCATCCCTCTTAGTTTCCCCTTCACTTCTCCTAACATTACATACACTCCATCACCATTTCCTCTTCCACCTCATACCACTTACATTTATCCCCTCATTACACAACTCTTTAACACCATTTCTTCCATGCCAAAGTCAAAATTCTCAACCCACATATGATGTTCGTAGTAGCCCATTATATCTAGATATCTTAAGAACATAGATGCCACAAGTAATTGAGATTCCCAGGTTTGAGAAGTACAAAGGTAAAGGAGACCCTACTAATCATGTTAATGCCTATATAGCATTGTGCAGTGATTTTTTCATTGACGACAAAATATTAGCCAAAAATTTTCCTAGGACCTTAAAGGACACTGCATTGGAGTGGTTCTCAAACTTACCCAATCATTCAATCTGAACATTTAATGAACTTGTTAATTCCTTTATAAGTCATTTCCAAGTCCATATGACTCTGAAAAGGACAATGGCTGATTTAATGAGATGTTAACAAAATGTAGATGAAAAAGTAACTAATTTCATTTCACATTATCAATCATTGTATTCTCAAGTAGATGTCAAGATTTTTGATTGAAATCTTCAAAAGATGTTTATCAAAAACTTGCACACTCACCTTTAGGATAAGTTGACTGATGAAATTTCCTTCATTCATGCATTTATGCACGACCCTTTGTGACTATCACAACTTAGTTATTAGTCATGATTCAAAGTCCACTTCTAACCAAGCTGAGAAATCTAAACAAAACAACCAGAACAACATGCAAAACTTTAGAAAACCAAACAGAGGATTTTTATAGTTCAATCCACCTCCACCACAACCAACTCAACCAGCATCTAATGAAGTGGTTGTGCCCTTTACCTGTGGGGACTTGAAGAGACAATTTACCCCTTTACCTAATAAACTCCATAACACAACGAATCAACTACTACAACAGCAGATGATCAATTTTGCTACCATTAAACCCCTTGATACTACCAAGCCCTTACCACATACCTTTAAACCAAATGATTATTGTCATTTTCATTGCCAAAATGGACATGACATTGAACAATGTAAGTGTCTCAAACACCTAGTTCAAGACCTCATTGATTCTGGCCATTTTTCCATTGCGAGTGTCAATGATCAAGGCAATAAGTCTGTTGCAACTCCTAATCAGAATGTACAAATCTTTACCAACCCTATCCCTAAACACAATGTTTCATTTGCCAAAGCCAGTGAACTTTCAAACACTCATGTGATGAACATGGATACAAATAATGAACAACATGCTATTACTCCAAATGTTACCCAAGTTAATCATATAGATGGACTTGTGGGTATGATAGATGTTATCCTTTGTAAGGGCCTAACCAACAAAACTCTTGATATTACTTTTTCTTCTCATGATATACTTAAAAATCTTCTCGATGGTCCTCTTTACATATCCAACCACATCTATGTTAAGCCCACCAATGGGATATTAATAGATCCTACTTGTGGCAAGAATGTGATCATAGAAGAATTTTTAGTATTACATGATCTCTATCAAGATGATTATGATAAACCAACCGCATGGATTAAAACACATATTAGTTTTGCATGCCCTATGATAGGATCAATTGTACTCCCATTATAGATAGGACCCAAAAGTTTGGATGTAACATTTTCTATCATTCCACAATTAGATTAGTTTCATTTGCAACTAGGTCATCCTTGGCTTCACTCGATGAAAGTTGTCCCAACAGTTGTTCAAAAATGTTTGAAGTTTCTACATGAAAATGAGATTTTTACCATACACCATAGTGGCTTTAATCCATTGTCCTCTAAAGGAAAATTTTCCTTAGAAGCTTTTCAGCTTGAACCTATAGAACCCATCACCCCTTGAAAAGTCTTCTTTTTCATTACCTATCAAAATTTCAAAACCAAATGAATAGCTGAATTGTTTCTTCACCATATGTCCCCATCCACTTTAGCTACTCCTATTCGAGTTGAGACAATGCTTCATCCTAAGTTTGAACCTAAACAAACAATGCAATCTCATGAACACCCAACCATAGACACCTCCCCTTTAGCATATAAACGCCCAAGAGATAACAAAACCAACCTCGCAATGCCTCCTAGAATTAAACAAGTTTACAAAGCCAAAGAGAAAATGATTGACCTATCTATTGGTGTTTTTCCAGTACACCTAAAGAATCTCTAAAGAATAGCCAATTCTTATATTCAAGACCCTTACAATGAATGGCCAACTGACAAGATTTAGTCGAGGACTAGAATCTTCTACACTTTAGGCTTTGTGGGACCAAGGAGGTTTTTCCTAAGAGATATTTAACTTGAAACTCTCGACGAATGACAAATAATATCATAGATCAGTTCCTATATATGATAAACTTCATTCACTCAAAGACTGGCTCATCTTCAAGCAAATTCCTATTAATCTATTAGGAACAAAGGAAGTATTTCATACACATGCCTCATTCTGATTGTAATTGAATTTTAAAGTGAATTTGCATTTTGACTTCAAGTTGGTCACTTAATAGATAAATTGATATACCCTTTATGTGAATATTTGAAAAGAGACTAGTGCCTTGTTACATAGGGCATCAGAGTCACATATACAAAGATCAATAAAACATAAATGATTTTAAATCTAATGAAATGGACTATTCTCACAATAAATTTTCATTATGGAGCTCACAACTTGTAGTATATGGCTTCTTGTCAAATTCTTTGTAAGGGTATGTGCAGAATCATCATGGAGAAAGCAAGCCCTTAAGTGGCAAAAAATTCAAAAAAATTAGAGTTAGGAAACTTGATGAATTTTTTTTAATAAGTTATCTATATTATTTAAAAATATGTAACAATAGAATTTGTAGCAAATTGAATGTAGTTTCTAGACTGCTAGATTTATTTAAAACTAATAATCTATTAGATGAAAATTTGAAATTTCAATGCAATAGTACTTAAATTTCAAGGAAAAAATAAGATGTAGGTGTCTGTCTAACCACCCTAATAACAATAAAATGATAATATTTTTTTATAATAATTTATGTATAAGTAGAGGACTCATGTTTGGATGTGATGCATATTGTTTTGTAATTTTTTTCCAAGTAAATAATTAATTATGATTTTTTTATTACAACTTTTAAAATATATAAAAACTCGTATGTATGACCACCTTAACATGGTCAAAACTACATGAAATTCATTTTTTATTTTTTTAATCTTATAGTATGTGAAGCATAAAATGTGATGCATTTTTCAAATTCAAAAACTATGATATTGTTTGAAAGTTAGAGATGGTTTTCAATCAACATATCAAGTAGGAATTTAGTCATAATTCAAATATAAAATTAATAATAATTACTTATTAAATTGAAAGTAAAGCATAATTTATATTGGTGGAAAGCTGAGAATATCCTTTAAAAACCCTTTTCATTTCATCAATTTTTGGTAAAAAAAGTCATCATCTACATACCCTACGCATACCCATCATATCGCCACTTTTTGGCCCATCATGATCTTGCACATACCTATAAATAAATACAAATTTATGACCCCATTTAAGCATTTTAATTGACTACTTGAATCAAAGCGAGAATAGAGACATACATTCAAACAAGTATTTGAGGATGAATGAGGATATCCTTAATATTTCACTTAAAATTCACATAGATTTACACTAGGAGATCACATATACCAAAATCATATGTTCATTTTCTATATCAACCATTTATGTAAACTATTTAAGATAATTACATATGTTCCTTAGAGCTCAAGACTAGATAATTGTTCTGTTTACTATTTTATGCCTAATATTCTACCCAAGCAGACACCTCACTCAAAATTTGGCTAGAATTCAATCCCCTGCAAAATGAGCCCTGAATTCTCTTTTATAGAACAAGGGAGCGAACAAGCAATCAACTCAAATGCAATTTAAATACAAAATTTCTATTTCATCTTAAATTTAACCTGCATTTCAAAATTCCCCATGTATTAATTCTACAAGAATATGTGGAAAATGGGGAATGCAAGTTTGTAACTGTGATAGGGGAATATAATTGTTAAAAGATGAGCAACAAACTAAAGAGAGTGCAAATGACAACTAAAAACACCCTACACTTCAAGATTGGGCAAATGATGAACTCAACAACATAAAAATGGAACATTTTACTTTGTAGAGTTGTTCTTTGGTTGGCCCTTCGATTGTAGATGAGATGTATTCTCCTTGATGGCAAGTAGATGCAAGATGTGAAGTGTGAGATGCAAGATAGTTGGACAAAGTGGATGCAAATGGCTAAGTGTAGATTGAGAAACAAAATTGCAAGAGCTTGGCTAGCAAAATTATCTCCCCCCAAATGAGAGAAAAGAGGGGGTATTTATAGAAATTTTGAGAATTCCAAGAAGAAATGGATAGTTGAGATTGATCCCAACATGGCCAAGATGTAGGGCTATGGTGAGTTGAGAACTCACAAGCCCTCACATCTTGACATGTGGTAAGGGGAGAGGCTTAAGAAAGATGAGGTGGACATGAGGTGTAAGGGAAGTACATGACATGGATGTACTTCAAAGGACCATAGGGATTTGGTCAAGATATCCTCATAAAGGATGTCTTTGTCCCATGTGGGTGAGGGGACATGTGAGGAATTAAAAATTCCTCAAATATCCTTATGGGGAGAGGGAAAAGAATAAAGAATAAAGAGAGGACATGTGGGAAGAAGTGAAGGAATTAAAAATTCCTTTTGAGTGCATTGAAGGATTAAAAGGTGAAATAAAAATTCACATGGGGAATTGGAGTGCCTTGCCCAAAAAGAGAAAGTCTTTAATAAGGTTGACCAAGGACACATGCCATAAATGGGAAGAGGATTAGGTTGGTCTAACCATATGATTAAAGTTGTGCAAGTACTTAATTAGATGGACTAATGACTTATTAGAAGCAAGTGGGAGATTATGGAGGATGTGACCCTAATGATGATTAGGGGTGTGCATATGCTAACCATAGTTAATTAGAAGAAGATGAAGGAGTTAAGATGGATCAGAGACCAACTTGCAAAAGTTGGAGGATGTGACAATGAGAGAGTGAAAGAAGAATTAAAAAAATGAATTTAAATTCCAAAAGGGAATATGACTAAATTAAATAAAATGTTGTATTTATTTAATTTAGATGAGAAAGAGGGGTAAAGTATTTATTAAATTAAATACTTTATGAACCCTATGTAAGATGCAAGGTATTAATTAAACAAATGATTTAATTAATATTAACAGAGGGGATAAGCAACTAGATGAATAAGGAGACGTCTTTGACCTTATGGAAGTGGTCAAATTTAGATGTCTACATTTTTCCCCTCTTCGAAATACTATTAGGATAATAGGGTTTCAAAGAAAAACATAATGCAAATGACTCTATAGAGGAAGAGATCAGAAAAGAGATGCCCCAGCATGGGGGGGTGAGATGCCTAAATGGAGAAAATGTAAAGAGGATGCCCCAGTCTAGCGAAGGTAGGCTTAATGTGATGGGTTAGGAGAGAATGGTAGGGTATGCCCCCTCGAGAAGGCGGACGGGGAAGAAAAAGGGGTCCCAGTCAACCTCTCAAAAGTAAGGAGTGGTACATGTTGTTGGAAAGAGTACGAAAAAAAAAGAAGAATGGGCTTTGAATAGAGTCAATCAGGTAAATAGTGTGTGAATGGCGGCCCCAGAAAGAAAGAGGCTAGATGAATTAGTTGGAGGAATTTGTGATAAATAAAAGGAAAAAAAGACCTTTTATTTGAAAAAGGGAAAAAGGTGATAAAAGGTAATTGGAAAATTACTTTTGCCCATTGTGACAGCTGGCAAGTGTGGAGAAGGAGGAGAGGAAGAAGAGGAGGCGAGAGAGATCAGGCACGATGCCGTAGTACAATAGTGACATCATTCATCGGGCGGATGAGAGGCGGATATTCTTCACCCATCATGCTGTACCATGCCAGGTTAGCCCAAAACTTAATTTTTTTATTTTGAGTCATTTATGTAAGTGTTTTGGAAAAACAAAAATGTGGGTTTTGTCCAGGAGGGCAGGAAAAAAAATGGGTAGGAGGGGCATATTTAATATTTTTTAATTTTTGGAATCCGAAGGGGGGGAAACTAGGTGGCAGTCCACATGAACGGGTCTGCCACCACGGGGGCGGACGAGTCCGCCATCGTGGGGGCAGGTCCGCTGCCGCAAGGGCAGGCGGGTCCGCCACCACTGAGGCAGGTCCCCTGTCGCGGGGCGGGTCTGCCGACGTTGGGGGAGGCGGGGTGGGAGGGTTAAAAAAAAGTATGGATGGGAATCTCAAAAAATGATGAGGGGGAATTTGTGAAAATGATAAAATGAATTGTGTTCATGTAGAAAATAGGAATTTTGTGGATGCGAGAGAGATGATCAGAGGTGCTGAAGAGGTGTATAGCGAGGATAAATGGAGAGGATCGCCAGAGGCTAGTAGAGGCAGGACTACTACATATGATGGCATATCCGACGGTCAAGGCCCATGGGGCCATGTTAACAGCATTGATAGAGCGATGGGATTCGGTGACGTCGACCTTTCACCTACCGATAGGGGAGATGACAGTGATACTGGAGGATGTATGGAGGATCCTGAGGCTCCCGATATCAGGGCACTCGATTAGCGAGTGTTGGTCAGAGGGGGAGACACTAGATGAGTCTCTGCAGGTAGTGTTCGGGGATGATGAGCTACCAGTGTAGCGACAACAGCTAGATGTAGACAGGTTACTATCATGCAAGGTATCGATACTATCACTGTACGTGACAGGGTTGATTAGTGGTATACTTTTGTTGGACTAGAGTGGTCAGTTTCTTCACGTGAGGATGGTCGAGGTGATTCATCACATCATCAAGGGCTAAGAGGGATAGTTCTCATGGGGGACTTGCATGTTAACATAGTTGTATCGAGACATGCACGTGATTTGTTACAAGCAGCAATTGAGTGTGACACACGTCACCCTACTACAGGTGTGGGCCTTAGAGCATATCTGCGTGACCAGGCCGATTATAGTGAGAGTTGGTGAGCATGATGACAGGGAGGCCATAGCGTGGTGGTGGGGAGTAGAGGTAGGGGCTATACTGTGGTCCTGAGAGATGCAGGAGGTAGACGTGTGGAGGAGATAGTTTGATGAGGTGCGGACAGTGGATATAGTGTGGAGGTCATACATGATGCGGTGATTCAGGGGGTGGTGGAGGGAGGAGCAGTTGCATAGTGGTCACTTCTTTACACAATGTTACATGGTTGGGAGCAGGCCATGAGTAGTGGAGTTGCATTGACCGGATCAGGTGACGAGGTAGTTTGGAGTGAGATAGGATATTCTGGCAGGCTGAGTGACATTTTGACGACTGACGTGGGAGTGGTTGTGGGGAGCAGCGTTAGATCTATGCAGCGTGTAGGGTGATATTGAGGGACTGGTATTTAGGGCCTATCCTGATAGGCGAGAGGGGCTATGAGATGCAAGGATGACAAGGCAGTATGATGAGTGGTTCAGGTGACATCCAGCTGAACGGATTACACTAGCGGTGTCGATTGAGGAGGCACGAGGATTTGGGTTAGAGGATGAGAGACGATTGCGGGCATTTAGTCTGCAAAGACTGCTAAGAGGACGCAGAGGAGGATGAGGGGCACAGGAGCAGGTGATAGGTCAGAGGAGGAGACGACAGCGGAGGGGTCGGGTAGGAGACAGAGCAGAGGGTGGGGGGGAAGTGGCAGAGGGTGGAGGGGCTGAGGCTGAGGAGGTGGCAGACGATGAGGCTGAGGAGGTGGCAGAGAGGAGGCTGAGAACCCGAGGGTGGGGTCGATAGGAGAGGAGGCCGAGAGCCTGAGGAGGAGAGCCACAGGGTACACAGGGTGAGGCCAGCGGGGCCAGAGGGGAGGAGGGGGGATAAGAGACAGCCAAGGCTACCAGAGGACAGGAGGCAGACGGAGCAAAGGGTGTGGGGGATGCAGTAGAGGGGGGAGGGGTTGAGGCTGAGGAGGGGGGATAGGAGATAGCCAGGGCTACCAGAGGACAGGAGGCATACAGAGTCAGAGAGGAGACGAATGGAGAGCTAGGAGGGCAGGGGAGACAGGAGACACTTGGAGGGGAGGAGGGGCAGGGGGTAGATAGAGCCAGAGGAGGACAATAGTAGGAGGGAGCCCTTGAGGTGATAGAGGTGGATGAGATGGAGCTATCAGTAGAGAGTGAGGGGTACCATCCATGAGAGATGGAGGTTGATTCAGATGTGCATGATGTAGCACCGCTAGCAGCACCACCACCCAGAGAGGAGGATCCATGGGTGGTACTAAGAGAGACAGTGGAGAGATTGCAACAGAGCAAGTAGCGAGTGCAGGAGGCAGAGGCAGAGCAGATTGGAGTAGAGGCAGAGAGGGATCAGTTGCGAGCCTAATTTGCTCAGGGTGAGAGAGACTACACAGAGTTGGTTAGGCTAGTATCAGAGCAGGAGAGGAGATTAGTGAGAGAGAGATGAGAGCCGTAATGAGGCTGTGGATTTGTGGGCTAAGGTGGAGAGATTGCTGGTGGAGGTGTAGAGTCAGATGATGTAGATGGAGGGATTTGGTTTGGTGGGAAAGGGGGTAACACAATAGGTTGTCAGCAAGGGGACAGGGGGTGCAGTGGATGCAAAGAGTGTGCAGAGGGAGCTATATGAGCTTAGGGATAGGGTACGCACAGTGGAGGCAGAGAAAGATGTGGCACAGGCACAGGTGGAGGTGTTGGAGGCAAGGAGGGATGTGTTACAGGTGCAGATCCAGGTATCACAGAGTGAGAGGTAGGCGGCTGACGCAGAGGTACACTCTCTTTGTAGAGAGAGAGATACAGTGACATCATAGGAATCTATCTTGTGACGAGAGCGAGACACGGCTGAGCTAAGATTGCAGGCCTTGTAGAGAGACAAAGATGCAATAATGGTGCGGGGATAGGCTGCACAGAGGGAGAGGGATGTCACAGAGTTGCGGATGTAGACACTACAGAGCGAGAGGGATGCAACACAGGCTCAGTTGCAGAGGGGGCTGGTTGAGGGGGGAGGGCCCAGGGGTAGATGTTCAAGAGCTACACACATAGTTACAGGCGTTGTAGGCAGAGAGCGACAGGGGTATAGAGCAGATACAACAATTGATACTAGCTTAGGAGGCCTGGGTATAAGAGTGGTAGTCTATCAGTGCAGATCGAGATCGGTATAGGCATGAGCAGAATGCTGCGAGAGAGGTAGCTAGGTAGAGGGATGAGTTCATGTAGTAGGCAAGCTATTGGAGGGGTGTATATGAGCAGGCCGTTCCAGATCTAACGCAGTGCACGGCGCACTACGTTAGTCAGGCCCCATAGCCACTAGAGCCATCCCAGTCATTAGGGACATGCACTAGGCGATTTAGTGACTATCGGCGGACTCCGTCTCATATGGCGGTTACCAGGGCACTCCAGTGCACAGAGGGCTAACACCTGAGTCTCCGCAGATATCAGATGTGGGCAGCTCATAGTAGAGTGCGCAGATGTAGTGGGCAGGACATTAATTATTTTTTGGTAGATACAGGGTGGATATTTTATTCATGTCGCCAAAGATCAGAGGTGATCGACATCTCTGGATTTTGTATCTTATTTGGCAATGTATGGTGGAGATGCATTGTATTATGATAGGATGTTCATTATTTTGATTATGTGAGGGCCTTTATTGACACTAGGCATAATATTTCTTGTACGCGGCTATATGGGATGATTTATGATGTGGTTTTATATATATACACATGTTTATATGGATGGATGATTTATGCTTTATGATTATGAGTTATGGATGTATATGTTCATGATTATATGTGTTTTTATGATTATGATTTACAGATGCATATGTATGTCATTATGATTATGATGATGGATGCACATTTGTTTATGTAAATGGATAATTATGTATGCTTTATGATTTATGATTGATGGATGCACATGTTCATGTGGATGAGTGATTATGTAAATGTTTTTATGATTTATGATTTATGGATGCATATGTTCATGTGGATAGATGATTTATGTATGTTTTATGATTATGATTTATGGATGTACATGTTCATGTGGATGATTTATTATGTAAATGCTTTTATGATTTATGATTTATGGATGCACATGTTCATGTGGAATATGAATGAAAGATAAATGTTTATAATGCACCTAAGTGTCAATAAAGACCGTCATGAGAATGTGGATAGATGATAGGCGTATGGAGGAGTGCATTTGCCAAAAAAAAACCATTAATATCCTGAGAGGAAGAGGACTCAAGAGGAAAGAGAATGAGAGTACTTGCACAACCAAAATCATAAATCATGATGATGGTCATGAGGTGCATGCGAAGTGATGAAAATGTAGTGAAAATGCAATTTTGCCATCTTTGGAGTATTGATTTTTACTATAGCATTGGATATCAAGTACCTTGATATTGAAGATCAAGGCGAATGAGTATTCCACGCATGAAACAAACACAACAAACAAGAAGGTTATCCTCAACACCACGAAGTCATGATGACCTCAGTCGGGCCTAGTGTTGAGATAACCACAAGCACACAAAGTTGTCCCAACGTAACACAAGACCTTAGAGATCTTGATGGGTCTTACGAGGGATAATCAAGAAGATAGTAGTCAAAACAAATGATAAAGGTATGCCCCCATGTTAGCAAGTCAAGGTACGCCATGGTATGGTGGATCAAGGCGACCCTAACAGGTGATGGTTAGGAACCTGAATGATAAACAAAATTCAAAAGCATCAAGAGATCACAATCAAGACTACAGGTCCTTTGCCATAGGGTCAAGGTGATGGATGGGATTGACGAGGTCTGCCAGGAAGGATTCATCCTGTTGAGACCAAAGATGGATGCTAAACTATAGTGACCTAGTTGACACGGGGCATTATTCATGGACTAGATCTTGTAACATGAGGGAATTTTGTTTATTAAGAACCAGTTAGATGGGGGCATAACTTGATAATGAAGCACAAAAGACCGACACAACCTACAAACCTAGGGGCTCAGGGGCCGCTCATAGATTAGCCTTGCCTACGTGAAAGCACAGAGCCTTTGTAGTTCTAGAAAAGACCCATGGATAAAGCGAAAAGAAGACAATGGTGACCGATGATGATCGACAAATACCCTGGGGGTGAATCAAGTGATCAACCTTTCCTACATGATAGCTCAGGGGCATCGTAGTTCGATTAACGGATGTGACAGGATGGGATTTAGGTGAAGACTGACACGATGGATGATCCTAGGTGGTGACATAGAATGAGATAAGCTCATATTAGGATGAAAACTCAGGATGGGGGACAACCAACGTACATTGTCTAATGCTCAACCGAGATACGTACCGAGTTGCCAAGGATGGGATGGGTGAGGATGTGAGGATAAGATGAATGGAAGCACAAAGTAACTAGGACACCTGGTAGATAATGATTAAGCCCTTCTACAAATGGCGCCTGGTAATAGGTTTTCACCAAATGTACTTGTCCAAGGTGCCACCAGGGGTGGTTTTCACCATAGGACAATTTTTTTTTTTTGATTTTTTGATTTTTTGATGGGGTTACCGAGCGGATTTAGGTGTAGAACTTCTTTAGATGCATGATATTGACGGTTTCATCAAGGGGATCTCCTTCAAGAGTAGTCAACCTGTATGTCCTAGATCCATATTTAGTGGCTATGATGTAGG
This sequence comes from Sequoia sempervirens, assembly GCA_007258455.2. Lineage (NCBI taxonomy): Eukaryota > Viridiplantae > Streptophyta > Pinopsida > Cupressales > Cupressaceae > Sequoia > Sequoia sempervirens. The sequence continues at coordinate 9,254,243 of VDFB02000363.1, read as the reverse complement.
GTCCCAACCAATTTGCTTCAAATTTTCCTTTCTTGTCCCAGTCTTGCTGAGTACGCTGATTCTCTTTGAGGACAAGATAACCTACCTGAAACTGTCGAGGGTGAACCTTCTTGTTGTAGTGGGGCTTAAGGCAATTATGGTATGCTTGGAGGTGATCGTAAGCTTTGATATGCCTTTCATCAAGTAATTCTAGCTGTGCAAGTTGTGCAACACGAGCATCTTCTTCACTGATAAGGTTCTTCAAGGAGACTCTCAATGATGGGAGCTCAACCTCGATTGGAAAGATAGCTTCAGCACCATACACTAATGAATAGGGGGTGACGCCGGTAGGAGTGCAGATGGAGGTACGATATGCCCAAAGGGCAAGGTGGATGTGGAGGTGCCAATCTCAACCTGTGTTATTGACAACCTTTTTGAGGATATGGATAATATTTTTGTTGGTTGCTTCTGCCTGACCATTACCCTGAGGGTAATAAGGCATTGACCAACAATGTTGGATATGGAAGGTGTCACAAAGGTGTTTCATGGCTTGGTTTTTAAAGGGTTTTCCATTGTCAGAGAGGATGGTGGATGGGATACCATATCTGTAGAGAATATGGTAGAGGATGAATTTTAAAATCTGAGTATCGGTGATCTGTGAAAGGGGTATTGCTTCCACCCACTTGGTGAAGTACTCATTTGCACTAATGATGAAAGTATGGCCATTAGACGATGGTGGGTGAATCTTGCCAATCAAGTCAAAACCCCATTGAGAAAAGGGCCACGGTGCTAGGAGGGGCTGAAGGTCTTGTGCTGGGGCGTGAATCAAATTTGCATGTTGCTGGCATGGGAGGCACTTCTTCACAAATTCACAAGCATCATGTTCCAATGTAGGCCAATAATATCTAGCTCATAGGATCCTTTTGGCTAGGGCCATACCATTTGAGTGAGCTCCACAAACACCACCATGTACCGTTGTTAGTGCCATGCGGGCCTCAGTCTCATTTAGACACCTAAGGAGGATTCCATCATACCCATGACAATAAAGCATATAACCAACGATGACATATTGAGAAGAGCGATGAACGAAGGATTTTTGTTGATTTTGTGTAAGATCTGGGGGTACAATACCGTCATGGAGATAGGTATATATGTCCTAGTACCAGGGGGAGGTGAGACCTATGATATCGCACACTATATCAGTTTCTAGGATATTATATGCTGGGATTAAAAGTTGTTCGACAAGGAACTCACATTCTGTCTGATCTTTAGGCATGTCAATCAGAGAACCGATGGTGGCCATTGCATCTGCTGCTTTATTCTGAACCCTAGGAATTTGGTCAAATTGTATGGAGGTGAAATATTTCTTGAAATCATCGACCATGCATTTATAGGGTAGTAACTTATCATCCTTTGTTAGGAATTCATCATTAACTTGCTTGATGACTAATAATGAATCCCCGAAGACCTTCAAGTGAGTTATATGCCACTGTTTTGAAATTTAGAGGCCGGTGAGGAGGGCTTCATACTCTATGATGTTGTTGGTACACAGGAATGCTATTCTGAATGATTTTGGAATAGTCACCTTGAGGGGTAATTAGTAAAATTCCTGCACCTAATCCATTATGTGTGTACAAGCCATCACAATATAGTGTCCAAGCAGGTGCTTTTGTAACTGTGTAGACTTCTTCATCTGGAAATTCAATGTCTAGAGGGTAAGCATCTACTAATGGGGCCTCGGCCAATTGATCAGCTATGACCTATCCCTTTATGGCTTTTCGTTCCACATACTCTATGTCAAATTCACTTAGGAGCATGACCCACTTGGCCATACGGCCAGTCAGAGTGGTTCTAGATAACAAATACTTCAATGGATTGATTTTGGCAATTAATTTGACTAGATGGTTGAGCATGTAATTTCAGAACTTCTGTTTACTAAAGACGAGTGTGAGGCAGGCCTTTTCCATGGGGGAGTAGTTTAATTCGTAGCCGAGCAATATCCGACTGATGTAGTAGATCACCCTCTCTTTTGATGATTCATCTTGTTGTGCCAATAATGCCCCTAGGGCGACTGAAGTGGCAGAGATGTAAAGCAAGAGGGGTTTTCCTAGAATAGTTGGCATTAAGATCGGTGGATGAGCTAAATATTCCTTAGTTTTATCGAAACCCATCTGACACTACTGGTTCCATTGGAAGGTGGAATCTTTCTTTAGAAGATGAGTGAATGGCTGACACTTATCTACTAGTTGGGCTATGAATCAATGGATGGATTGCATCTTCCCTTGGAGGCTTCTTAACTGTTTCAGATTACATGGAGGTGGCATATCTAGGATAGCCTTTACCTTGGTGGGATCAACTTCAATGATCCTATGAGAGACTATGAAACCCAACAACTTTCCTGACGTGACCCCAAAGACACACTTTTTTGGATTTAGCTGCAACTTGTAATGCTCTAACCATTCAAAGATCTTTTTTAGGACGATAGGATGTTCTGCTCATGTTCTGGATTTCCCTAATAGGTCATTGACATAATCCTCCATGATGATATGTATGAGGTCATAGAAGATGACTGTCATTTCCCTCTGATATGTTGCCCCCACATTTTTGAGACCAAAGGGCATAACATTGTAACAGAAAGTTCCCTAAGGTGTTGTGAAGGCGGTCTTGTGTTGGTCCTCAGGTGCGATTCAAATTTTATTTTAACCAGAGAAGCCATCCATAAGGGATAACATCTCATGTCCTGCTATCAGGTCGACCAACATGTTAATGTTAGGTAGAGGGAAGTCATCTTTTGGGCAGGCTTTGTTAAGATCCCTGAAGTCTGTGCAGACCTGAATGTCTCCATTTGGTTTGGCAACTGGTACTATATTGGAGATCCACTAAGAGTAGTCAATCAGCCTGCTAAAACATGCCTCTAGTAACTTTTCCAATTCCTTCTTGACTAATAATGTGACCTATGGATGCATCTTGCGGAGCTTCTATTTGACAGGCTTGGCGTCTGGGTGAATGTCTAAATGATGAACCACTAAGGCAGGGTCTAAGCCTGACATGTCTAAGTATGACCAAGCAAAGTTAATGATTCCCTCTTGGAGTAGCTGCACAATGATTAGATACTCTTGCTCTGAGAGTGACTTAGCTACATAGGTGATTTTAGGACTTTCAACAGTACCCAGATTAACTTCTTGAGTTTCTTCAATTATAATAGATGATCAGGTAGATAATTGAGTTCCCACAAGGGGAAGATGAACATCTCCATCTTCCAGTGCCTCTTTGAGGTTTTTGCCATCAGATGCGTCCTTTATTTTTACTTTTTCAAGGTCAAGAAGTTCCTCAGGGAGGTTTTCACTAGATGACTGCTTTTTACTTTTCTTATTCTTATTTTTACGACTGGAGTGTTCATCCTCCCCCAATCCCATAAGGTTGACATATGTATCCATAGACATATTGATAGGTGTGCTATTACATAGGTCCCAATCAATAAGCTCAGGGTCACAAAGGGATAGGCTAATAGTGCAGACAGATAGGCACTCGAACATGGATGATAGGTTAGTGTGATCGACGTCATCATATGCATGTATGATGGATTCCTCCTCAGGTATGTCTTCCAATGAGCCATTGTCCATGGCGACACTATTGGAAGTATTAGACGATGTTGTAGGTCCTTTCTGCTTTGTGTCATATCCAACACCTATGTTCTTCAACAGCTTTGTTGTACCAATAGGTTGTAATTGCCCCTGTTCTTATTTACCTAGGCCTCTACCTTGGTAGTTATACTTTTCTACCAACCTAGCTGACCAAGAATATGCCTCTTGAAAATATTCCTTTAGAGGGGGATTCGATTTGGGTTCTTCTTGGTATACCCATTGACTTATATCCTCTTTCGATGCATCTATCTTGATACTAGGGGACCTGAAAGTTGTGGTAGGGATGTTTTAACCACTGAAGGTGATGGTCTTGTCTTCCTTTGGAGTAGCATGTGAAGGTTGACTATATTCATGTGGTGACAATGGCATGGTTGCTACATTGAGAGTAGTATGCATTTCGTATTCTCCACACCCTTTGTCAATGATCTGGACTTTTGTGACTATGGAATCAGTGGTGGAAGATGGAATAGTTGTCATGGTGGAGGGTGGATTAGCAGATGATGACTCGGATGCCCCCATTTCCACCCTGAGACAGTAATGTAAATGGGGAAATGATGCTTCCAAAGCCCGACAATATTCAAATGGTTGGGGGTCAGCGTAGATGGTGACTTCCTATCCGTTGACTAGAAATTTCGAGCACTGATGGTATGTGAGAGGACAACTTGCATAGCGTGGAGCTAGGGGCAGCCAAGGAGGAGATTATAAGGCAAGTCCAGATCAAGGACATGACAAGTAATGCATTGAACAATAGGTCCCACTTGGATAGGAAGACTGATAATTCCCTTTGAATTCCTTTCTGCATTATCATAGGCCTTGATGGTGATGATCTGATTACTTAGGTCTGCTTGAGTATACCCCACCTATTTTATGAATTTTAGAGTACACAAATTGAGGGCACAGCCATTATCTACCAAGACCCTTTTTATTTTATGATGGGTAACCACGACTTCAATATGTAAGGGGCGATTATGATTCTCATCGATATTTGGCATGTCATTTTGGCTAAAGTGCAGTTGATAAGATAAAGCCAGGTGACCTACCAAAGCTTGGAATCGTGTAGGGTCAATGTCATTAGGCACATGGGTTTCCTGCAAGGCTCTGTTAAGGATTTCTTGATGTATGGGAGAAGACTTAAGCAAATCCAAAATGGAGATGTGAGTAGGGGTCTTCCCTAGGTGATCAAGGATGTTGTACCGAGAGCTTATAAGAGTTGATTGGGCGGGTGCAGGGGCCACATGGATAGTAATGTGGGCTCGTCGTGTAGTAACAACACACTGAGGGTCTTTTGCTTTTACATGTATCATGGACACACGAGGTTCTTCTTGCTCAATGTAATGAATAATACCCTCGTAATTGAGGGGTACATTCTTATAGCTCACGTTATTTGTGTTGTTGTCTTATGGATTACTTGTGGAGGTGCTTGGGCCTTGATTATGGTTTGGAAAGGCGTTTTGATATATCTTTAATTGAGCATTGGACAACAGAGCCGGACTGGGGTCAACCTTGATATCACCTCGATCCATGAGATCTTGAACGTAGTTTTTTAGACCATGACACTTATTCAAAGAATGTCCTTTGATTTTATGGAACTCGCAATATTCATTTTCCCTAAACCATGCCGGCTTAGGTTTGGATTCGTCTAGTGGCTTGGTGATAGGGTACGTGATTGGATAGTTGATTTGTAACAGCTTATTGAAGATGACACTCATAGGTTCTCCTAATTGAGTATACTGGCGTTTAGTGTTCCCCTGGTTATTCTGATTGGAATGTTGGGGAGGACAGGGTGCCCCTTGCGGTATAGATATGGCATTAGGCATGGGTTTTTGTCGTCACTAGGATGTGTTAGCCATGCAGACATGTTTAGTATCAGTAATGCCATCATTTACTGCATTTTTGTTCTTGTTCCAAAAATGTGGCTTGTCATTGAATGACCTTTCTTTATCTTGATTATATATTTTGATGTGCCCCTTGGTAACAAGGGCACACTCAAGGATGGGTCCCTTCTCTATTATCTCCATGAAAGTGGTGACACAATGTAATCTAAAGTTATGAGCCATGTCGAGATGAGAGTTCTCCATGAAGAGGGTGACCATGTCTTTTTCTTTCAAAGGGGTTTTCATTCGGCTTGCTAGCGCATGCCACCTTTGGAGGTAGTTAGTAAAGGTTTCCCCTTCACATTGTTTCTCTTTGAAGATATCTAAGGTGTCGGTGTCCTCCAAATTGAAGGAGAAGTAGGAGAAAAACTTTTTTGATAGGTTTGCAAAAGATTTTATGGATCCTTTTTCAAAGGTCATGAACCACCCTAGGGTGTTTCTTACCAAACTCCGTGGGAACAGGCGCAAGAGATAGTTGTCATTGTGAATAACTTCTTGACACTGGGAGTAAAACTCCTGCAAGTGGGCCTTAGGATCTTTGTTCCCCCTATATTTGTCAAACTTTGGCATTTCAAAATGTTTAGGGAAGGGAATCAATGAGATGGAGGGGTCGAATGAATATGGGCATATGTCTTCGAACTTGAATGATTGTTTTCCAGTCCCCGCCTAAAGATCTTTCAAAGCGGCTTTAATTTCTAGCAAATCTGAGTTGAGTGGTGGTTGGTTGGGTGGAACTAGGTGGTAAGATGATAGAGGATCCTACTGAGAGAGCGGCAAAGTGTTTAGATATGGGTTTATATGGTGAAGTGATGACATCCCTTATTGGTATGCTGAGGGAATTTGTCGATATGTGGGTTGTTGTTGCGGGGGATAATATGGATGCGTTTGGTAAGGATGTGAGGTGGGTTATTGAGGAGCTCAGATGTGATGTTGCAGATTGGTTTGTGGATATTGGGGGTGCTGATGTGACTATTGTGAGGCCACATAAGATGGTTTTTGTTGATATTGTTGCTGGTTATAATAATTGTAATGATGGGTGGTTGTTGGTGCATTGTTGGCAGCTGTGTTGGGCGAGATGGGATGTTATGTGGTGGTTGCACTTGCAGGCATAAGATGGATGCAAGGAATGGAGATATAGTTGGGGCTGAAGGCCAAGGTTGATTTCCTTATGATTGATTTAGTGGTGGTTGTGTTGAAAATAAAGGATTGACCAATGGTTGTTGTTGAGGTCGAGGTGTGGTTGAGATGTTTTGCGAGGGGGGTTATTAAGCACTAGTGGGAGCATAGGATTGGGATGTATTTTGTGGAGGGATGTTGGATTGGGGAGGTTGTTTGGGTATGAATGATGATGGTAGAGGATTTGTGGCCCCAAGAGGTGGCAACAATGCGGTCAAGGGGGTGGCTCCAGGATTGATGAGAGTTTGATTTGACAGAGGCAGTGTCGTTAGCATTAAAGGTGGTGGTTGTTAGATGTTTTGGGGCATGTCGTAAGCGAAAGGGTTGTTGGGGTCAGTCACTTGAGAAGCCCCCATGACCGAGATGGTGTGGAATGGGGGATTATTGACATGATATAGAACATCATTTCCAAACTCAGGTTGATGCCAACCTTCTACTAGAGGAATATTTGGGCCATACGAACTACCTGGTATGTTCTACGAGGCTTGGGGCGGATTAGATGTAGGGCCACCATATGTGGATAGGTCAATGCCTGATGGAGGCTTAAAACAATTTTCTATTAGGTGGGCTAGGATTTCTTCCCCATGTCTTTCAAGAAGGCGTTCTGTCATTTTTGCATTAACAGGGTTACTGAAGTGTTCCTCGAATGTGAGCTCAGGTTGATTAGCCATGTTTTCATCCCCAGGTGGTGACTTGTTTTGGCCATCCACGTTGGATTGTGATGAGGTGCCATTGTGGGGATCGTGAGGGATGTTAGCACCATTGTTAGGATTTGATGAGACATTCATTGTGTTGTTAGGATCTTGAGGGTTGTTTGATTGGGCATTCTGGGCTTGTTGGTAGGCCATTTTCTTCACCTGTGATCGGGTCTGAATGGGAATGCAAGATGATGAGATGGACCAAGATGTTAGAAAGACCTAGATGATGAAAGATTGATTCAATTTGATGGGAGATTAGGTGATGATGATCGATCAGACTGGTGTGGATTGATTTGATTAAATTGGATTGGATTGATTGGTAGACACTGGATTAACCTAGATTTTGGATCTTGGTCTAGATAGGTTTGATGATGTGGGGGTTGGATCGATTTGATGATTAGGATTGATTTGATGATACATATGATGAAGACTGAAATCCACAACTGAGTTTAAGAAGGATCCTTGGTAACACTAGGTGTTAATTAACTGATTGACAGGTAGATGTACGACACCGAATCCAACTTGAGATAGAAGCGGATTGATTGGGTCAAGAAGGATGACTGACTTAAGATGGATAGCAATCCTAAGTCAGTTACGATGATTGTGATTAGGGATGAACACCTAGGTCAACTCAGATGACTACTCTATCAGGGATTATATGGAATAGCAGAGATCGAAGATAAAAGTAGATTTAGGACAGATGGGGAGCATCTCAAGATAGATGAATGACTCTTGGAATGAAAGAACGAGAAATTGGAACAAGAAAAAGAGTGCTCAAAATGAATGACTCTCAGAATGAGGGGATGAAGACTTGGAATGGACGTTCAGATGTTCATTTAGGATGGTGAATAGGTGTATTGATGTTCAAAACAGAGAGATAAGGGATACCAAGTGATAATATAGGCTAGTCAAAGGTTAGGTCTGCCAAAGCATGAGGTCAGGTCTGGCACAACATGAGGTTAGGTTCACCACAACATAAGGTTAGGTCTGCCACAGCATGAGGTCAGGTCCGCCACAGCATAAGGTCAGGTCTGCCACAACATGAGGTTAGGTCCGCCATAGCATGAGGTCAGATCCACCACAGCATGAGGTCAGGTCTGCCACAGCATGTGGTCAGGTCCGCCATAGCATGAGGTCAGGTCTACCACAACATGAGGTAAGGTCCACCAAAGGATAAGTTTAAGCTTGATTTTTTTGATGAATGAGTAAGGAAAAGGACCCAAAATATAGCAAATATTGATAAAAAGATTTGGCTAAACTAAAAATGACTAGTTTTACATGAGAAAGACAATTCAAATAGCACAACCCTAAGATTAGTAGAAACGGGTATGGCCAACAAAGTCTTCTACTCTAGGATGAACATGGTTGCTAAGGAGTCCTCGATATACACCTGGTACGTGAGGCCCAAATCGTGAACACCAACCCATTACAAGTGTGAGTCGGGAACCTTAATGAGATACTAAAAGCTTGGACCAACTCTTCACATCATCCTGACGCTTCACCAATTACAATGTGGTTGGATTAAGGTATAGCTTTCGCTCTCCCCCCTTTATATACCTCGTCGGTACGCGTGGTTGAAATTGTCCCTTGGGGTGATGAAATCCCTAAGTAGGTCCCACTAAGAAAATGGAAATAGGGTGACTCAAAGGACCTGGAAAGCTATGATTTCTCATCACCCAGGATCGCCAAATGGTGCAAGGGGATTGGATACATCAAATATCCTTCCACAAGCATGCCAAACAAGGTTTGTTGACCCCTCTAATTAAACTATGTGCCTAATTTACCAAAGAACAATTGGTAAAAACTTGAAATTTCACCTTCAGGAGGTCATGTCTGCCACCGGAGAGGTCAAGTCCACCACCGAAGGTCGGGTCTGCCACCGGAGAGGTTAGGTTCGCCACTAGAATTCAGGTCCACCACCGGAGAGGTTAGGTCCACCATCGGAGAGGTCAGGTCTGCCACCAGAGGTTAGGTCCACCACCAGAGAGGTCAGGTCCACCACCGAAGAGGTCAAGTCTGCCATCGGAGGTCAGGTCTGCCACCAGAGAGGTCAAGTCTACCAATCTGTAACCTGAACCTGCAAAAATGCCAAAAAGAACAAACGTCAAATAAAAAGACCTATTTGTGGGTCCCACTGGGCATGCCAGAAATGTGATAGGGGAATATAATCGTTAAAAGATGAGGAACAAACTAAAGAGAGTGCAAATAACAACTAAAAACACCCTACACTTCAAGATTGGGAAAATGATGAACTCAACAACATAAAAATGGAACCTTTTACCTTATAGAGTTGTTCTTTGGTTGGCCCTTCGATTGTAGATGAGATGTATTCTCCTTGATGGCAAGTAGATGCAAGATGTGAAGTGTGAGATGCAAGATAGTTGGACAAAGTGGATGCAAATGGCTAAGTGTAGATTGAGAAACAAAATTGCAAGAGTTTGGCTAGCAAAATGATATCCCCCCAAATGAGAGAAAAAAGGGGGTATTTATAGGAATTTTGAGAATTCCAAGAAGAAATGGATGGTTGAGATTGATCCCAACATGGCCAAGATGTAGGGCTATGGTGAGTTGAGAACTCACAAGCCCTCACATCTTGACATGTGGCAAGGGGAGAGGCTTAAGAAAGATGAGGTGGACATGAGGTGTAAGGGAAGTACATGACATAGATGTACTTCAAAGGACCATAGGGATTTGGTCAAGATATCCTCATAAAGGATGTCCTTGTCCCATGTGGGTGAGAGGACATGTGAGCAATAAAAAATTTCTCAAATATCCTTATGGGGAGAGGGAAAAGAATAAAGAATAAAGAGAGGACATGTGGGAAGAAGTAAAGGAATTAAAAATTCCTTTTAAGTGCATTGGGGGATTAAAAAGTGAATTAAAAATTCACATGGGGAAGTGGAGTGCCTTGCCCAAAAAGAGAAAGTCTTTAATAAGGTTGACCAAGGACACATGCCATAAATGGGAAGAGGATTAGGTTGGTCTAACCATATGATTCAAGTTGTGCAAGTACTTAATTAGATGAACTAATGACTTATTAGAAGCAAGTGGGAGATTATGGAGGATGTGACCCTAATGATGATTAGGGGTATGCATATGCTAACCATAGTTAATTAGAAGAAGATGGAGTTAAGATGGATTAGAGACCAACTTGCAAAAGTTGGAGGATGTGACAATGAGAGAGAAAAAGAGGAATTAAAAAAATGAATTTAAATTCCAAAAGGGGAATATGACTAAATTAAATAAAATGTTGTATTTATTTAATTTAGAAGAGAAAGAGGGGTAAAGTATTTATTAAATTAAATACTTTATCAACCCTATGTAAGATGCAAGGTATTAATTAAACAAATGATTTAATTAATATTAACAGAGGGGATAAGCAACTGGATGAATAAGAAGACGTCTTTGACCATATGGAAGTGGTCAAATTTAGATGTCTACAGTAACTACCATCAAAAGGGAAATGTAAAGTACCACCAATATTCCCTTTGTCGCTAGGTACACAATGAACTAGGTGTCCACATCACCACAAAGGCACACAGTCAACACCAGAGCCAAAAAATGATAGCCACGTACATCGAAGAAGAGAGGAAACACCACAATCATTTATCAAAAGAAAAATTTATTTCATCCCACTGGCATCTTCTCACCGACTAGCCACCTTGTGCTTACTAGCACTCACATCATGATATACGCACACATTTCACATCATTGCAAGGGAAAGAGAAAAAACATCGACCCCTTCCTTGTTCTTTTCCTTTTATAGCATAGTTACATCCTACCCACTTGGAGTCCTAGCAGCTAGTGGAGGAACAAACAATATCTCTTCACTAGGGGCCAGAGTTCAACCCAAGTTTGTGAGATACCAGTAGTAGTTAGAGTTGATCTTTGTCTCATTGTTTAGCGAGCTATCCATGAGGTTGATGGGTGAATTTTTGCATCTGAAGGAGCCATGCCCATACCTTATCTTTCTACCTACCCTAGTAACAGATTGCAATGGCTCCTTTCCTTCATCGTCCATCTTTTTTGCAACAACATTTTGGAATTGCAACCTCTGGCTACACCTTGCGGGTGCAATCTTGGGATTTTCAGTAGGGGCCTCCATCTCTACCATTGGAGCATGCTCTAGAACACAAGAACTAGGCCACTGTGAACTCAATCGAACTGACCTTCTTGATAGCTCCACAGAAGTTACTGACTTACTCATTTTGTGACTAGAAATTATAGACTCTCTAGCTCCTCTCTCTACAACAATTTGAGAACTTAACACTTAGTTTCTATGGAGAAAATATCAACTCATCAGTTCTATTTATTGAGAAAAATGATGATATCAATTGATCACCACTACTTAACAAAAACACACGTACAAATTAGGCAATTCATTGGCATGCGTACTATCACTGTTTAAATCTCAAGTGCATGAAAATATACATATTGCACTTCATGATTGCCAGCAATTAAGTCTTCACATGCATGAAGATCAATTTGATCACTTCTACAGAAAGCTAGAAATTAATGTGCATTGGTTGCAAATGGAAATGGCTATCGCGTGTTGTTTTATTAACTTTTAATAAAATTTGTTGATCTCACGCGGAGATAGAAAATTGAATGGTCTCATTTTGGCTGACTAAGCTTAGAATCCAGTGGTGCTTCAGTGATGTGTCCTTGGCCAATGGTGTAAACCCATATTGGACATAAAATTCTTTATCACTGGGCCCCACACATCTCACAAACTAAGTAGGTTAGTCCACGTGTCGAGATCTCGTTGATCTCATTGCTTTTAATGGGCATTCACTTTCTTCTAGCAGACCAGCGGGGAATGGTGGAAATCATTCCCGAGATTTGATCTCAACCATCAGTTTTGGAACCATGAGCCATAAAATTGGTAGTGGAGACTGGGCCCCACATTTTTATGAAGACATGTATCTTTTTTTCACTGACCTTGCGACTTTTAATGAGCTAACATTTATAGCTTGTGAGCTAGCGGGGTACGGTCAAGATCTCTTCCCACAATCTCGTGATCTTTAAACTTGCACATGTGATAAAGTTAGCATTTAATAAAGGGCATTTGTTAGGCCGATAGTGACATGAATCTTGTAGGCTAATGACATAAGCTTAAGTCATTAGGGAAAATCAAGACCCGTCCTTAGGAAAAGACTAAGGTCAATGGGACAATTGGTGATCGGTGCTTCTAACCAAAGGGGCTAGTAAAAAAACATGTACTATGTCTCAAAGGGTGACTTAATTAACCAAATACTGATGTGGTAGGTCAACATTAAATTAGAACACTTGAATTCTTTCACAAGAAAAACCCTACTCACTCATGGGGACAAGGGTTTTAAAATGCAAACTAAGTACATGGGGGATGAGAAAATTCTCCAAAATTTTATAAGCTCCATCACCATCTCCTTCAGTCCGTTCCATTTATCCTCCTTAGGATGAAAAGGAGCCTATGGTGGATCAACCCACTCTTATGCCTCAACAACTTCAAAATAAAATTAAAAGAAACCGCAGTGCTAGGGAGCATAGGCATCATTGTCATCTCCTTGGTCATCAAATGCAAACCAAAAACAACAAAGAAAACAACCCTCCACCTTTGACAAAAGCAATAATTTATTACCCTACTCCTCTTGACCCACCACAATATACTATGATACAACCATCACAACAAAATGATTTGATACAATAGCCACAACTCTTGACCCATCCTTCATTAGAAATTACTCTCTATCCTCCCATCGTGATTAATCTAGATGATGATGAGGAGGAGGAGATCACTAAAATAGATGAAGAAGTGCATAATGATTTAAACTCCTTATTTTCATCTACCATGATCTTAAATGATAAATCTTTTACACCAAGTGAAGAACCTAGAGTACTTCTCCAAGTTCAACACTTGCAATTCTCCCTTTGGACAATCAACTACCCTCACAATACATTGAACATGATTGGGAAGTGGATGACTTGTTTGATGGTTGACTTGAATTTTACTTGCTAGCCTTTTACATTTCTTTTTTTCTCTTTTTCTTTTCTTTGGTGAACTTGTATGTGTGTATCGTGTTCCCTCATACTATGTGTTTGACGTTCTCCCTCTCTTTGTGCACTTCCTCTAGTTGTACCTCTATTCTTCTATATGTAGTAAATTTTTCATTTTCTTTTTCACTCTTATTTTGTGTTTTTCCTTTTGGGGATGATGCAAAGCATAGAGATGCCCTAGGTCTCTTCCATGTTGACCCAAAAGGTCACTTTTCCTTTTCCTTTTTTATCTTATCTTGTGTTTTTCTTTTTGGTGATGATGCATGGCATTGAGACCAAAATGTCTCTTTCATGTTGACCCAAAATCTTATCCCTTTCTTTTTCCTTTTCATTTTATTTTCACTTGTGTTTTTCTTTTGGGGATGATGCAAAGTGTTGAGACCACAATGTCTCTTCCATGTTATGACCCAAAATGGACTTTGTTTTTCTCTTGTTTTCACTCTCTTTGTGTCATTCTTCAAGTTCTATGTGTTTTGGGGAATGATGGCAATTATGAGCTCTTTTATAAAAACATTGCAGCAATGCACATACTGACCCCAAATCCATAGATCCCTTATGTTTTTGGTGTATTCGTTTCTTTGGGACAACCCTCATTTTATTTTGTTTTCTTTTTCGTTTACATGAAGCAGCCTTACTTGGAAACATATGACTTGGCATAGGGGCTTTCCAAGTTGGCTCTCATTTCTTATTTTTCCTCTGCTACTTTAAAGTAATTGCTCATAAAATGGTGTGTAAAAATTTCTTTAAAGTGTGGGGCATACATTGGCATTATTCATTTTGCATTCTTGGTTCTCAGTCCAGCCTTGTTACTTTACATGATGCATTTGTCACTTTGTGGATGAAATTGGATATTATTTCCTTCATAAGTGTGATATATCTTAGCATATTATATTCCTCTTAGTGGCCTGATGCAACACACTACATCTCCTAAGTTGTCCTCTCTTGGAGACATTAGAAACAATGTTCCCTAAGTGGGAGACCTTGCATGAAATGAAAAAGACTCCTTTGAACATATTTTCCACCTTGCATAACACAACTTGCATGCCTATGGTACCATCCTATTTGTTCATGAGTTCTAAACATATGAAGCTTTTCTTGTCTCATGAAGCATGAACCAACATTTTCCCTTGTGGTGCCTTGTTAAAGTTATCACGAGGTATAACTTTGATATGGTTGAGCAAGAAGCCCATTCCACAACAAGACTTTCCCAATAGCCACCTATGTGTTTGTGAGTGCATACCAACTAGTGTATGTTTCTCACCTTTTGGGCCTTCTCACCTAGTGGACCGCCATGACTTTCATCTCCCCAAAGTGAGTATAATTTTTCTTTTTTAGAAAAAAAACCTAGATCTTATTAACTAGTTGAACAAATGATCAAAACTTGATATGACCTTTCCCTTTTTCATCTCCCTTATCTCTTGTGTTCCTTTGTTCTTATGTTTAGTTTTCCATGGGATCTTCATCCTGAGGGCTTGATCATCCCTCTTGATCATTGTTATTCCATCTTGCTAGCATAAGTGCATTTGTATCCCTCTCTATATTCATGGCTACTTTAGTGTGAGTTTGAAGCAGGATATGTGCAGAATCATGATGGACCAAAAAGTGGCGATATGATGGGTATGTCTAAGGTATGTGGCTAACAACTTTTTTTTAACCTAAAATTGATGAAATGAAAAGGGTTTTTAAAGTAGATTCTCAGCTTTCCACTAATATAAATTATGCTTTACTTTGAATTTAATAAATAATTATTATCTATTTTCTATTTGAATTACAACTAAAGTCTTGATTGATAGGCTGATTGAAAAATATATGTAGCTTTCAAATGGTATCACATTTTTGAATCTGAAACATGCATCACATTCTATGCTTCACATACTATAGGATTAAAAAAAATGAATTTCATGAAATTTTAACCAAGTTAAGGTGGTCAGACATATGAGTTTTTATATTTTTTAAAAGTTGTAATAAAAAATCATAATTAATTATTTACTTGGAAAAAAATTACAAAAAAATATGCATCACATTGAGACATGAGTCCTCTACTTATATCTAAAATATTATAAAAAAATATTATCATTTTATTGTGGTTAGGGTGGTCAGATAGACACCTACTTCTTATTGTTTCCTTGAAATTTAAGTGTACTACTATATTGAAATTTCAAATTTTCACCAAATAGATTTTTATTTTATTTTTAAAAAACCTAATAGTTTAGAAACTACATTCAACTTCCTACAAATTCTATTCTTACATATTTTTGAAATAATATAGATAACTTATTCAAATTTTTACATCAAGTTGCCTAACTCTGATTTTTTTGAACTTTTTGCAACTTAAGGGCCTATTTTTTCGATGATGATCCTGCACATACCCAACAAGTTCGTCCTCTCACTAAAGTGGGGGCTAAATGTACCATAGAAAAATTGATCATTGACATTTTTCATGGTCTTTTAGGTCTTTCTCCTATGATTCTTGGCCTATTTTGCTTTAATTTAATGTTGCAATGTAATGTAAAAATTCACATTAGGTCTTGAATATTCAAATTATGGTGTCTTGTGAAGGTGTTGTGAAGTGTTGTAACACATTTCTACACTTTTCTGGACTCTTTTTATCATAATTTATCTAAAAATAACCTTTTTATCACTTATTAGATATGTGCAGGATCATGATGGGCCAAAAAGTGGTGATATGATGGGTATGTGTAGGGTATGTGGCTGACAACTTTTTTTAACCCAAAATTAATGAAATAAAAAAGGCTTTTAAAGGAGATTCTCAGCTTTCCACCAATATAAATTATGCTTTACTTTGAATTTAATAAATAATTATTATTCATTTTCTATTTGAATTATGACTAAAGTGCTAATTGATAGGCTAATTAAAAACATCTATAGCTTTCAAATGGTATCACATTTTTTGAATTTGAAACATGCGTGCATTATATGCTTTCCATACTATAGGATTAAAAAAAATGAATTTCATGAAGTTTTAACCAAGTTAAGGTTGTTAGACATACAAGTTTTTATATTTTTTAAAAGTTGTAATAGAAAATTCATAATTAATTATCTACTTGGAAAAACATTACAAAAAAATATGCATCATATTGGGACATAAGTCCTCTACTTATATCTAAAATCTTATAAAAAAAATTTATCATTTTATTGCGGTTAGGGTAGTTAGACACCTACTTCTTATTTTTCCCCTAAAATTTAAGTGCTATTGAATTAAAATTTCAAAGTTTTGCCAAATACATTTAAAAAAAAGAAAAAAAACCTAGTAGTTTAGAAACTACATTCAATTTTCTATAGATTATATTCTTACATAGTTTCGAAATAATATAGATAACTTATTCAAATTCGTATGTCAAGTTGCCTAACTCTGAATTCTCTAAATTTTTCACCACTTAAGGGCCTGTTTTTTTCATGATGATCCTGCACATACCCTATCAAGTCCTATTCTAAAGTGTTCTAAAGTCTTGTAACAATATTTCATACTTTTCTAGGCTTGTTATCACTATTTACACCTTTCTTATGCTTTATTTGACCCCTTTATGCAATCATAAGACTTAATTAAATGTATTTTTAAATGTAATCTCGACAAACAACATTAAAAATAACTTAATTATAGACACCCACTTACAAGCCTTGAGTGGGACCCATTCGCCATGGGTGGCAAATGAGTCCCTCTTGGCTCCAAATTAAAAATAATTCAAATTTTCTTTCAGGTTTTTATTCAAGAAGACCTTATGTTAGCCCATGATGAGGTATCATTAGGTTATTAGGGTACAAGTGTGTATAAATAAGTGTTTTTCCATCCATTTTAACACAAATTCATCTCATTTTCTCATACACCATCAATTGGCATTCTTGCATCCAATCCATTAAAGCATCATTTAATCAAGCAATTGTTAAGTACCTTGGAGAAACCATTGACATATCTTCAAACTTCTACAACAAGGTCTTTGGCGAGTTTAGGACATTTGCATGTTGTTTATTCATCATTCCTTGCTCATTTCATTTCATTTCATTTCTTTATTAAGGGTTTGATTACCAAAATGGTATTTGACCAAGGAAAATCTCTATACTCTATTGGATGTTGTGGTTGTGTGGTTGGTATGTGGTTGTCATTTATGTCAACACTATTATCATTTGATGTATTGAAGGCTTTATATGTCGAGGATATTGAGAAAATTGTAAAAGAAAGTATTGTAGGTTCCTAGTGGAACTGTTAAGGTCATGAAGGTGTCTTGTTTTCTATGTTGAAGATCAATTTTTGTGGACTAAAGGGTTTATTGTTGGGTGTATCTAGTCCATCCTCCAAAATTTTCAAAGGTCTACATGAAGATTTGTTCAAATTATGAAGATCTATGTTCTGATAGTGTTTTTGTGGGTTTTATCAGTATTCCTGAGTAAAGATTATGTAATTCTGGTAATTCTAGTTGTTGTAGATGTTTATTATTTCTTAGTGTTCTTGTATTTTTCTACATCATGCTCTATCTTTGTGGTATGTCCACATTGATCAATGTGCTCGTGGTCAGAGATCTTTCTCTTTATGTTTGGTTTCTCATGTTCTTGGCCGACATGATGGGTGTAACATGTGGTGGATATTTGAGGTGAAATTAATTGAAGTATTTTTTTGTTGGAGTTATTAATTTGGGTCTCCACTATGTTGTGTCTAACCTTTGTGGATATGCATTGGAAAATTTATTTGTAAATTTGGGCTGACATTGAAAATATGTTTTATATCTCTGGCCAACTAAGTTGTTGATGTAATCTCATGTTGCAAATATATAAGAGTGGTTGTTTCATCAGTGTAAAGTGTGCTCTATGTGCTCCCAGATGTGTATGTGTGAATATCATTTGATTGGAGATTAGAGTGTGTAGAAGACTGGACAATGTGTGAAGAATTTTGAGGGAAGAGTGAAAAAGGTTTTTATGTGCTTAACTGAAACTGTAATAAGACTTGTGTAGAAGCTATTTTCTTAGTTCACAATTTGGATGGTCTTAATCCAAACTTTTCTTTGGACAGTGAGTCCTATTTTGTATTTGAGCAATGAGCTCTGGGTAGTGTGATTGATTGCATGTATATTCCTATTATTTCTCATTATACTTTTAATAGGGTATAATATTGTGGACTAACCTCCACTGTGGTTTTTCCCCTAACAAGGTTTCCATGTAAAAAGTATTGTTCTCTGTGTTTTTGATGTGTTAAATTTTTATGGTTTATTGTTTATTCATTAGATCTAAGATTGAGTTAAATTTTTTTTAAAAAGACTTATGTATTATGTGACAACTAATTCACTCCCCTTCTCAGTTGTCTCTCCTTGTTTTTCCAACATACTCCAACCCTTAACCATTTTTCCACTTTTGCATGTGTTTGCAAACTTTATATGGATATTTTCAAGAAAATAGGTATTGAAAGGTGTTCAACAAGTCATCAAAGCTATTCAAGTAAACTAAACCCTAATTCAATCTTGGAGACAACCTATAACTTATTTTCTGTAGTTTTGACTCTATCAACCCGACAAGAAGACAAGTGTAGATCTGGACCTACTGAATTGACTCTTGAATTTGTAGATTTTTGGAGGAGGGATGATTCAACATCAATGGTGAATGAGTCCCACTTGAAGGTTGAAAATTTTGATTTTTTTAGAATCTAGTTCCCAACAGTCAAAAAGTAGTTTCAGGTGTTTTTACCAGTAGTAGGACTAATTCGTCATCAGTGGCGAATGAGTCCCATTGGTGATTTAAAGTAATTTTTGCTAGTTTCTAGAACCTTCCAAGATCAGTACTCAACTTCTAGGTGCACTTTGTTAAACTTCATTCAGTTTTTTTTACATTAGTTTAGGTTTTTAGTTCATTTTTTCATACCTCACTATGTTTTAAAACATTACAGATTTCATTAGTTTTGCATTCATAATCAATCAATGGGTGGGTGCATGAAGTTGGGTACCAATTTCGTGGCCACTTTCTAAAAAAAATTTAAAATTATATAATGTGAGCACGTTATAATGTACTCGCATTATAGCATGTTAAAAAAGAAGAAGTGAAATTTTTCATTTTCACTTCGAGTGTTTTGTTCTTCTACCCACGACCAAAACCCCCAAATTTTTCACTCACGTTCTAGAAGGAGGTATTGGGCACAAATATTCAACAAAATTTGCTATTTATTTTCAAGGATATTGCCACGATGATGAAGAGGTTGGAGAGGTAAGTATTGTTTGTTTGTTTTGAATTTCTTATTTTTAGGTTAATTTTGTTAGTTTTATGTTAAATTTGATATATAAATTTTTGAATTTGTAGGAGATGAAAATGAACCCGCAAAACCAGAAAATCCTCAAGAAGAAGAGCAACCAAATCATGAAGAACAAAATCTTTAACAAGAAAATCAATCTCAACAACACCTCCTCCACCAATCCCTCAACACCCTCCTAGCACTCAACAAAATTTAATCAGTGAGATTGAGCACACAAAAAAATAGATTGAGGATTTTATTAGTAGGTTGAGTGATCCAAATGGTTCAACCACATAAACAATGACCCTCACAAATTCATTGAAAGATATGTTCAAAAATGTAGATTCAATTAGCAAACAAATAACTAGATCTGGCAAGATAGGGGGCAAGCAGCAAGGGCATATTATGCAAATAAACTATCATATAAAAAAGTAAAGTATTTAAAAATTACAAAAGGTGATTTGTGCTCATTATTCATTGACCCACACACAAATCAAAATCTTAGCCTCAATGTGAAGTGGTTTTCTATTCATTGGTGCCACCACCAAGATATTAGGAATTATTTTTATGATAGTTGGTACATGGTCTTCGATAACCGACTATGCAACAATTGTGAAGTCCCCCAGTATTTTCTTAGGAAACTATATAGTGAGTTCATATTGAACAAAATACCAAATTATTTTGATATGAGGGACTTCCAAGGGACAGGTGGGGGGTCGGCTCAGGATAGGCCCAGTGCACAGTCAGATCCTATACAACAAGGGAGACGAGCTCTCGCTAGGCCACCTCATGAGCACGTTGTTATGCCTATAGTTGCAAAGGAGAATGTAGATGGAGAGACATTGTAGGCAATCAACACTTTGACCCAAAGTGTCATCCATCATACTAGCCCTATTATAAAGTTCCATCCAGGGGAGTCTTCGAGTGGTGGCCTTTGAACCCATGTGTTTCAATATTGCAGGGCAACTTGTTCATATGACCCCACCATCACTCAAGAGGCTACTGTAGAGGATCCTTATGCAGGTACAGAGATGGAGAGAGTGGCTAACATTTTGCATGATGCATATGGAATTGATACTCAGGTAAAAGTTAGCATGTTCATTGAATTTAATTTATTAAATTTCATGCAAGATTAACTAATTTAGTTTTATGATTTTAATAAAATTGCAAGGTCACAGTGTTGAGACTGGATACACCAACCCTCCACCTACCTATTTCTAAATTACACCTATCGACACGATATGTAACTAGTAAACAATTATAAATTTATTACATGTTAATAGCATTATTTTACGAATGGTATTTTAGTATGTGATTTTGGATGTTGAATTGGGTAATATTGGAGGTTTTGAGGGAACACCTCCTAGTGCCAGTGGATTTACTCAAACCTTCATGCAGGTAATAGAATAAAGAGTTTAACTAAAGAATTGTACTTAATAGATTTGTGTATTTTATATTCATATTGTTGGTTACGTTGCATTGCATATCATTCAAACTCAAAGCATTACTTCACATTCCATAACTAATAACTAGATGTTGATAGATGAAAAAATTTCAACTATAATATAGTTCTTTAGAAAGTCAACATAAGCAGTGATGCAATTTCTTCACATGGAGCCATGTGCCTGCAAAGGTGCACCTGGATGACAAACTATGGATTCTTTGAAAAAATCTATGAAACCATAATAGTAAGCAATAGCATAGACAAGGCAATTAGTAGTTTCAAAAAATGCCTCAAAGAAATGCGGTCTCATGGTGATGGAATTCGATTCCATCACCACAATACCGCATTTCTTTGAGGCATTTCTTCAAAATGCTCACCACCTTTTCTATGATGCCACATTTTTCATACATGTGCACCAAAGCATTTTATCAAACTACTTGTGCTTCCTTGTTGCTACAGCTAAAAGCCCAAAATAGGTGCTTTCCAACAAACTATGGATGCTTGGAAAAATGTCTATCAAAGAATATTAATATAAAATCTAATCCTTTGAAATAAATACAAAAGAAACCAATAAAATTGGTTGCATGAGAAAATTGGTTACATAAGTTTTCTAGCAAATAAATTTTATGTGGAATAGTCTTGCATTTGAACCATCTCAATTCACTTGTGCTAGTAAATTGATACAACTAAGCAATTAATCTCTACCTTATTCTAATCCAAGTGGAAACAAGTATCACAAAACTAAATATAATATATTCTAAATAGAAATATCTCCAATCCTAGTTTTCACCCCCTACACATATACATTAGCATTTGTCTCTTCATTTTTCTTGGTCAAGTAGTTTCTTAATTTTTTAGAGTAGACACTCATTATTCCTTAGAAAGGGTTCTTCCATAATATTTCTCAAATGTATCATAAGGAACCTCATATATATGCTCATAAGGCTTTGAAATACATCTCACAATTAAGAAACAAACAAAACCTTGGTATTCCTTCAAAGCACTTATGAGGATAATGTCAAATGCATTCCTCAGATAGAAAAAAAGAGCATGCAATACACAACCAAAATAACACACAAAACATAATCATGTAAAATAATAGTGGGCTACCTTAAGCAAAAGGAGAATTTTTAGAATAAATTTGAAATATTAGACTAAAGAACACTAGGATTGCATTTACACACAAGATACAATCTAGTAAGCAATAATATTAGTCATAGAGAAGGCAATGAACCTTTTGAAAAAATGCCTGAAAGAAATGCATTCTTATGGCAATGGAATGCCATAATGTGCATTTGTTTGTAATGGCATTCTATCACCATGAGACCCCATTTCTTTTGAGGCATTTTTTCAAACAGTTCACTACCTTCTCTATGCCACCATAGTTATCGTACATGTCTACAAAAGAATTTAATCAAATGATTCAATAGCTTGCTGCTATGGGTAAAATCCTAAAAACACATCCTTTCGAACAAGATATGGATAGGGAAAATGGTAAGCATGATAATTAGAAATATATAGTTTAATAAGTACTCAAAATGTTGTTCATTAGATCTCATACACTATAAGTCATGAAGTGTCCATCGCTATTGTAACTTTTTTGTGATCAAATAGTTTGTTGTTTTATTTTTAGATGTTGGTTGTGGAAACACCTCCAAATGTTATGAGGGAAATGGATATCGGTGTTTCATCTACTATACAATCATCAATGGCTTTGACAGGGGAGGTATGAGGAAAATTACTAAATTTCAATTTATATTCATTGTTATAGATGTTAGTTCGAGTGAGAAATCAAACCAAATTATTGATTTGTAGTCTAATTTATGTTTGGATGGTTTATACAGGGCTTGAGCACACCTCAGTATTAGTGTGCAAATATTTCCCTCGAGGAGAGTGATTGTGAGATGGCTGTAAGTGATTTTTTTTAAATATATCATTTTTTATAATATAATTTCTATATATTAATGTCTTTACTTCTTATTGTAATAGTTAAAACTTCACCAAGAACTTAAAAGTAGTAGGAGGAGCAATAGGAGCACACCTCAAGTGCAGCAAAAATGAGTGATAGACCTATCACCATCTGATCGACCAACAAAGGGAAAGAGTTTATTTTGAGAGCTTGGAGAGTAATTAATTTTGATTCCAAAGCCCTTTTTTGTTTGCCTACATTGCAATTTTGTACATATTTTGTATTGGATATATTTGAAATTGTATGCCTATATGGAATTCTTATAAACCTATATGGCTATTTTGTACCTATATTTTATACTTATATCAACATATATTGATGTATGCGTACATGTCTATTTGGTTAATACAAATATTTTTTATTGATCGTGTCCATATTTGCTTGTTATAAATTCATGGTTCAATAGATATGAGTTATGTGTATTGAAGTGTTTACTTTACAACGTACATGTATACTTTGTGACTTATGTGTGTTCCAATGTATACTTTGTGACTTACACGTTTTCATGCGTATACCTTGTATTCATGTATATTTTTTTTCTTAAGTTGTGTATACTATGTATTCGTGTGTATACTTCAAGGTATATGTGTTTGTGACTACTTGTGCTTCCCTTATTCACATGTACATGCTTTACTTATTCACGTGTATACTTATTAATTGGTTAGCCATAGATTGATCATTGTTGTCCATTATGGTTTTTCTTGAATAAATTAATTGATTGATGGTAAACAACTTTATCTAAAAGAAAAAAACACATTTTCAATTGGTGTTCTATGAAATGATTGATAAAAATATTCCAATATATTTAATCCTTTGATTGGAACAACTCAATTAAGCAAAGGATATGTACATAAGACTTTTCCTTTTAGATTAGAAATGCATGGAAGTTTCAAAAAGTATCCTTGATATTACAAAAATATATGCATTTATACACTTCAATTGTGCACTCACCCTTTGGTTCTTTGAAAGAAAAATATGCCTATGCCATTGTTACACTACACACGTAAACTAGATTTTGTATTGTGGAGCTATATTAAGATACCAATCTCAAGACCAATGTAACAATAATACAAAACAATGTTTGAGACTGCAAGAAGACATCAAAATGGCTAGTGTACTAAACAAATTCTTATGATTTATGAAGAACATTGATGACTCTACTCAGTTGGATTCTTTTTTCAAAATCATACAAATTGAACCCTAGCATCAATAGACTTTGTATATCAAGCTACCACAATTCAAGTTTCAAAGATGAATATTTTCATGCATGTTTTAAATGACATTCAAGTTTATGGTGGTTTTGTTGTTTATATGATGTTATCTAATATTCTAATCCCAATACATGCTTCTAGGCTGCATATATATTTATATTTTGTTTTTACATGATTTTTGTACCAACGAACTCAAAACGAACCGAACCCCCCTCCAAAAAAAATTGTCCTAACTGGTGAACCAAACCCCTGAACTTGAACTTGAACTTGAAAACCTATTCCAACACTCTTTATTCTACCTACACAAACTTAATTGACCACCAAATTATGTTGCCTCTTCACTTTACCCACTTTTACCACCTCAAACATCTCTTTTTCATTCAAAACCCTTGTTTTCCCAAGTAGGGCATCATGACATAACATACTTTTGACCTCCCATGTCCTTGCAGACCTTTTGAACATGTCAAATTCCACAACCTCGCCCTATTTCCAACCTATTCTAACTTATTTTCAAGCAATTTCTTCTTTTCACCTCTTCTAGCGTTGCTTTTAAGGGGCCTCAATTTTGAATTTTGAATAGGGGAAGCATTAGTAATCTCCTCCAATGCATTTACCAATGCTATTTTCTTATTCCTATTCCCTATGCTACTTACATCAAGCCCATATCACCAAGACACAGCTTGAACAATAGGTGGAATGGCTTATTTCAACATATTAGTCTTGAACCCTTAAGGGATCAATCCAGTTGAATGTAGATCGAAGTGATTCTGTGTGTTTGGGTGTGAAAGAGGACCATGCCTAGCATAAAAATACCTATTTGAGCACGTTGGAATAGTCTATTTGGTCACATGAGTTGTAGAACAAAAGTTGCAACAATTTGCAACTTTCCACTAGCATTTGATACTTTTTCCATCAATTGAAAAATGGACACCACAAAAAAATCACTCCCAGATAACAAAACCTAAAAGAGGTTATTGTAGAGGGGTCCAACATGATCCCATAAGATTAGAAAAAATGTTTCTAAACATCACTATATTTGAGTAACAACATATTGAAGTTTAAAACCATTTTCACTTTGGACCCTAAAGGGATCGATCCAGTTGAACGCAACTCAGAGTGATTCTGCATATTTGGGTGTGAATGAGGACCATTCCTAGTATAAACATACCTATTCAAACATGCTAGAACAATTCATTTGGTCACTTGAGTTGTAGAACAAAAGTTGCACCACTTTGTAACTTTCCACTACTTCCATTTGACACTTTTTTCATCAACTAAAAATTGGACACCACAAAAAAACCACTCCAAGATAATAAAAACAGAGAGAGGTTATTATAGAGGAGAAAAACACAATCCCATAGGATTAGATAAGAATTTTCTAAGCAAAACAGTATCCGAGTAATAAAATTCTAATGTTTGCAGCCATTTTGCACTTTGGACCCTTAAGAGATCAATCCGGTTGAATGTAGCTTAGAGTGATTCCATGTATTTGGGGGAAAAGAGGACTATGTCTAGTGTAAAAATACCTATTTAGATGCATTGGAATAGTTTGTTTGGTCACACGAGTTGCAGAAT
This sequence comes from Sequoia sempervirens, assembly GCA_007258455.2. Lineage (NCBI taxonomy): Eukaryota > Viridiplantae > Streptophyta > Pinopsida > Cupressales > Cupressaceae > Sequoia > Sequoia sempervirens. The sequence continues at coordinate 9,228,408 of VDFB02000363.1, read as the reverse complement.
AAAAGTTGCACCACTTTGCAACTTTTCACTCCTTCCATTTGACACTTTTTCTATCAACTAAAAATTGGACACCACAAGAAAACCACTTTGAGATTATAAAAATCAAGAGAGGTTATTGTACATGGGCCCAACATGATCCCATGAGATTATACAAGAATTTTTTTAGCATCACAGTATCCGAGTAATTGCATGCTGAAGTTTGCAGCCATTTTTCACTTTGGACCCTAAAGGGATCAATCGGGTTGAATGTAGCTCAGAGCGATTCCATGTGTTTGGGTGTGAAAGAGGACCATGCATAGCATAAAAATACCTATTCAGATAGGTTGGAATAGTTTATTTGGTCACACGAGTTGCAGAACAAAAGTTGCACCACTTTGCAACTTTCCACTACTTGCATTTGACACCTTTTCCATCAACTGAAAACTGGACACCACAAGAAAACCACTCTGAGATAACAAAAACAAAGAGATTTAATTCTAGAGGGGCCCAACATGATCCCATAGGATTAGATGATAATTTTATAAGTGTCATGGTATCTGAGCAATAGCATGTTGAAGTTTGCAACCATTTTGCACTTTGGACCCTTAAGGAATCAATCTGGTTGAACTTAGCTCGGAGTGATTCCACATGTTTGGGTGTGAAAGAGGACCATTCCTAGTGTAAAAATACCTATTTAGATGCGTTGGAATAGTTTTCTTGGTCACACAAGTTGCAAAATGAAAGTTGCACCACTTTGCAGCTTTCCACTACTTACATTTGACACTTTTTTGATCAACTGAAAACTGGAGACCATAGGAAAACCACTTTGAGATAACAGAAACTGAGAGAGGTTATTGTAGAGGAGCTTGACATGATCCCATAAGATTAGAGGAGAAGTTTCTAAGTGTCATGATATCCAAGTAACAAATTGTTGAAGTTTGCAACTATTTTGCACTTTGGACCCTTAAGGAATCGATCCGGTTTAACTTAGCTCAGAGAGATTCTGGGTGTTTGGGTGCAAAAGAGAACCATGTCTAGCATAAAAATACCTATTTAGACATGTTGGAATAGTTTGTTTGGTCACATGAGTTATAGAATGAAAGTTGCACCACATTGCAACTTTCCACTACTTGCATTTGACACTTTTTCCATCAACTAAAAACTAGACACCACAGGAAAATAATTCTAAGATAAAAAAACTAAGAGAGGTTATTGCAAAGGGTCTCAAAAAAATTCCATAGGATTAGATGAGAATTTTCTAAGCATTACGATATCCGAGTAACAACATGTTGAATTTTGTAGCCATTTTGCACTTTGGACCCTTAAGGGATCGATCTGGTTGAACGTAGCTCAGAGTGATTTCATAAGTTTTGGTGCAAAAGAGGACCATTTCTAGCATAAACATACCTATTCAAATGCATTGGATTAATTTTTTTGGTCACACAAGTTGCAAAACGAAAGTTGCACCACTTTGCAACTTTCTATTGCTTCCATTTGACACTTTTTCCATCAACTGAAAACTGGACACCACAGGAAAACCACTCTGAGATAACAAAAACCAAGAGAGGTTATTGTAGAAGGGAAAAACATGATCCCATAGGATTAGACAATAAGTTTCTAAGCATCATAGTAACCAAGTAGCAGCATGTTGAATTTTGTAGCCATTTTGCATTTTAGACCCTTAAGTGATCGATCTGGTTGAATGTAGCTTGGAACGATTCCTCATGTTTGGGTGAAAAAGAGGACCATGCATAGCATAAAAATACCTATTTGAATGTGTTGGAACAGTCTGTTTGGTCACACGAGTTGCAAAATGAAAGTTGCACCACTTTGCAACTTTCCACTGCTTGCATTTCACATTTTTTCCATCAACTGAAAACAGGAAACCATGAGAAAACCACTCCGAGATAACAAAAACCAAGAGAGGTTATTGTAGATGGACCCAACATGATCCCATAGGTTTATATTGATATTTCATAAGCACCATGGTATATGAGTAATACCCATCAAATATTTCTACCCTTTTGCACTTTGGGATTTGATGTTTCATTGAATTATATGGTTTTGTATATGGTGATTGTGCTCTCTTTTTGATGGAATTCGATGGGTAGTAGACTTAACTCTATTTTAGTTTTGGTTTGGTTAGATTTTAAGTGATTTTGTGCATTTTAGAAGCCAATTACTGAGTGTTAGTTTGTATACACTATCTCCCACACTATCTCCCACACTCTTTGCCACCCTCTCCCACTCTCTCCCACCCTCTCCCACTCTCTCCTACACTCTCCCACCATCTCCCACTCTCTCTCCAACTCTCTCCCTCCCTATCTCCCACTCTTCCACTCTCCCACACTCTCTCCCACCCTCTCCCACTATCTCCTACCATCTCCCACCCTCTCTTGCCCTCTCCTACCCTCTCCTACCCTCTCCCACCCTCTCCCATTCTCCCCCGCTCTCTCCCATCCACCATCTCCCACCCTCTCCCACTCACTCTCACCCTCTCCCACTCTCTCTCCCACTCTCTCCCTCCTTATCTCCCTCTACCAGTCTCCCACACTCTCTCCCACTCTCTCCCACCCTCTCCCACCTTCTCCCACCCTCTCAGACTCTCCCCCACTCTCTCCCACCTTCTCCCACACTCTCCCACTCTATCCCACTCTCTCTCACCCTATCCCACTCTCTCTCCCACTCTCTCCCTCCCTATCTCCCACTCTCCCACTCTCTCCCACCCTTTTCCATTCTCTTCCACTCTCTCCTACCCTCTCCCACACTTTCCCACTCTCTCCCACTCTCTCCTTGCAAAAATTTTCATGTCTCTACTTTCAGAACATGCCCACATTATGAGAAATTTGGTTTTTTTATAGTTTTATTTTCTCTCTTTGTCCTTCTCTCTCTCACTCTCTTCCACTCTCTCCCACCCTCTCACCCTCTCACTCTCTCACCCTATCTCTCCCACTCTCTCACCCTCTCCCACTCTCTTTCCCTCTCTTTCCCTCCCTATCTCCATCTCTCCCACTCTCACTCTCTTCCCAACCTCCACTCTCTCGCACTCTCTCCTCCTATCTTCACTCTCACTCTCCCACTCTCTCCCACTCTCTCCCCTCTTTTCTTCCTCCCTCCACCCCTCTCCTCTCTCCCACCTCTCCTCCCTCCCCTCTCTCCCAGCCTCTCCCACCCTCTGCCACTCTCCCCTACCCTCTCCCACCCTCTCCCACCATATCCCACCATCTCCCACTCTCTCCCAATCTCTCCTACCCTCTCCCACCCTCTCCCATTCAATCCCACTATCTCCCACTCTCTCCCACTCTCTCCAACCCTCTCACACCCTCTCCCACTCTCTCCCTCCCTATCTCTAACTCTCCCACTCTCTCGCACTCTCTTCCACCCTCCCTCCCACTCTCTCCAACCCTCTCCCACCCTCTCCCACTCTATCCAACCCTCTCCAATCCTCTTCCACCCTCCCCCACTCTCTGCCACCCTCTCTCACCCTCTCCCACTCTCCCCCACTATCTCCCACCCTCTCCCACCCTCTCCCACCCTCTCCCACACTCTCTTACCCTCTCCCACTCTCCCCTTCCCTATCTCCCAATATCCCACTCTCGCACTCTCCTAAAATCTCTCCCACCCTTTCCCACTCTCTCCCACCCTTTGCCACCCTCTCCCACTCTCTTCCTCACTCCCTCCCACCCTCTCCCACTCTCTCCCACCCACTATCACTCTCTTGCATCCTCTCCTACTCTCTCCCATCCTCTCCCACTCTCTCCAACTCTCTCCCACCCTCTCCTCTCACCCACCCTCTATCCTCCATCTTTCCTACTCTCTGCCTCTCACCTCTCCCACTCTCTCCAACCTATCCCTCTCTCCCCACCCCTCTCCCACCATCTCCTACCCCTCTCCCTCTCTCTCCCACTCTATCCTCCTTATCTCCCACTTTCCCTCTCTCCTCCTATCTCCTCCCCACCTCTCTCCCACCCTCTCCCACTCTCTCCCATTTCTCCCACCCTCTCCCACCCCTCCTCCCTCTTCCCCACTGTCTCTCCCACTCTCTCCCACCCTCTCCTCTCTCCCACCATCTCCCACTCTCTCCCACTATCTCCCTCCCTATCTCCCCTTTGTCCCAATCTCACACTCCTCTCCCACTCTCCCTCTCACCTCTCTCACTCTCCACACACTCTCCCTTATCTCTCCCACTCTCCCTCTCCCGATTTCTCCTCTCCCACTCTCCCACTCTCTCCACTCCTATCTCACAATCTTGCATTCTACCACACTCTCTCCCACTCTCTTGTAATCTCTTCCTCCCTCCCTCCTACTCTCACCAACCCTCTCCAACCATCTCCCACCCTCTCCCACTCTCTCCCACCCTCCCCCACTCTCCCTCACCCTCTCTCACCCTCTCCCACTTTCACCCACTCTCTCCTATCCTCTCCCACCCTCTCCCACTCTCCCCCACTATCTCCCACCCTCTCCCACTCTCTCTCACCCTTTCCCACTCTCTCTCCCACTCTCTCCCTCCCTATCTCCCAATCTCCCACTCTCCCACTCTCCCACACTCTCTCCCACCCTCTCCTTCTCTCTTGCTCTCTCCCACCCTCTCCCAATCTCTCCCACCCTCTCCCACCCTCTTCCACTCTCTTCCTCCCTCCCTCCCACCCTTTCCCACTCTCTCCCACTCTCTATAACTCTCTCATACCCTCTTGTACTCTCTCTCATTCTCTCCCACTCTCCCCCACTCTCTCCCAACCTCTCTACCACTATTTCCCACCCTCTATCACTCTCTCCTAGCCTCTACTACTCTCTCCCAAACTCTCACACCCACTCCCACTCTCTCTCACCCTCTCCCACTCTCTCTCCCACTCTCTCCCTACTTATCTCCCACTCTCTCCCTCCCACTCTCCCACTCTCCCACTCTCCCACACTCTCTCCCACCCTCTCCAACTCTCTCCCTACCTTCTCCTCTCTCCCCTCCTATGTCCAGGCTCTCCTGGTCTCCCACACTCTGCCACTCTTCACTCTCTTCCTCCCTCTCTCCCACCATATGCCCTCTCACCTCTCCTCTCCCACCCTCTTCACCCTCCTGCTCTCTCCCTCTCTCACTCTCTCACTCTCCCTCCTATCTCCCACCCTGCTCTTCCCACTCTCTCCCACTCTCTCCCCTTTGTCTTCCTTCTCCCACCTCTCTTGCACTCTCTCTCCCACTCTCCCTCTCTCTCTCCCATTCTCCCACTCTCCCACACTCTCTCATTCTTTCCAAATCTCTCCCACCCCCTCCCACTCTCTCTCACCCTCTCCCACTGTCTCTCCCACACTCTCTCACACTCTCTCCCACTCTCTCCAAATCTCTTCCTACCTCACTCCCACCCTATCCCACCCTCTCCCACCATCTCCCACTCTATCTACCACTCTTACCACTCTCTCCTTCCATATCACCCACTATCTCGCTCTCCTACACTCTCTCCCACTCTCTCCCACTATCTTCCTCCGTCCCACACTCTCTTCCATTCTTTCTCCCACTCTCCCACTCTTCCACACTCTCTCCCACCCTCTCCCACTGTCTACCACCATCTTTGACCATCTCCCACTCTCTTGCTCCCTCCCTCCCACCCTCTCCCACTATCTCCCACTCTCTCCCACCATCTCTTCCACTCTATCCCACCCTCTATTAGTCTCTCCCACCCTCTCCCACTCTCTCACACCCTCTCCTACTCTCTCCTACCCTCTATCAATCTCTCCCACCTCTCTGACTCTCTCCCACCCTCTCCCACACTCTCCCACTCTCTCCCATTCTCTCCCTCTCTCTCCTGCCCTCTCCCACTCTCTCTCACCCTCTCCCACTCTCTCCCTCCCTATCTTCCAATCTCCCATACTCTCTCCTGCCGTCTCCCACTCCCTCCAACCCTCTCTGACCCTCTCCATCTCTCTCCCACTATGTCCTACTCTCTCCTCCCTCCCTCCCACTCTCTCCCACCCTCTCCCACCTTTCTCCACTCTCTCCTACCCTCTCCCACCCTTTCCCACTCTCTCCCTCCCTATCTCCCACTCTCCCAAATTCAATCCCACTCTATCCCACTCTCTCCCACCCTGTATCACTCTCTCCCACCATATCTTACTCTCTCCCACTCTCTCCCAGCCTCTCCCACTCTCTCCCACTCTCTAGCATCCTCTCCCACTCTCTTACTCCCTCCCTCCCACTCTCTTACTCCCTCTCCCACCCTCTCTCACTCTTCCCCACTCGCTCCCACCCTCTCCCACCCTCTCTCCTACTATCTCACACTCTCTCCCTCCCTATCTCCCACTCTCCCACACTCTCTCCCACTCTCTCCCACTCTCTTCCTCCCTCCATTCCACTCTCTCCCACCCTCTCCCACTCTCTTCCTCCTTCCCTCCCACTATCCCACACTCTATCCCACTCTCTCCCACTATCTTCCTCCCACCCTCCCACTCTCTCCCACTCTCCCACACTCTCTCTACTTTCATATCCTCTCTCCACCCTCTCCCACCTCTCACTCTCTTCTCCCTCCCTCCCACCCTCTTCCTCCCTACCTCCCACTCCCAGCCACCCTCCACCACTCTCTCCCACCCTGTCCCACTCTCTCCCACTCTCTCCCCACCCCCTCCCACTCTCTCCCACTCTCTCACACTCTCTGCCACTCTCTCTCACTCTCTCTCACCCTTTCCAATTCTCTCTGACTCTCTCCCACTCTCTTCCTCCCTCCCTCCCTCCCTCTTTCACCCTCTCCCACCCTCTCCCACTCTCTCCCTCCCTCTCTCCCACTCTCTTACTCTCTCCCACCCTCTCCCACCCTCTCCCAATCTCTCCCACCGACTCTCCTACTCTCTCCCACCCTCTCCCATACTCTCTCCCACTCTCACTCTCTTCCTCCCTCCCTCCTCCCACCTCTACTCTCTTCTTCCTCATTCCCTCTCCCTCTCTCCTCTTTCACCCTCTCCCACTCTCTTCCTCCCTCCTCCCGTCTCACCCCACCTCCCACTCTCACCCTCTCCCGTCCTCTCTCACTCTCACACTCCTTCCCCACCTCTTCTATTCTCTCACTCTCTCCCCTTTCCCTCTCTCTCACCTTTCTCACTCTCTCTCCCATTCTCTCCCTCCCACTCTCCCTTTCTCCACCCTCTTGCACTCATACCCCACTATCTCCCACTCTCTCCCACTCTCTCCCACAATCTCTCCAACTCTCTCCAACTCTCTCCCACCCTCTCCCACACTCTCTTAATTCTCTCTCTCCCGCCCCCCTCTCTCTCCCTCCCTCTATCCCTACCACCATACCTAGCTAAGACCATCTCACTCCCTCTCTCTTAAACTCTCACTTCCACTCCCTCTCCCTCTCTCCACACTCCCTCTCTCCCTCTCTCTCAGGTATCTCCCTACCACCCCTCTCTCTCTCATGTCACTCCCTCTAGAAACCTACCTAGGTAACTCTCTATCTATGTGTGTGTGTGTTTCTCTCTCTCTCTCTCTTCGCTCTCTCTATCTATCCCTCCCACCCTACCTAGATAAGTCCCTCTCACTCCACCCCCCTCTTTCTCTCCCTCTCTCAGGTTGAACTCCCTCCCACACCCTATCCCTCTCTCAAGTCTCTCACTCACACTCCCTCTCTCTCCCACTCCCTCTCTCTCGCACTCCCTCTCCCTACCTATCTCTCAAGTCTCTCCCTTTCACCCTACCTAGCCAAGTCCCCTCACTCCAACCCCTTCTCTTAAACTCTCACTTCCACCTCCTCTCCCTCTCTCTAGACTCTCTCTCTCCCTCTCCCCATCCTACCCTATCTAGACAAATCTCTCTCTCTCTCTCTCTTAAAATTTTACCTCCCTCTAAAGACATACATAAATACAAACAAGCATAATACATATGTACAGACAATCCTACATCCATACAATATACATGCACTAATAGATATAGGCATACATACATACATAAATTACACACTAGCATACATGTACATACAACCATACAAATATATCAACAAACATTCAATAGGCTGGAATTTAACATAAAGGAATACATAACTTGGGTGATGTGCCTGCATTATGTATTGCTTGACATGTATCCTAGATAAGCAAAAAAATGTCAAAACTAGGAAATAACACAAGCGCATTATAATGTGCTCATGTTATATCTTGCTTTGGTAATCCCTTAGCCTTATCATTTATATTTTCCTTGGAATACCAACCCAAAGGCTTGGAGGGGATTCCCAATAACTAGAGACATGTTTTTTCAAGATCTACAATTTTTCACATAATCGGGTTCGTGCTCACCATCATGAGTACATCTGGTTAAATATCGACAAAATCAAACACATGGGTAATGTTAGGTTCTCTCTTAGCTATCCAATGATGTAATTTTTTTCATTTTTTGACAATGTGAAGCATTTCATCCATAATTTATTTTGTTTGTATGTCTCTTTTTTGCCAAAAAGTAGTGTTTGGTGTTTCTTCATTATAAATTAACCATTCATCAAAATTTCAAATAAATTACATTTTTAGAAACTAGACTCCATTATACAAATTTTAAAAAGAATCAATTACTTTCCAAAATTTGTAGGGGGAGCACAACCAAAATTCTTCTTTTTCAGGAAGTGCCCACTTAGAAAATTAGTAAAAAATAAAATATTCATTAAAAAATTATCAGAAAAATAGTGCATCAACTAGATACTACAAAAAATTTCACCGTGCTAGGGTCATACAAGAGTTGCTATGTTGTGTTTTTCTGACAAAAAAAACACCAATTTGTGTATGTCCTTCTTTTGAGCCCATTAATCTCAACCATTTTCAAAATAAATTAGTAGTTTAGAAAGTAGACTCATAGCACTTCAATCCTTGTTTTTGTTCCATCTCAAAAATTTGAGTGTAACTATCCTCAATTTCATGTCTAAGGTCAGTATTTCCTAATTTTAGAAAAAAAAAACTAGCCACTTAAGCCCCCTTTTTGGGAACCATCTTGGTGCACTTACCCCAATTTCATCATCCAATTTCATTTTGATCCTTATATTAATTCCTATGGGTAAGTGGGTAGTTATAGCACAAAAAATTTTAATTGATGCTAGGTATGTGGTTTAAATATGTGTACAAGTGGATGCATATCTACTTAGGGATTTTTTTATCAAGAAAAGGCATTAAAAGCATAATTAAAACTTAGTTATAATTGGTTGCATTAGTAATATATCCATTGATTTATTTTTAAAACATGATCAATGATTGAGATTAAAAAGGATCACAATAGACTATTGTCAGCTCGTGCACTCAAGTTTTCTTTGAGTATTAATGGTTGGCACACTTGCATGGCTTTATATAATAGGACCAATGGCCATATTTTTCATTTAGAAATTGTATTTAGATACTAAAAATTGAGTTTGAGTCTAAGAGAAACATTGGTGAAGGTCTTATGGTTCTTATCACTGAGAAGATGAGTAAGTTATGAGAGTCTATTAGGCTAGTCCAAAGGTTTAGGAGATTGGGTTTTCTCAAGTCCAAGGAAAATTCTCATGAGGATGAAATTGAGACACAGGGAGCTCCTGATACACCAAAGATTAGAAGGGGATGCAATAAATTCTAGAAGTATGGTATTAGGAGTTATTACCACCTTAGGAGATGAACTATTTTAGAAGAGTTGGTCAAGTTCAAAGGGAAAAAGCTGGTGGAATATGAAAATAAGGAAAAGAAAAGGTGCAAGTATCATAGGGCTTATCTGAGAGGACATAATTCTCCCAATGAGGTTTTTGATAGCCCTTCATATAGTGAGGGTGAAAATGATCTGAAGTGTGACCATTATCCAGTCTCCTTGATACCTTCCAAATACTCTAATGAGGAGGTGGTGACGGTTCCTCCAATTCCTCCATGAACAAGACGTGGGTGAGTATCCTCTGAGGCTAATGACTCAGAGTGATAACTCTACCCCATTTTTGTTTTTCATGACACCATAGCCCCTTTTTTAGGATTTTCCTATTCAACATTCATGTGATTTCTTATTTCTAGTGCTTATGTGGAATTTTTTTAGGTTGGTGTATTGGAGAAGTGTTAGACTTCCTAACATTGGAAGGATGTAGGCTTTTTTTGAGTGGTATGCTAGTTTTTCCTAGGGCTTCTAGTGGAGAATCTTCTTTGATCAACAACTATGAATATTTGATGTTGCTATGGTAACAAACTTTTCTTTTTGAGGAGCTAGCATGTCTTCATACAAAGGATGTGGAATTTGGTCTTTTACTCTTCCATTTTTTGTAATAAGTGCATGTAACTAATTAAGGACATCTCAAATTCTGGTGCAAATGATAATGAAATGAAATGATATGAAATGTAAATGTAATTGAGCCTAATGCTTGACATTCCCTTCTTCTATAAAAGGGATTTCAGGGTTCATTACAGAGGGTCAGATTCTTAAGTATCAACAAGGTTTTAGGTGAAAGCTAAGTTTGGGAAACACACTTTGTAAAGAATATGGATGAATAGAATTGTAGATTTTCTTGGGTATGAGTCTTGTATGTAATAGTATTAAATTAGTTCTATAGAGGATACTTTCATCAAAACAAATATTAGTATAGAAAAAAATACTCTACTATGTATCTTTCTCACAATTTACAAATGAAAATACTATTGAATATCCAAGATACTAAAAGGGGGGGTCATTCAATATCTTCTTAAATTTTATAAATAGATACCATCTAATTATTCCAATGCATACAATAACAAAGATAAGTAAAATCACTAACAAAATATGAAATCACAAAACACATGAACATCGAGATTCTTACGTTGAAAACCCAAAATGGGAAAAACCATGGTGAGTGTTAGCTCACAATATAGTATAATTGGTTATAAGATATTAAAAAATAGGGTGGCCCACTACCAAGAATTGCTATCCAAATACAAAGGCTCACTACCTATAGACTTACAATGACAAAATGGCTTACAACTAGAAAATGAACTGATAGAGTACACCTAGTGAGTGTTGATTCAATTCCAATGAATCTTAGTAAACTGACTTGGCACACTTCATGATGTTCACACTTCTTCACATTTACATTCATAACTCAATCATCTATTTTATAGTCTTCAAAAACTGTGCAATATGTATACTTGATCTATCTTCAAGCATCAATTAGGTCTACCTAATTAGATGCATTTCTTATTTATCAAAACCACCAACTATCAGCTACAAGCTTCCCAAAATCTTCCCAAAAGCAATTCAAATTCTCAACATGCTTCATGATGTCATCATATACCTAAGATAGGTCACACATATATCCACAACAAAAAATGATTCACAATTATATTATTTATTGATTAGGTCATCCAAGGATAGACCTAATAGAAAAATTGCAATCAACATAATAATGTCGATACACCATATGAGCATCTAAATACATGAGATATTGAATGCACATGCTTACAACATTCATAAACCATTTCCAAAAACCACTCACAACAATAATCAATAGAAAAAAAATTAAAACCAAGATACCAAAGGATATAAGCATTATATCAGTTCATATATCGGACCAAAATACTAAAACAAATTCAAACTTAGTCTTGTAGTTGCAACTCATATATCATAGAAACATCAATGACATTACAAAACAACAAAATGAGATGTTCTTCTTCATTTTTCCAAAAATCTCCCCCTTTGTCATTGATGGCAACATGCAACAAAAATTTTCAAAAAAAAACTTTAAAAAACTTCAATACTATTATTTACAATACTCTCCCCCTAACACCAGCATTTCACCATTCTTCACTCTACCTTTGACATCAATGACAAAGGGCGGCACAACGGAAAGCATGAAAACAAGAAAACAAGCATTAATTGGAGGATGGAGAGCCTTGAAGCTCCTTAAGAATACCTTCCTATATTGATTTACCATTCCTCCAACTTTCCTTTGCAACAATCAACATCCTGTTCAAGGATTCCAACTCTACTTGAGTTTCTTCTGCACCATGCAAACTATTAGGAGTCAAATTTATCATCTCAATTTTTTTTGTGCCTGCCAAGACCTTGCCTTTCAGAGTGTATTCCACTCTTATAATGTCACTTAAATGATCAAATTTTCTAATAATCTCTTCCTTCTGCTTCTATGAAACAAGGAATTTATCTTTATGCATAGAGATGGAATGCCAAGTTGATATTTCTCTATCTTTGGATATACTGTAAGTACTAGAGACAACAATCAACTAAGACTTAATGGATTTTGTAACAACCTTAATTTTCTAGGTGGCATCAGGCCACTTCAAGAAATAAGCAAGAACAACATTTTCTTCTGACTCACAGATCTTCACAACTACTCGGTTCTTTTCAACATTTGAGTGTGCTAGAGCACACTTGTCAAGCAATGCCAATATCCTTTTCTCTGCCAATTTCTCCTCAACCTCTTGTTTTTTGTTTACTCCAAGCCCATAGGTATACTCCTTGAAAGAATCCAACAACAATATCAAATTTTCAATAGGAGTGAGGGATGCATCAATGGATTCACTAGGTGTGGCCTCCTATAATTCCTTTAGAGCATCTTCTATGAGTTCTATTCCTTTTATGATGGGTTTCAATAATCTCCTTCCTTCCAAATTCCTACAATACATCTCCTAACACCACTTTATGGACTAGAGACATCTTCTCCACATCTACATACCCTTCAATCATAGGAAGTTGTAGAGTCTCTTAAGGAATTATTGGCTGTAATTTGATCTACTTGGATAGCAATCCTTTTAGTATATCATTACTGGAGGATGATTCTCTTGAACGCTTAAGAGATTGTTGGTGTAGGAGCACCATTAAATAAATTTGGTCCATCAAGGTTAATGACGAGTAGGTTATAGGTATTTTGAGTTTTTTGATTAAAATAAGGTCTATGAGACCATTATTTTATGTATTTAGTCAATTTTGAGTCATTTTAGGTGTTTAGGGTGGTCAATTATTTGGCATTACAAAAAAATGCTTTTTTGGCAATTTGTCAATAATAAAGTTGTAAAAGAGCATATTAAAGGAAGGAAAATGGCTATAAGATTTTAAAAGTCAGTTTCATGAAGTTAGAAAGTTAATTTCAAATGGAAACAATGTAAATCTGATATAAAAGATCGAATGGAGGCTGATCTCAGAGATTGGAAGCTAATTAATTAAAGAATATCCCTAATTTCTTGTGATTTTTTGTGTTTTTTCTATGTTTTCCTTCTTTGTCAATGATTGTATGGCCTGTACAGTAAATTTTTGAATTTAATTGCTTGGTATAGTGTCGTAGATTATTTCTAACTTTCATTTGGTTCATTTTGAAGGGCCCTCATCAAGTTTTGTGCTAGTATTTGGCATATTTCTCAAACCAGGTCTAAAACAGGATATTTGCAAGTTTTGTAAGCTTCAATTATGAATTAACTCCATCCCACATACTATGAAACTTGTAACTCAGTGGGATGGATAGGAAAAGGTAGGGTTTTTTGTGGAGATGGTTAAATTGAGTTGGGGAGGTTTGATAGTGCACGGGTGTGATGCCCTAATGTGAAAATATGAGTTTTCCTCATTGAAATGTGTGATTTGAGTTAGGGAACTATTATTTGGTGTTGAATTAAGTTGCAACATATCATTTTAGAATTTTTCAAGGTGTTGTTGAGTATTGATGAGACTTGGAGTTGTCATTTTCAATAAGCCCTAGGGTTTCTAGGCTAAAAAGGAGGGTTTGGTAGTTCACCCAATGAATGTTGGTATTTTTGGGATTTGATTGAAGTTTCTAAGGTTTTGGAATGTAGGAATTTCTTCTCGATGGTTTCAAAGAATTTGGAAAGAATTAGAGATAGATCTCTTTGTAAAAGAGGGCTAATTAGAGCCCTAGAAAGTGGGGAAAGTCTGAGTTGGTGAAGTTGACTCAAAAAAACCATAAGTGATCTATTGATATGTTTTTTTACCTCTAAAATGGGTCCTTGATGTGAGTTGATTTGTTTTATGAAGAGTTGTGATTGTGGGAAGATACCCGATTTAGTGATTTCCCAATGCTAAAAGGGAAAAGAGTAAATTTGAAGAGATGGTGAGATTTTGATGAATTTGTGATTTGGGAATTATGATTACTAATTGGAATTGTGTCTAGTGAGATTGTAGAACCTCCCCACCTACGTCAAAATGGTATCAGAGTGAGAAAGTAGTTCCCTGAAGAATAAAGTTAAAGTTTGGTATGTGAAAATATAAGTTGGGAAAGATGTGTCCAAAGGTCAGTGCAATGGAAAAGGAAATAAAAAAATTGAAAGAGATTTTGTCATAGAAGAATAGGATCTATAGAGAGTCATAAGAAGCCACCATAGCTGGTACAATAGCCTTGGAAAAGAACTATAGAAGAGGAATGGTGAATGAAGACCAGAGTGATAAGGAAGATGAAGGAGAAGAAGGAAATTCTCCAGTCCAGAATGATGAAGATGATTTAGATCCTGATGAGAAGAGAATGATGAAGATGCTAAAGGAATTAAAGGGTGGCACTCCAAAAGTGAAAGTTGATGTGCCAATGTATGGAGGAAAGATGGATAGTGAATAGGTTTTGGCTCGGATTGATGCCTTAGATAATTTTTTTGAATTTGAAGACATTGAGGACAACAAGAAGGTTAAGTATGCAAAGAAAAAGTTGAAAAGACCAGCTCTCACATGGTGGAATTTTGTCCAAGAGGATAGATTCAAGAAAGGTAAGTCTAAAATATGTTCTTGGGATAGGATGGTAACAAAAGTTAAGGCTCATTTTTTACCAGTAGACAATGTTATTCAAACTTTCATGAAATTACAAGAATTAAAGTAGAGGGAGATGGATGCGATGTCTTATACTGAATAAATTTTCCATAGATTATGCATAAGGTCAGGTCACCATGAAGATAAGATTGAAAGAGTGGACATATATTTGAGTGGCTTAAGGTTGAACATAAGAGATGAAATCATTTTGAACCCTCCTTAGACAATAGAAGAATGTTTCCAAATGGCAGTAAGGGTAGAAGATAGGACCAAAAGAAGACAAGAAAGGAATGGAAGGGGTAAAGGTAACATGAATAGAGGTAAAGGCACAAGGAAAATCACTGAGGAACAAGATACTTCAAGCAAGAACAAGGAACAAGCACCAGAACCAAGAGGAGGATGGAGAGGTGGAAGGATAAGTTTTAGACCAAGAAGAGATTACAATGAGTTTGCAAGTAGATGTTATAAATGTGACAAGTACGGTCACCCATTCTTCAAGTGTCCAGAGGAGATTGGATCAACTTCAAGTGAAGGAGACAAGAAGAATGAAAGAAGAGCAAAAATTTTCCAAGAGGAGGTAGAAAGTTCAAATTCAAACACTCTACATGCAACTCCTAAAGTTGGTGAGATGTTGATAATGAGAAGAAATTTTTTGAATTCCACAAAGGAGAAAGAGAAAATCCAAAGAAAAGCCTTATTTAGGAAAACCTC
Organism: Sequoia sempervirens; assembly: GCA_007258455.2. Taxonomy (NCBI): domain Eukaryota; kingdom Viridiplantae; phylum Streptophyta; class Pinopsida; order Cupressales; family Cupressaceae; genus Sequoia; species Sequoia sempervirens. The sequence goes on along the minus strand of VDFB02000363.1, from coordinate 9,213,026 downwards.
CAGATGCAAAAATAAGGTGTGCAAAGTAATAGTTGATTTAGGGTGCTCTGATAATTTTTTATCTAGTGAAATGGTGGATAAGTTACATTTGGAAAGAGTGCCTAAGGAGAATCCCTATAAAGTCTCATGATTTATTGATAATCAGTCTATGATGGTGTGTGAACAAGCATTATTTGATTTGTAGATTGGTCAATACATGGATAGATTAGTTTGTGACATATTGCCAATGAATTGTTGTCATATGTTTTTGGGAAGGGTTTGGAAATTTGATAGGTCAGTCATATACAATGGGAGGAAAAACACATATAAAATTGAGAAGGATGGTAGGAAATTCATCTTAACTCCATTGGATGAAGAGGAAAAGGATTATGGTGAGATCATAATGCTAGGGGAAAAGAAGTATATGAAAACATGTGCTTGGCAGCTAGTACTTGGTCTAATAAAAATAGGGCAGTGGATAGAAGCAGTGAAGAAGGTTTGCAGACAAAGAAGAATACCTTCATATGGAAGGAAAAACAAGTGTAAGTGTGTCTCAATATGAGATAGAGAAATGTAAGAATAAATTGCTTTTTGGGAAAGGTGAGATGAGTGATAGTATCATGGTTGGGGTAGTTGGATGCCCTATAACAAAAAATAGAGCAAGTGGGGAGTCAAGAGATGAAGCCATATTGGTTGATGGGATTGATAAGATAGTAGAAAAGAAGATAGTGATTGGTGATGTGACAGTGAATTGTGGTAAAGAAAGGACAGTGAAAGGTGATGTAATAGTGAGTCAAGAGGTTGCAAGGACTGATGAAACTATTGACAGTAGGAAAGTGGAAAACAAGAGGACTCTTGGAAAATGGATGATAAATGAAGGACAAAGTGAAGTGAAGACAATAAATGGAGATGAAGTCACAGGTGCAAAAAAAGGTGAAATGTTAGTGTTCAAGGTTGGAAATGAAGTGAGGCACCCCACAGTGCTATGTGACAATGAGAATCTAGTTACAAAAGAAGACAAGGACAACATGAAGCAATATATGAACCTTATGAAAGAATTCAAGGGAGACAAAGGAATGAAGAATACCAAAGAGGACAAGTCAAGTTAATCTTTCCAAGAGACATGGAAAAGCTTCGAGTCAGGGTATATGGTATAGGAGCACCATTAAGTAAATTTGGTCTATCAAGGTTAATGAGGAGTAGGTTATAGGGTTTTTGATATTTTGTATTAAAATAAGGTCTATGAGACCATTATTTTATGTATTTAGTTAATTTTGAGTCATTTTAGGTATTTAGGGTGATCAAATTATTTGACATTGCAAAAAATTGCATTTTTGGTAAGTTGTCAATAATAAAGTTGTAAAAGAGAAGATTAAAGGAAGGAAAATGGTCATAAGATTTTATAAGTTAGTTTTAGGAAGTTAGAAAGTCAGTTTGAAATGGAAACAATATAAATGTGATGTAAAATCTTGAATGGAGTTTGATCTTAGGGATTGGAAGCAAATTAAATAAAGAATATCCCTGATTTTTAGTTTTTTTTGTGTTTTCCTTCTTTTTCAATGACTGTACGGCCCATACATTAACCTTTTGAATCTAATTTCTTGGGACAATATGGTAGATTGGTTCTAACTTTCATTTGGTTCATTTTGAAGGGCACTCATTAAGTTTTGTGCTAGTATTTGGCAGTTTTCTCAAAATGGGTCTAAAACAGGGTATTTGCAAGTTTTGTAAGTTTCAATTATGAATTAACTCCATCCCACCTACTGTGAAACTTGTTTAAAGGGTATGTGCAAGATCATCATGGAAAAAATAGGCCCTTAAGTGGCAAAAATTTTAGAAAAATCAGAGTTAGGAAACTTGACGTAAAATTTTGAATAACTCATCTATATTATTTCAAAAATATGTAAGAATAGAATTTGTAGCAAATTGAATGTAGTTTCTAAACTACTAGGTTTATTTAAAAGTAAAAAAAATCTATTTGGTGAAAATTTGAAATTTCAATGTAGTAATACATAAATTTCAGGGAAAAAATAAGTAGGTGTCTGTCTGACCACCCTAACCAAAATAAAATGATAATATTTTTTTATAAGATTCCAGATATAATTAGATGACTCTTGTTCAGATGTGATGCATGGTTTTTTGTAATTTTTTCCTAAGTAAATAATTAATTATGAATTTTTTATTACAACTTTTAAAAAATATAAAAACGTGTATGTCTAACACCCTTAACTTGGTCAAAACTTCATGAAATTCATTTTTCATTTTTTAATCCTATAGTATGTGAAGCATAGAATGTGACACATGTTTCAGATTCAAAAAATGTGATACCGTTTGAAAGCTATAGATGTTTTTCAATTAGCCTATGAATTAGGACTTTAGTTGTAATTCAAATAGAAAATGAATAATGATTATTTATTAAATTCAAAGTAAAACATAATTTATATTGGTGGAAAGATGAAAATCTTCTTTAAAAACCCTTTTCATTTCATCAATTTTGGGTAAAACAAAAGTCATTAGCCACATACCTTACACATACACATCATATCGCCACTTTTTGGCCCATTATGATCCTGCATATACCTGTAACTCGGTGGGATGGATATGAAAAGGTAGGGTTTGGTGTGGAGATGGTTAAATTGAGTTGGGGAGGTCTGATAGTGCATTGGATGTGATGCCCTAATGTGAAAATATGAGTTTTCCTCATTGAAAAGTGTGATTTTGTTGAGTCAAAGTGTGATTTGAGTTGGGGAAATATTATTTGGTGTTGAATTAAGTTGTAACAGATCATTTTAGACTTGTTCAAGGTGGTGTTGAGTTTTGGTGAGACTTGGAGGTGTCATTTTCAATAAGCCTTAGGGTTTCTAGGCTAAAAAAGAGGGTTAGGTAATTCACCTAATGAATGTGGGTATTTCTAGGATCTGATTGAAGTTTCTAAGGTTTTGGCATGTAGGAATTTTTTCTCTAGGGTTTTAGAAAATTTTGAAAGGATTAGAGATAGGTATCTTTGTAAAAGAGGGCTAATTAGAGCCATAAAAAGTGGGGAAAGTCTGATTTGGTGAAGTTGACTCAAAACAACCATAAGTGATTTTTTGATATGTTTTTGACCTCTAAAATGGGTCCCTAATGTGAGTTGATTTGTTTTATGAAGAGGTGTTATTGTGGGAAGATACTCGATTTAGTGATTTCCTAGTGAAATAAGGGAAAAGATTGAATTTGAAGAGATGGTGCGATTTTGATGAATTTTTTATTTGGGAATTGTGATTACTAATTGGAATTATGTTTAGTGATATTGTAGGACCTCCCCACCTACATCAATTGTAAAATATACTTTTTATTTTCTTCATTTTTCCCATAAGATGCCTCCTTTTTCTTTTCTCGCTATCCCTTTTCTTTTTCTTGTTCCGTCTTTTCTTGTTCTACTTTGTCTTCTTCTTCTTCTTCTTCTTCTTCCTTTTCTTCCTTTTCCTTTTTATCTTTATCTTTATCCCTATTATCTTCTTCATCATTTTGATCTTTTCCATTTTTATTTTGTTCTTCTTCTAGATTATCTTTTTCTTCTTCTTCACGACCCTTTTCCTCTTCAAAATTACCTTTTTCATTATTTCCTTTTTCACCTTCAGTGTGCTCTAAAGGAGCATCATCATGTTTTTCAGGCTCAACTTCACCATCATTCTGATTCTTAGTTTTTGGAGGATTTTTTTCACCACCAACATCATTTTTAACATCAATGTCTTTAGAAATACCCACATCACCCATATCAAGAGGAATATCTTCCTCAATTTTTTTAGCAGAGATGTCTTCATTAGTCTTCAACATGCCATATTTCTTTGTTTTATTCTAGATCACTTTTGTGGTTTCCTTATCTTCTTTAACTACTTTTTGTCATTTTTCATCAAAATGTTTACCCTTTCCTTCATCTGGAACATCTGCACAAATCATTTTCAATGATCTCCTTTTCATTAGAGTTTCCCACATGTTCTCAGGTACATCTTTCTTCACATCATCCCACTTAACTTCCAAGATGATAACATATTGAATGACAACTAAAATAAATGTTTTCTTATCCTCTTCTCCAACATCATTATAATATTTTGTTGTAGGATTCATTATATTTTCAAAATGAAGCAAAAATTTGAGAGATGCCTCTAATTTGAAATGGGGACCAGAACTTACTAGATTTTCTTGTTCTTCTCTCTAGTCTAGGGAGGCTTCTTTAGAAACCTTAGTCTTCTTCGACTCTGGTTTGTTGTGCACACAAACACCAAATTTTTTCTCTTCCTCATCATCAGAAGATGACACAACATACACTCTCTTAGAACCAACAACTTCCTTAGAAGCACCTTCACCAAAGGATGAACTTCCTCTTCTTTTCCTCACCAATTTTGCAATAGGATCCTCTTCCTCTTCATTTTGACCATTTGTCATGCTAAAATTTTTCTCCCTTGTAAATTTCTCTTTATTTCATCTTTTTACAAGAGACATCGAAGGTGTTTCTTTCCTCTTCCTAGATCTAGTAGTAGGTCCAGAGAAAACTAGGCCTTTACCTTTATCAATAGTATTGGGTTCAATTTTTACTATAGGATCTGTGGAGGGTTTAGAAGAAGTCCTACCAAATCTCCTCAGGTGAGATGATTCTCCCTCCAACTCTAATCCCTTATCCCTTCCAAGTGCAATATGCTCATCAATAAATCCAACTTATCTAGGCTTCTCTTCCACTCTCTTTCTAATTATTGGAATTTGGTGGTCCATGTGAAGATCCATAGATTTTTTTGCATGTGTACCAATTCTAGGTTCGTTGGGATTCTTTAGATTTTTCAACAATATTTGTACATAACCCACAGCTTCATCTTCTATAATTTCATATCCTAATGGCTAAATCCATATGGTCTAGGGTTCAACTACTTCAATCATGCATTCATTAGAGAAAACATGAAATATGATGTCATCTTTATATTTCTCAACAATTTTCCTCAGAATCCTATCTCTCTCATTCATGTTGCTCTTAAATACAACAAACAATGTTGTTAGAGAATTTCCTTGGGTTTTTATATCAACCAAACTATGCATATAATCACATATTTGATGTTCCATTGGTCTAGATGAGTCCCAAAACACTTCAAAATTCTTTCCATGAAGTATCTTAATGAAATAGAACAATATACATACAATCAATGAGCCAAATTTAAAAGTGTTGGCCTCCTACAATGATTTTAATAACTAAGCCTTTACAACCATGACTCAGAGATTGGACATCTAACCTGAATAGCTATTTGAATCATCATGAAAGTGCATTTAACTTGTCAACCCAAGGACGTGAACTTGAAATGGGTCAACACAGTATGTGCATTAGGAACTCAAAGTAGTCATTGCATTCTACAACTAAGAAACACAATACTGAAAGTAAATTGCTTGAAAGGGAAAGAGACAAATGTTGAATATCAATCAATGACTATGCTAAGCTGAAATGCATGATGGGAATAAAAAAATGAGCAATGAATAGGACACTACTCTATCTGCTTTGGCTATAGGAATAGTCACAAAATGGAATTCTAGTGGTTGCAGGACAGTCAATTCCAGATTTCTAACTAAGTACTAAACAACAAGTAATACTAAACTAATGCTAAACTAATAAGATAGATTACTCACCAAGTGGCCATTGTTGGAAAAGTATCCTCTAAACTAATAAGAACTCAAGTGATTGAACTCAAAACTTTATTTTATTCACTATAAATCATGCATACAAGAGAGTAATGTATTTGTAGCACTGAAACAAGAGAATGAGAGTACAATATCAAATCTTGCAACTCCTAAAGAAGGAGCATCAAATCATTATTTATACTACAACTAAACAAGGTAGTAAACTCCACAACTGGGAGGATGTCATTTAGGGAAAATAGAGGAAAGTGGAGTGATGGTGATTACGCATAAATGGAATCTAGTTAGACATGCAACTCTAGATGCAAATCCAACACAATAGTAATTCCCATGCATGCTCAATCATTAAGGTCCACTACAATGTGGTTATGTTCAATTGCATGAAGAATCTGTTTCCATCATCTTCCTCTAACTTGGAGTGATTCCTCAGCTGGATGTTATGGTGCATGCCCAACTAGTTGTCTCTTCCTCAACTTAGCACATTAAATCTGCATGGAAAATTTAGTATGCATAATAACTATACATCTATTACCACTCTAAGAATCATTCATTAATCACATGCAAAATCAATATAAATAACCCACATAGTATGCCAAATATCATTAAAGCTTGCAAAGATAGGATAATTCCAAATTTCAATGGTTTGAGGGAAACATTATGCAAATAACAACATTTAATCATCAAAGTTCATGATATCAACTAGCAAATAGACTATAGATTCTACCCAAAACTAGACCAAAAAATAGGCTCATCACTCCCCCCAACCTAGTGTTTTGCTAGTCCTCTAGCAGGGGAAGAGTTGTTCTTCTACTTGGTCAAGGCTCTGAAATTTGCAACTAAGAGTTGTCCAAAATTAGTGGCTACAATTCCTAAATCAAGATCCCAATAAAATCCTCCCAATCTATCAAACTTGTTCCATCTCTACCTCTTTGCAGCAATGTTAAACTAGTAAAATCTGAAGTTTGGCATGAGCCACATGAGCATGGGTGACTAGAAAGTCAGGGGAAGCCAAAGTTGCCCCTATGTTCTCCCAATCTCAATATACTTATAAATTCTTTTTAGTGTTGCAACATAATTGTGGATGGAATGAGGCTCAACCTATTTCATCTCATCAATTAAACTATTCCATATTTGTGACAAACATCTCCTCATGGTTTCCTCCTTTTTTGTTGTCTTTACCTCATGCTCGTTGTAAACTTCCTCAATCCAAGGCATAATCCTATTACCATAAGTTGATTTGAGTAGGATTCTATGCTATTATTTGTAAATATCCCTTGGGTTGCTTGATTCGGCTCTAATAGGAAGAGGGATATTAGACTCCAATTGCTTATAAGCACCATGTTGCTATCCCCAACTAATCTCATTTTGCACCCAAGACATGAATGCTCTCAATTGAACATAATCAACATACAACATCGAATTCCAATAATGGTCTTTTGTGATAGCATACTTATGCAAATAAAATTCACATAGAAAATTCTTCATTTTAGGGGAGGAAATCCTATAAGCATTGAAAAATTATATAGGGGTATCAATAGAAGGATTTAAACTTGAGAAAATTCTTGACATCTTAAAAGAGAGTTACTTCTCTTTCAAAAGCAGAACATAAACCCTTCGATGGGTCCTACATTATAGAATCTTTGGTGCCAAAGTTGCCATATCATCCACCCTCTGCTTCAGGGTGGAAATTTCTGCATTTTTATCCTCAATCTCTTCATCCTTCTTTCAAATTTCCTCCTTCAATTTTTGTTTTTATTTTTTCCATTCTTCCTCCCTTCTTTTTATTTCTTTCCATAAATTTAAAATTTCTCCATGTATTGTAAAACTAGGAGGATTATGAATTCCTACCAGTCCTTTTTGTTGATGGAGGCTCCTCATAAGACACTTTCTTCATGGACTCAGGCTATCTAATTATCTCTTGCTATAAGGGTGTTGTTTCTTCTTCCTTTTGTTGCAGGGAATCTTGTTCTTGCTATGGCTGCAGGAACTCTTGCTCTAGTTCTGGCTATTGTTGTAGGAGTTCTTGCTGTAGGACCTCTTGCTCATGCTATAGGAAGTCTTGATTTTCCTCCAATTCTTCTGCAATGTTAACAAGATCGACTAGTGTTATATTCGATGCTCTCCTAAATATGTCTTCTTATTCTTCAACATTCTCTTGCTCCATTGGAGCTTCAGGGTCCTCATGTGAGGTCTCACTAGGTTTAGGACTTTCCTATGGAGGTGTATGAATCATAGGCCCAACTAGTCTTGATTTCTTGGTAGGTCTCTCAGGGTAAACCCACAATAGTGGGTTACAATTTTTTGAACGAAGAATAATTAGAAATGCTCATCAAAAAATTTAAAATGGTTTACCCCTTCTAATGAAGGGGGTTCAAATGAACCAACCCCCTTCTAATGAGCCCCCCTTCTAATGAACCCTCCGCTCTTCTAATGAACTCCCCTCCCTTCTAATGAACCACCTTTTGCACCATATAAGGGGGGTTCGAATGAACCCCCTTCATTAGAAGGGGGGTTCTAATGAACCCCCTTCATTAGAAGGGGGGTTCTAATGAACCCCCTTTTTTCACATTCCCCTCCACCATTTAAAAATTTATGCATTTTTTTTACTATCGAAGCTTGGGAAGGAGGTGCAAATGGAGTCAACTTGATAAACCAAGTTGGATGATTGTAGTGATTGAAACATTCTTTCCAACAACTATAAATTTAATATATTTTGTTTTTATTTTATATTTTATTTTTTAGTTTTACTATACATAGGTTTTTCATTGAACGTCAAGTTTGATGAAAAATCATGGTGGAAAAATAGTAAATTTGAGGAAAAAAATTTGAAAAATATATATCCACTACATATTGATGTCCTCGTTCTAACAAAAAAAGAAAAATTGAATTTCAATACATACCAAAAAAGTTATGCAAGCCAAAGTGCACCTATGTCTAAATTATAAATGTTTTGACTTCAAAACTTAATTAAAAAAAAAAATTCAACAAAATGCTATGAAACAAAATGAAAGCCCTAGATACTTGTGTTACCAACCTAAATTCAAAAGAATTAGAGTTTTATCCTTTCTAGAAAAAATTTATTCGAGCCGAAGTACACACCACTTTTTAAAAATGTTGTTTAAATTTAAAAACTAGTTATCAAGGGAGACACAAAAAAATTACAATTTAATTTTTTTTTTTTAAAAAAATACATTTAAAATATATAGACAAAATCTCACAAATCACTAGTTTACATCATTTTCAAATTCCTAATAGTTTACCTACTATAAGTGTCAGAAAGTGAAGTTTTCTCTGAAAAATGTTGATTTCAATGTCAAGTTTGGCAAAAAAGTGTAACCCATTATTGTGGGATGACCCCTCACATTTTCCTTTGGCTACAAGATGAATAGTATCAACCTTCCTCTTCTTAGAACTTGGCACTTTTCTTTCTACAGGTTGTCTTAACCTTCCCTTTTCTCATTTCTACCTCTCTCTATTGTGCCCTAGTTTTCATCAGGGTTTCAAGTGGGATGTCATCATCAAAATCTTAGGAAGAGCTTTCTTTTTCTGAGTGCTTTTTTCCAGAAGAATTAATTTCTATGGTTTCTTCTGCTGCAAGAGGATTCACGCTAGAGCCAGCACTAGAGGTTGAAGCACTAGGAATGGATTTAGCCATGCTTACTCTCCTACTAGACCTATGGGATTGAGGAAAATCCCTAGGCTGCAAGTGCTCAGGTCTAATTTGATCAACATTTATAAACTCTTCCCAAGTCATCCCAAATACATCATGTAGAGAATTTTCAACTAACAATTTAATCAAGCAAAGGTGGGAAACATAATTATCCCTACCTTTTTGGGTCTCGACCACCATAATTGAGAGAAGATTGTACATGTTGGGAACATCCATCCTCCTTTCATGCCTCATGTGATTCAAAAGCTTGAAGTGGATAGAATGCAATTTTGACTGGCGACCCTCACAAGTGATTTATTTGATAACATACACAACTATCTACTTCCATGGCTTGGGCAGAGACATTCTCTTTGCACCCTATTTTTCTATACTCAATGGGGGGTTGTTTGGCTCTATAAACTTAGCCCTAGCTGATTTGGCATCTCTAGAAGGAGGATAGTTTTCACCATTAGCTAGTAACCCTATGGCCTCTGCAATTCTTTCCTCTATTGCCACAATTTCCAACCCTTTTACGTGGCTTTTCCTTTTGAAAATGTCTGGGAAAAATCAAGGGAAATGCTTTGATCAAAGCCATCTAGCTTCAAGAAGTAATCTAATCATCCACAATTTCTAAATTCTACTAGGCACTATGCATCCTATAGTAAAATATCATGCACTGTGGGTTAATTTCAAATTAACCCACCTCTCATTGTCTGTAATAAAAAAAATGATCTACAACTTCTTTCTTGCAATTTTCATCTAAAAATCAAATGCACTTTCCTATAGTATCTGCTAAATTCCAATACCAACTTACTAAATTTCTAGTGCCAGTGTCGACTAAATTTCATTTCTTTTGTTTCTCCTTCTTTCTTGCAACTAAATATTATGATAGGGAAATAATTGCAAGAAAAGGAGTGACAAAGGGAAGTTACGATAAGAAGAAATGGTGGCTGCAATTATTGTCACTTCACACATGCAAGTCATCCTCTCACTCAGATTTCAAATCAACTTATTTTAAAATTTTTGATGTAGCCTAATATGATTTGACACATGGCCAATAAATTCACAAAATATTTGCATATTTTTCTTTTCCCTCTCCCCAACCTAAATTTGGACATGTGTTCGCACATGTGAGATGGGAGTGGTGATTGGCAAGTAATAATGGGATTTATGTGAATAACTATACTAATGTATAGTGATTAAATGAATGCACTTAAGAGATGATTAAAGATAATAATTAATGCACACATATCTGAATGTGTGGAAGATTTGTTGCAAAGATCATGAATAAAGTAACACTCACCTTTTTGGAGAATAAATTGAGCAATATATGAGGAAAAATGAGGTGAGGTGGAATGAAGTGATGGAAGAGAGAGAAAGGTGGTAATGGATGGGTGGATGGGTGGATGGATAAATAAATGGACTTCCACGTAAGGGAAAGTATTTATTATGAAAAGTACATACCTTAATTATCCAAAAGAAGGGACACTAGGTCCACTTCCTTCAGTTGCATGAAGCTATAGTGCTGAATGTTGGATGAATTGCTACAGGAACTCTTCTTTGGAAGCTGGCTTGTGGTATATTATGAGGCAATGACCATTGAAAAGTAATTTGAATCTGACAATGTCAATGGTAGTAAGCTAAAAAAACTCCATTAGGAAATACCTTAGCAACTTCATATGGTCCTAGCCACCTTGTATGTAATTTTTCTACATTGTCCTAGTATCTTAAATCATAGAGCAAGGCCCAATCTCCTGGTTTGAATTTCTTGTCTCTAATAAATTTTTCATACCACTTGATCCTCTGATTCTACACTACTTTTGTATGTTGCAAGGTTTATCTTCTTATCTCATCCAAAGCATTTAGCTATAGGATTCTTTCTCTCAGTGCCTTAGAAATATTCATCCCCAAGTCTACTATAGTTCGCAAAGTCTTATGTTCAAATTCAACTAGAATCATAGTTGTCTTTCCATACAACTCAAATGGTGTGAAGCCTTAGTTGTTTTCTAGGCTATCCTATAGGCCCAAAAAACTTCTAGTAATATGTTTGTCCAATCCTTTCTTTGGACACTATTGTTTTAGTTAGAATGGCTTCAATTTCTTTATTGGTCACCTCTACTTGGCCATTAGCCTGGGGGTGATAAGGAGTAGACTTCTTGTTCCTTATATTGTACTCATTCACTAGTGATGCAACAAGAGTTTATGTGAATTGTGGAACTTGATTAGTCACTATTTCTCTTGGGACTCCATATCTTGTGAAAATATCTTCATAAATAAATTTTACAACCTTGTTTTCTCTTGCATGCTTCATAGCCTTAACTTCTACCCATTTTTCCACATAATCAGTACATACCAATATATAAGACTTACTATTTTATGGGGGGTCAATTGGTCCCACAAAATCCAATCCCCACTTGTCAAAAGGTGTGATTACTACCTAAGGGAAAAGTGGCATTTCATAGATCTGATTGGTCTACACATCCTTTGACATATATCACATTTTTTGGTATAACTTCCTGCATCCTTGTGGAGTGTTGGCCAATAATATCCTGTGTTCAAAATCTTCATTGTTGTCCTTTTGGTTGCAAATTTTCCTCCACATGGTTCATTGTGACATGCATGCAAGATGTCATATATCTCATCTTCTCTCACACATCTCCTCATGACATGGTCAAGTCCATTATAAAACAAACATCCAACAATCCAAGAGAAAGGAAAATATTTTTCAAATAATTTCCCTTTTCTCTTTTGGGGAGAAGTGAGAAGGAACTTTACCTATGACCAATTAATTGGTTATGTCAGCATACTGGGATGTTTGTACACTGAGAGAGAATATATTCTCATCAGGAAAAGAGTCATTTATGGGCTGATTGTCTTCTAATGTAGTTAGTCTTGAAAGAAAATATGCAACAACATTGGCCTTCCTTGGCTTATCCACAATGGTTATATCAAACTCCTACATCAACAATAACCATATTGCCAATCTACCTATGATCAAAGGTTTATTCATGAGATATATAATGGTTGCATGATTAGTTTGCACACATATTTGGTAGCCTATTATGTAATGTCTGAATTTGTTGTGTATAGATTATTGCTAACATCTCTTTCTCTGTCATTATATAATTGAATTCAACTCCTTGTAATTTTTTTCTAACAAAGTAAATAACATTTTCAATAACTTCCTCTTTCTATCCTAAGACTGCTCTTATGGAATAATTTGATACATAAGTGTGGATTTGGAAAGGAAGCTCCCAATTTGGTCCCTTGAATATAGGATCATGAGTCAAAGATGCCTTCAAGTCAGAAAATGCCTTATCACAAGCTTTAGTCCACTGAAATTTAGCATCGTTAGTGAGAATGGTATACAATGGTGCTGCTACCTTGCTAAAATATTTGAGGAAACACCTATAATATCCTGCATGACCCAAGAAACTTCTAAGAGATGTAGTGGCCAAGAACTACACCCTCTTGCATCACCATGAAATATTTTTCACTATTTAAGGACAAGTTTTGATCTTCACATCTTTGTAGGACTCTCTTGATATTTTCCAATGCTTGATCAAAATAAACACAATAAGTGGTGAAGTCATCCATATAGATTTCCATGCAATCATGAGAAATGTGTGAGAATATGCTAATGATTGCCCTATGGAAAGTTGTAGGTGCATTGCACAAGCCAAATGGGAGTACCAAATAGGCATAGGTCCCCCATGGATAGGTGAATGTGGTCTTCTCTTGGTCTTCTAGTGAAATTTGGATCTGGTTGTAGCCATTGAATCCATCTAGAAAAGAGAAGTATTGCTTTCCTACAAGTGTGTCCAAAACTTGATCAATGAAGGGTAAAGGAAAGTGATCCTTCTTGGTGGTAGCATTAAGTTCCCTATAATCAACAAAAACTTTCCATTTCCCTCATTTCTTGGGAACAATCACTAATGGAGACAACCACTGACTATCTGAAATGGGGTAGATAAATCCTGCATCTAATAATTTCTGCAATTGTCCTTTGACAATCTCTCTTAGTGAAGGGTTAATTCTTCTTTGTGGTTGTCTTACTAGAGTGCAAACATCTCTAATATAAATTATTTGTACAAATTTTAGGTTCTAGTCCCTTCATATTATGATAATCTCATACAAATGCATGTTGATGGACCCTTAATAGGTTCACTAATAATAATTGTTGTTCTTCATTCAATTTACTATTAACATTCATATATCTTCCCTTTCACACCTAGACTTGTGTAGTTAACTCTATCATGGTTGCTTCATTAATACAATGTACATTTAGTTCATATGGTAGAAATATATGAAACACTTATTTTTGTAGGAAGTCTGTCTACAGGAACAATGGTTGTAGGAAGAGTGGCTATAGGAAGATCGTCTGTAGGAAGAATGTCTGCAGGAACAGTGGATGCAGGAAGAGCAAGCAGAAGTGTCCTAACCAAAGTAGAATATGATGCTTCATTTACTTCATAATAGTTTTGAATGATGTTATCTAGCACTTTATCCTCATCTTGGAGATGCATGAAAGAGCTCCTACCTACCATGATAAGTTGTGCCATAGAATTAACTTCCTCGGCCTTTTCACCAACTTGTGGCCATACAAGATTATCTTCATCATAAGATGGATGAGCAGGTGGATAGAGAACAAAATTTTTAGTGGTCCTCCCATTTGAAATGGTCATGTCACCTGACTGACATCCAATGTATGAATCTATAATTGCTAACTAAGGCCTTCCAATAATGATGGGATACCCACCTAGTGTGGCCTTAGGAGAAAGAATCATAAAATATGTTGGGTATTCCCAAGAGTCTAGAACTACCAAAATATCATCCACTACACCATGAGGCTTGACAGTAGAGCTATCAACAAGTTACATGACAATAGGAGTAGATCTCATACTTGCAATGTTTAGTTATTGTAGGATGTATTTTTTCATTGCATTGATTGTTGCCCCTAAATCAATTAGAGCATTCTTCACTTGGATCCCATTTATGACAACTACTACCACAAGACTGCTTGGGTCATTATATTTGGGAATAGTCACTTTTCCTAGCATGATTTCAACTAGCTGGCCCACCACATGAACTATAGTTGGGTCTTTCTTTTTCCTACCTGGCTTCTTGAGACAAGCTTCTTTGATTTATTTTTCATAGATTGGAACATCCTTTATGGCTTGAAATAGGGGTATTTGAACACATATATGCTTCATTTGATCCAAGATATCAAAGGTAGTATCCTCCTTTTCTTATTTCTTCTTGGAAAATTCCAATCTCTAAGGAAATGGTGGTTCTTGTTTGGTTTGCTTGGCTTGGACTAGTTTAGGATTTTTAGGTGCATTTGGCTGAATATGATCATTCAAAGGCTCCTCCTCTTCCATAGGAAGCTTAGTAATGATGGGATTGGAAGGGGATGGTAGAGTGGTTCTTGAATGTAGGTGGATATCACTTACACTCACAACATATGCAAGGAATTGATTTGAATCAACAAAATATGTAGGTTGCTACTGTGGCTTTTTATTTTGATTGGGTGTGGGTTGAGCTAGTAGTTTTAGGTACATTTGAGCTTGGATTAATAGGTGGAGGCATTATAGTAGGTTGTTGGGGCTAAGAAGGTGGGTGCATGTAACTAGTTGTCTAAGTAGGCTATTGTTGTCCTCTCCATTGATTTTTTGCTGCCAATTTCTATTGGTGGTTGCCAGTACCCTTGAAATTGCTGCCACTTCCCCTGAAGTTCCTTCCACTAGGGTGGAGAACTATGATGACTCAGCCAAGAATTTGGAGGGTTACCCCAAGGTTGTGGTGGATATCCTCCATAACTAGTTGGCTATGGGGTCTACCATTGGTTACCAGATGAATAGGAGTTAAAATATGGTCCAACATAGGATAGTGGATCTGGTGGCATACCTTGTCTTGGAGCGCAAGGATTCCTTTGTGCAACATAGTAGACTTGGTCTTCTTCAATCTAAATTGGATTGAACTCAGGTGAAACCTTCTTATTTTCAATATTAGCTACCATCTTACATTTGCAGTCCTTCTTTTTCTGTAGTAGGGGCAATACTCTTTCAACATTGCCTATGCCTCCTCTTGCTTCTTCTTGGCTTGAAGTGTATCTAGTTGAGTAGCTAGATTGTTGATAATGTTCTGCATGAAGTCTGCCAGCAAATGAGTGATCTCCATTCTTGAAAATCCACTGATAGTTGACTTACCCATGGAAGACTGATAAGCTCTCCCTTTATTTGAAGCTTCCCTAGAGTTATTCTGGCATATTTTCTTGATATCCTCCCAAGGAACTTGAGAGATATCTCCTCCTTCCATGAGTTCCAAGGCATCAGTGCAACTGTCATTGATTCCTCTTAGGAAAAGAAACTTTTATGAGTCCTCATTAAGTGCATGGTGTGGGGACTTTTACAGGAAAAACAAGGACCTTGCAATGTAATCTTCAGGCTCTCATCTTCCTTTTGCTACATATTGAAAATGTCACCTCCTCTCATGTCACTTCCCTTGCAATATTCCTTGTATTTTTCAAGGAATTTTGTCTTCATGTCTTCCCAAGTTTCCACAGTATCTCTATCTAGGCTCATGAGCCATCTTAATCTAGCCTCTTTTAGAGTGGTAGGAAATAGCTTAAGCCTATGGGCATCAGTAGTATAATCATAACTCTTGCAGAGCATGTCAAAATAAAATATGAAGGTATTAGGATCTTTTATGACAACTCCATAAAAATTTGGGAGTGCTAAGGTAGGAATGTTCTTGATGTTGTCAACTTCATTCTGATGGGGAAAGGAAAATATGGTTGGTTAGGTTTGTTCCTATTTGCATCACCCATGTCTACTTGATGTTCCAAAGCAAAAGGGTTCTCAAGATGATTTTGATCTTCAGAGGAGACTTCAGAATTAGTTAGATCAGGATATGCATCAGCAGAGGGTTGTGGATCTTCTTCTTCTTCTTCTGGTAGGTTTTGATATTCAACTAGCTGGAGTGGATTAGGATTGTTAGGAAGGAATCTCCCATAAGAATCCCTTCTTCGTTTATGCATGTGGTATCACTTACTATCAGTCATCTCACACAAAAACTTGGTAAAGAATAGGGGGTTCATTACTTCCTAAATGGGGACATACTAAGAACAAATTCCAAAAAAATTACAGCAAGGAAAAATACTAATGACTCCAAAAGACTCCCTAGCTTGACACCATCCTCAACAATGGTGACAAAAATGTTGGCCTCCTACAATGATTTTCATAACCGAGCCTTTACAACCATGACTCAAAGATTGGACATCTAACCTGAATAGCTATTTGAATCATCATGAAGGTGCATTTAACTTGTCCACCCAGGGACATGAACTTGAAATGGGTTAGCATAGTATATGCACTAGGAACTCAAAGTAGCCATTGCATTCTACAGCTAAGAAACACAATACTGAAAGTAAATTACTTGAAAGGGAAAGAGACAAATGTTGAATATCAATCAATGACTATGCTAAGCTAAAATGTATAATAGGAATAAAAATTTGAGCAATGAATAGGACACTATTCTATCTACTTTGGCTATAGGAATAGTCACAGATTGGAATTCTAGTGGTTATAGGAACCTTCAGTGCCAAATTTCTAACTAAGTACTAAATAGAAAGTAATACAAAAATAATGCTAAACTAATAATATGGATTACTCACAAAGTGGTCCCCCTTGGATAGTTATCATCTAAACTAATAAGAACTAAAATTATTGAACTCAAAACTTTATTTTATTCACTGTAAATCATGCATACAAGAGAGTAATTTAATTGTATCACTGAAACTGGAGAATGAGAGTACAATATAAAATTGTGCAACTCCTGAAGAAGGAGCATCAAATAATTATTTATACTACAACTAAACAAGATAGTCAACTCTAGGACTGGGAGGATGCCATTTAGGGAAAAAAGGAAAAACTAGAGCCATGGTAGTTATGTGTGGATGGAATCTGGTCAGACATGCAAGTCCAGACATAGATCTAGCACAGTAGTAACACCCATGCATGCTCAATCATTAAGGTCCACTACAAGGCAGTTACGTTTAGTTGCATGAAGAATCTTTTTCCATCAGCTACCTTTGACTTGGAGTGTTTCCTCAGCTAGATGTTATGGTGCATTCCTAGCTGGCAGTGTCTTCCTCAACTTAGCACATTAAATCTACATGGAAAATTCAGTATGCATAATAATTGTACATCTATAACCACTCTAAGAATCATTCATTAATCATATGCAAAATCAATATAAATAACCCACATAGTATGTCAAATATCATTAAAGATTGGAGAGGTAGGATAATGTCAAATGTCAATGGTTTGAGGGAAACATTATGCAAATACCAACATTTAATCATCAATGTCTATGACATCAACCAAAAAATAGACTATAGATTATACCTAAAACTAGACCAAAAACTAGGCTCATCAAAAAGCATACTTCCTTTCTTTCGTCAACTTCAAATTCTCGAGCAACTATTGTCGGAGAAGCTCACATAAGTCATAGTCTACACCATTTACTACCATATTAGAACTTGTATATATAAATGTGGCTGAAACATAGTTCTCTCTATTTGTGAAGTAAAATTTGTGACCAATCATGATAGCAGCATACTTCATAGTTGGATTAGTGTTGAACTTTGTCCCTAAAGCTCTCTTGTCATATGTCACTCCTGTGAGTTCCATTACTACCTCATTCTTCATGGCTTTCAATATAGGTACATGTCCTTTATCCTTGAGGTCAATAATAGCCCTAATTGCCTCCTTAGTTATCGAGTGAGGTCAATCAGTCCACAAGAATTTATCATGTATTTTGGTTAGGACTGATTTCACAAATCCATCATCAACCATGAAACTAAAGTTGGGAAAGTTGTTCCATCTATCCAACCTCTTTGCAACTAGGTTTGAGTATTCACTTTTTACTAAGAAACTATCACCAGTGAGCTCATTCTACCAAATGTTGATCTTTTTTTGTGATTGAACTCCTCAGTCCTTACTTGAATATACATTCTTGTGTCCTCAGTCGGAATAACCCCATGAGAGATTGATGAGAAGGTGCCCATAGGGTCATATTCAAAAACCTTCAAGGAATATTTCCTATAGGATGTTCCAATTATTTCTGACACTTTAACAACTATAGGGGTTTCCATTCTTCCACTTTAAAATTAAAACAACTCAAAGAACACAAACCCACAACTTCACAAAAAAGTGAAATGGGTATGTGTAGGATCATGATGGGCCAAAAAGTGGCAATATGATGGGTATGTGGCTTACGACTTTTTTTTTACCCAAAATTGATGAAATGAAAAGGGTTTTTAAAGGAGATTCTCAACTTTCCACTAATATAAATTATGTTTTACATTGAATTTAATAAATAATTATTATTCATTTTCTATTTAAATTATGACTAAAGTCTTGATTGATAGGTTGATTGAAAAATATCTATAGCTTTCAAATAGTATCCAATTTTTTGAATCTAAAACATGTGTCACATTCTATGCTTCAAATACTATAATATTTTAAAAAATAATAATAATTTTTCCATTAAGTTTTGACCAATTTAAGGTGGTTAGACATATGAGTTTTATAATTTTTAAAAATTGTAATAAAAAATTCACAATTAATTATTTACTTAGAAAATAATAATAAAAATAATATGCATCACACCGACATGATTCCTCTACTTATATGTAAAATCTTATAATTTTTTTATCATTTTATTATGGTTAGGGTGGTCACAGACACCTACTTTTTTCCTAAAATTTAAATGCATTGAAATTTCAAATTTTCACCAAATAGTTTTTTAAAATAAACCTAGTAGTTTAGAAACTACATTCAATTTTTTATAGATTCTATTATTACATATTTTTGAAATAATATAGATAACTTATTCAATTTTTACGTCAAGTTGCCTAACTCTTATTTTTTTGAATTTTTTTCCACTTAAGGGCCTATTTTTTCCATGATGATCCTACACATACCCAAATACCTCTTTCTTCATGAAGAACCAGTACTAGGGTTTGCATGGCTCGAACTCCAAATCACTTCAAGAACACTCCAAAAAGCTCTTTTATTTCTTCAAATGCATGAGTGATTAAAATTCCTTACATATTTTCTTTATAAAATAATGATCCACCCTAATCCGCATTAAATACGACATATTTGAAAAAGCTTCTAAAAAATTCTCTTCTCTACTTAGAAAAACCCTAATTCACTCCACAAAATATCATGTCTTCATATTTCTTTCCAGTTCCACTCCCATAACCTCTGGCTAATCATTTTCTACAACATATCTTCGTGCCAAGGACTAACATGCCAAACATCAAAGGGGCTCAAGTGATTTTCTGTCAAAGCTCCCCCTAAGACCCTGCTAGGTCTAATTCCCAGAGGAATTGTCTTTATTAGATGAGGGCACATATATGTCTATCATCTCAGTCTCTTCTTTCTTCCTCCAAATCTTATTCATTTGTTACTTAATATCATCTTTGTCAACCTGTAGGTTCATTCTTTTCTACCAAATTGGTCTACTTACCCTTTTTGCTTCTACAAACTCCTAAGATATGTCCTGGTTTGTTGTAATTATAGCAGATAACATTTCTCTGATTAGTATGACATCCACTAACTCTTGTTCTGCACTGATTATATTTATGTCCATACTTGTTGCAAGTATAATAGTAGCCATTAAAGGATTGATTAACTCTTCCTCCATTAAACTGATTCATCATCAAGGTTCTACATTCACTAGCCCTATGTCCAATTCTTCTGCATGCAAAACATTGGCCAGAGAAGGAACTAGGAAATTGATTCATCCTACTCCTATATTTTGTTGCCATGTGACCAAATTTGTTCCATGAAAAAAAAGTGCCATTAAAGGATGGATACCTTTGTGCATTAGGCTATCTCATAGGGGGTCTCCTAGCAAAGATCCTTGAATTTCCTTTCTACTTTCCTTTATTTTGAGTCTTCTGGTTGTCATTAGAGTTTTCAGCTCCTTCGATTCCCAAGCCACCTTTGTCTTGACATGGTTTCTGCCTTGAAATCAATTTTTCAAGCTTGTCTAAGATAGATTTGAATTTTTTTTCACATAGTTTCACTTTCTCCAGATCTACTTTCAAATTCACCACTTCTTATTTAGCTTAGTGCACTCATTAGAATTACTTTGTACCAATTTTTTCAAACATTCTTTAATTATTTTCTTCTCTTCTACTTACACCTTCAAACTAATAATTTCATCATTAGCCTGCTTCAACTAATGAGTTACTTCCCTATGAATTTATTTGTGTTGGATGTTGTAGCTATGTTGTTGATATGTGGCTATCATTGATGTCAACACTATTGGCCTTGAAGATATTAGAAGTTGTATATGTTAAGGATATTGAGAAAATTGTAATGAAATAAGTTGTAGGTTGTTAGTGGTGAAGTGTAGTTCATTCTATTGGTTAGCCCAATACGTTGATGATTAGTGGTTTTGGATTAAAGGATTTCTTGTCGAGTATATCTAGTTTATCCATGTCAAGTTTCAAAGATTCGTGTGAAGATTTGATCCAATTATGAGGAGTTGTGTTCTATTAGTTTTACTATTGCTTCAGTCGGTGTTCTTGAATGAAGATGATGTGATTTTAGTAAGTTTAGTTTTTGTGGATTCTTCTCTAGTGATTCATGATGTTTGTGGATGATTATAGATTTTTCTCTATCTATGTTGCACATCTGAATTAATCGTTGTGCTTGTGAGTAGAGATTTTCTCTTGTATGTTCATGTTTTTCATGTTCTTGGCCGAAAGGGTTTTTAGCTTGTTGTGGATCTTTGAGGAGTAATTATTTGAAGTTTTTTCATGTCCGATATTTCATTTTGGGTCTTCACTATGTTGTGGCAGACCTTGGTCAATTTGCATTGAAAATTATTTATTGTTTTGGATCAATAGTTTGTATTCATTTTATTATTTTGTTGAGGCCGACATGTAGTGATGTAATTTCTTGATGTAGATATATATAAGTGATTTTTTATTCCATTTGAAGGTGCGTGTGAGGTGCTTGCATATGATATTTTCTTATAATTTCCTAATGATTTGAAGGCAGAAGCAGAGTGTGAAGAAGAGTGAGCATAGTATGAAGAAGTGTTCATGTGCTTAACTGAAACTGTAATTAGGAATTAGCAGATGCTATTATCTCGTTTCAAAATCTTGTGTCCAGATGTAATCTTAATCCTTTTGTAAGATGGTAAGTCTTCCTTCTTGCAATTGAACAGTGAGCTCTAGACAATGTGCCTAAATGCATGTGCATTCCCCATTCACATTTCTTTATATTTTAATAGGGTATAATATTATGGACTAACCTCCACCATGGTTTTTACCCTAATAGGGTTTCCACATAAAAATATTGGTGTTATGTATGTTTCTAATTTGTTGTTGATTTATTCTTTCATGGTTATTGATCAAATCTAAGAATAAGGTTAATAAGTTTAATAAGTTTGAAATTCTGTGACAACTGATTTACCCCCCTCTCGATTGTCTTCCCTTGTGTTTCCAGCAATTTGTATTAGAGTAGGTTCCCTCGAAGAAGTTTAACAGCTTGAGGTGATTTGGAATTTCGACATACAAGAAGGATAGTCTAAGATTTGATGCAAAAGATTATTCTCTATGGAAAAATCGAATGGAGTGTCATCTAAGATGCATTAGTGAACCCTACTAGAAAATTACAAAGAATAGGTATATCATTCCACAAAATGGTCCTTCTATTGTAGATGAGATTAAGGAATCCGAGTACAATATTAGGGCTAAGGAAGCATTGTTGAGTGCTCTGACTGATTCTGAGATGACAAATGTTATGGATCTAATGACTACTTATGATATTTGGAAAAAGTTGGAAACTTTGTATGAAGGCAATACTAATGTGAATATTGCTAAGTTGCAAATTCTCAAAGGGAAATATGAAATGTTGAGAATGGGTGATGATGATAACATTATTTCTTTCATGCAAAGAGTGAATGAACTTGTGTGCGGTATTAGATGTGTTGGTGGAAAATTGGAAGAATTAGAGATTGTTGCTAAAGTTCTTAGATCCTATCCTACTACATACAAAGTCAAAGCTACTACTATTGAGGAGATGTGGACTATAACAAATGTAACAAGAGACATGTTGATTGGTAAGCTTACTACTTTTGAGTTGAGTGAGTTTGGTGATGCTCTTCCTAAGATATAATCTACATTCAAAGCTACTACCTCTGGAAGAGATAAACACAGATATGATCTGGGAGAAATTTCTTCTCGGAAGATATTCAAGTATGAGGAGGAAATGAGAGAGATTGAAGAAGAGGAGAGAAAATTAGAGGATCTTGAAGCACTTATTGTCAAAAGGAAGCTAGAGGAGAAGGTTAGTATAAAGGTAAATTGACTATTAATTTTTTTTCTTGCAACAAGATAGGTCATTTTGATTCAAGGTATCCAAAAAGAGTTCCTAAGCCAAGACCTAACAAGCCTAGATTCTAAAGAAAGTGTTATTATGTTGTTGATGAAGGTGTGACAAATGATGAATCTGATAAAGGGAATGCAAGTGAATATGAATGGGTATTTATTTCTATCAAGGAAAATGATTTAGCCCCTACTAAATCTATTAGTTTCTCAAATATGGAGAAAGCCCTAGCTACTCGTGTTGAGGAAAAAGATGAATGGGTGATTGACAGTGGATGCTCTCATCACATGATAGACCTGTCATAAAAGTAAGTTTGTGAGCTTGGAAAAGTATCATGGTGGTGTTGTAAGATTTGGTGATGACAAAGTTGGTGCAATTTGTGGTAGAGGATGTATTTCTCTTGATGGTAAGAATAATACTGATGATGTTTTATATGTGGAAGGTTTGAAGCATAATCTCTTGAGTGTTGGAAATATGGTTGAAAAGGGATACAATCTTCAATTCAAGAATCTAAAGTGTAGAATATTAGGGAGTTTAGTTAATGCGATTACTTTAGGTACAAAAAAAAAAGGTAATATATTTTAGTTGAATGCTATAGGTAAAATTTGTTTGATTGCTCAAGTTGATGAAAGTTGGTTGTGGCATAGGAGAATGTGTCATGTAAACTTTGACAATATTATCAAGATAAGTTCTACTCAAGTAGTGAGAGATCTTCCTAAGTTGGTAAATCCTACTAATACTATATGCAATGAATGTTAGTTAGGGAAGCAGACTAGAATTTCATTTTGGAGCAAACAACATTGTTCAAATGAAGTGTTGGAGCTTGTTCACACTGATTTGTGTGGCCCTTCTAGAATCATAAGTTTACAAGGAGACAGGTACTTCATGTTACTTATTGTTGATTACTCTAGATTGATGTGGGTTACGTTCTTAAGGGAAAAATCTGAAGCTCTAGAGAAATTAAATATTTTTAAGGCTATGGTTGAGACAGAGATAGGTCTAAAGATTAAATGTTTGAGATCAAGAT
Organism: Sequoia sempervirens; assembly: GCA_007258455.2. NCBI lineage: Eukaryota > Viridiplantae > Streptophyta > Pinopsida > Cupressales > Cupressaceae > Sequoia > Sequoia sempervirens. Next base: position 9,189,301 of record VDFB02000363.1, on the reverse strand, counting down.
AGAGGTGGGGAATTCACTTCCCATGAGTTTAATTCTTTTTGTGAAGTGCATGGGATAAAGAGACAATTATTTTCCCCATAGACCCCTCAACAAAATAGAGTTGTGGAAAGGAATAACATGGCAATTCAAGATGTTTCTATGACTATGATGCTAGAAGGAAATGCTCCTCATATCTATTAGAGAGAAGCTGTGAGTACTATTGTTTTCATCCTCAACCAGATAAAAGTTAAAGGTGATACTAGTATGACCCCTTTTGAGCTATGGTTTGGTCATAATCCTACTATTAGATATTTTGAAATATTTGGTAGTAAATGGTATATCAAAAGAGATGAAGAGATAAGAAAATTTGATGCTAGAAGTGATGAAGGAATCTTGGTTATTCTACTAAGAGAAATGCCTACTGGTGCTACAATAAGTGATTGAGGAAAGTAGTTGAAAGTGCAAATGTCAAGGTTGATGAAGACATAGATAGACCATATAGAACCTATGAATATGATTCAAATGATCAGAATAACATTTCAATCTCAAGAAAGAAAGCTCATACTCAAATCAAGTTAGATCAATACGGTGAATCAAGAAAATCAAGAGGAAGGAACTAGTGAAACTATAGAAGAGAGATCACAAGAGACAAAAGTTCAAGAAAATCCTAAGACTCCAAGGTATGTAACAATAAATAATAAAAAAGATCAGATTATAGGTGATAAGAAAAAAAGTGTTCAGACTAGGAGAAAAATTGCAGAAGAATATTGTTTGATTTCAAAGACTGAGCCTAATAGTGTGAATGAAGCATGCAAAGATGAAAATTGGGTAGAAGAAATGAAAGAAGAACTAAAAAAAATTGAGAAGAATAATACATGGATTCTTGTTCCCAGACCTAAGGAAAAAAATGTAATTGGACCTAAATGGGTCTTTAGAAACAAACTAAATGAGCAAGGTGAATTTGTTAGAAACAAAGCAATATTGGTGTGTAAAGGATATTCTTAGATGGAAGGAATTGAATTTGAAGAAAAAATTTCCCCTATTGCTAGGATTGAAGCTATGAGACTATTTCTTGCTTATGTTGCTTACAAAAACTACAAGGTTTATCAGATGCATATCAAGTCATCATTTCTAATTGGTGAATTGAAAGAAGTGTATGTTGGGCAACCTGATGGATTTCAATTGACTAATCATGGAGATTTGGTTTGTCTATTGAAGAAAGAATTGTATGGACTTAAGCAAGCCCCAAGAGCACTGGTATGCTAGATTGGAAAAGTATTTGTTAAAGCTTGGATTCAATAAAGGTATTACTAATAATAATTTGTAATACAAGATTGATGATGATAAAGATTTGATTGTTGAAGTCTTTATTGATGATATCATTTTTGGAGATGATAGTTTGTGCATAAATTTTGTTGATGAGATGCAAAATGAGTTTGAGATGTCTATGATTGGTGAGATGAAATTCTTTCCGGGATCACAAATTACTCAGCTAGATAAAGGGATCTTTATATATTAGTTGAAGTATGTGAGATAATTTCTAAAGAATTTTACTATGGTAGATTCAAATCTAGTTGGTACACCTATGGTGACTGGATGCAAGTTGACACAAGATGATGATCCTCTGAAAGAAAATCAAACTAGATATAGATTGATGATTGGTATATTTCTCTATTTGACTCAAACTAGACCTGATATCTTGAATGTTGTATGCATTTTTGCAATATTTCAAGCGAATCCTAAGGAATCTCATGTTACTGTTGTGAATATTAGTTTTAGATAGTTTAACGGGATAGTTGATTTTGGCCTGTGGTATCCTAAAGATGATGACCTTACTCCAAGTGCTTTTACTAATGTTCATTGGGTAGGTGATGTGAATGACAAAAAGAGTACTAGTGGTTGTGCATTTTTCTTGGGTAAGAAGTTGATTTCATGGTTAAGGAAGAAGTAGAATGCCATTTCTTTATCTACTATAGAGGTAGAATAAATTTATGTTTCTAACAATTGTACTCAAGTATTGTGGATGAAGAAGATGTTGAAAGATATCAAAGTTGTTGTTGATGGTGTTTTTTGCATAGCAACATCTCAGACAAGATACAAGTATCCTATCTCTCTTGAAAGGTAAATCTATTCCATCAAGCCTCAAGAGATAACCCCAAGGTCTCTAATGTTAGGTCTTGATAATGTGAAAACAACTCAGTGATAAATGTGAAAATGTTGGTAATCACAAAGGGGCCTTACAAATGAACAATGTTGGATCATTGAAACCTATCAGATTTTGCAATATGTTGATACTTTGAATCCTAAATCTAACCCAAATAACAAAATAAATAGAAAAAGATAAGGGTTTAAGAGAGATTTCTAAGATTAAAACTACTTCTAAGATCAACAATGCAAATGGAAGACACTTGAAATGGACCAATCCCTCAAAACTAATTCTTGTTTAACCCAGATTTTATCTGCAATCCAACAAGAATAGTGCAATCTTCCAAGGAATTAAAGATTTTAAAATCATGAACATTCATTCAAACCAACTTGTTTACAATTGAAATGAATAACATTCACAATTGAACTAAGCACAAAATATTAGGTCCAAGCTAACTTTACACTACAACTCACAATTAGCTAGTTGCAAAAAGTATGGACCAAGGAATGCTACAAACACCTCAAGCATCAAACCATGAACACCATTAAATCATATCTAACCTTAAATCTAACATATATCAAATAGATTTAAGAAATCTTAAAAGCTAGAATAACAAGAACCATGCAAGATAAATCAACACAAGAGAGATCACCAAAGAAAAATGTCTTCAATTCTATTGAATCATCTAATAATAGTAACAATTCCAGTATTCTATGTTACAACACTTTGCTTTAGAAATTAACTCCTAGCCCTAACCTTTTCTCTATGACTTTCTTTAAATTCTAACCCTCTTCTAACTAGCCTTTACAAATGAAGAAAAATTCCATACTTATAGAGATTCATGATATGTCAACCCAATTAGGGTTACAAAGATAATTGGCCACAAACAAGTTAGCCTAGAAAGCTTCTAGAATAAAACAATATTTTTGCATTAAATGCTTGAGTTTCTTCTAGGTTAGCCTGGGTTGTCCAATGTAGCTCGGTCCAATGCATGTAGGAAATGAAAGGAGAGATAATGGGAAGCACAAATTTCAATGCAATCATTCAATAGTTGGCCCCTTGTCTTTATCTTGACCCATTTTATCCTATATCTTAAGGAAAATCCCCTCTAGGTTGGCCAAAGGTGGAGTAGTTAACACTTTTAAACCTTCTCTCAATGGATTTAATCTCCTCCCTTGCTTCTTTGACAACCTTATCCCATTCCACCTTGAGATCCTGTTATTTCTCCATGACAACAATATAGGTGGATGCATCATCTAAATGGTGGCATGTGAATGGACTATCATCAATTGGGGCATAAATTTCATGCCACCACTTCCTTAATTTCTCTAGGGTCAAATGATTTGGTGCAAAATTCTTCCTCCCAGTCATGATCTCAAAGAATGAAATATATTTATTGTCGATATTATTCAAAGCATTTCCTACATGTTGTCCTTGCTTATGGATTCTCTTCAAAAAGAATTTTAATCTACAGTGACTCATAGCACTCCCAAGGTTCTGAAACTTATGAGGAAGGAAAGATTCCATCACTCGCTAATCTTTCTTCAGTATAATCCATGATGGTATTTTTTTTATGCAAGAGAAGGTCTACATTAGTTTTTTCCTACCCCAACACCTTGCTTTGATTTGGATCCATCAAATCTTAATTTTGAACAACCAACAGTTCCATATCTTTTCATTGTACCTTTTGCATGGTTATTGCTTGATTGCTCTTTGAAAGGAACCACCTTCTTTCCTTTGGGATCATCTTGAGTTTCTTGTATGTTAATTCTAACTACTGGGCAAGGGCTAACCAAGATGATGGTAGAGATGGGTCTTGACCTTATAGCTCAACACTACCACCTCCAAGATGCATCCCCAAGAGGTTGGTATGATGATATTATTTACTATATTTTAAATCAACAATGTCCTGGACATCTTAATTCAGTACAAAGGAGAGCTTTGCATTTGAAAAGTGATAGTTTTATGATGAAAGGAGCTATTTTATACAAGAAAAATCATAAGGGTGTCTACTTGAGGTGCTTAGGAAAAGAAGAAGCTGAAAGAGTAATGGCAGAGTTTCATGATAGATACAATATAGGCCATGGATCTGCACCCTCTAAAAAAAATTAGATTATGAGGGTTGGTTATTATTGGCCCACATTGTTCAAAGATTCCCACAACCATGTAAGAATTTTTCATGTGTGCCAGACTATATCAAGTAGAGAGAAGTATGAAACTCTTCCACTTCAACCAGTTATAGAGGTAAAGTCATTTGCACAGTGGGCATTGGACTTCATAGGTCCAATCAATCTACCTTCTTCTGTAGGCCATAGGTATTTTCTTACTATCACTAACTATTTCACCATGTGGACTGAGGCTCTTGCATGCAAACAATGTACTTCTCAAGTGGTAATCAATTTCATTGAATAAGGTATTATTAATTGCTTTGGGTGTCCATTGGCTTTAGTTTGTGATAATGGTCCTCCATTTGCATCACTTAAATTTTCTAACTAGGCCTTTGATCATGGAATCATTATAAATTTTGAATCTAATTATTACACACAAGGAAATGGTTTAGCTAATTCTTCCAATAAGAACCTTTTAACAGTCATCTGCAAGCTATTAGAAAAGAATCCCAAGGATTGGCACACTCAACTTAGATTTTCTCTTTGGGAAAACTGCACAAGACATAAGACCTCCTTAGGGACCTCTCCTTATCACCTTGTGTATGGTTTGGAACCTATATTTCCCATATAATTAAAAATCCCCACTTTACAATTTATTAATTAATATTATGATGAAGGGGACAAGCGTGAAGCCTACCTAGCTGAACTATTACACCTTCAAGAAAGATGAGATAAAGCTTTAGAAATTTTTTCCAAACATCAAGGTGTGGTTAAGAGACGGTTCAATAGAAGAGCCAAGGTAAGAGCCTTTAGAATCTTTGACTTGGTTCTCTACTCGGATAAAGAACATTATCAAAAAGAGGATCATGGAAAATTTGATAAACTTTGGCTCAACCCTTATTAGATTTCAGACATTCTAGGAGATAATGCTTTTCACTTGAAAATTCTCACTGGAGAGGATATCCCACTACCTGTCAATGGGTTTTATTTGAAGTGTTACTTCTAATCTTGAATTTTTTACAGCTCTTTCCTTGTAAATAAGTAGATTATGTTTCCTTTATTTTGTTCTGTTTCTACTTTGGTTAGAATAGGTTTCTCTTTTTCTTTGCTTTGTTTTTTTTCTTCTTTTGGTTAGTTTAGGTTTGCTTTGGTTAGGGTTGGTTGTTTTTTCTTTGCTCTTTCTTTTAGTTTTATGCTCTCTCTGGGGCTTGTTGCACCTACATGGCAACCATTATGTTATCTGGGTTTGTTCTGAATATTTCTTTTACAAACTTCAATCATCCTTCTAGAGTCAGTTGGTGAAAGTCCTTTATTTAGTGTCATATGTATTCAATGTTTTGAGTAGATGAGCCATGGGATTAAGATAAATCTAGAATGTATTTGGGTCTCATATTTGTACACAGATCTTAAAAAATCCCAAGGTTGCATATAGTCTTTATCAAGTCTAGTCAGGTCAAAAATCTTATATTCTACTTCAGCACCACTATTGTTCTCAGCCCTAAGTGTGAGCTTTATTGCTTACAAGGTGAAAGGGAAAGTTTAAGAGATTTTAAAAGAATATCAAAAGAAAAGGAAAAGAGAATATTGAAAATAAAAAGAAATATTCACCTCATCAGGAGTATCCTAGTATCTCTATCAGGGCTATGGATGCCTGGATGGTAGTAGAGCTATGCTTGGGAGGACCACAGTGATAACCTTGTTGGGGCTATGGACACCTGACTGGTTGCAAGGCTCTATCTAGGATGATTTTGGAGCTAGAATATTTACGTAGCCTGGTTAGACCAAGTTTGGTCCTTATTGCAACTAAGGAAAGGGAAATGAATGCATGTTCACACACTTCGACCCTGGTACAAGAAAGGTTTGCTTGCCTATGGATTTGAAACTCTATTAAATGGGTGACTTGATGCAAGGACTGAAACCAAATATTTTGGGTTCTTGATTCTAATTTTTCATAGAAATGCTCTAGAGCATTTCCCCAGTAGGAGTCACCATTTGTTGGGCAATTTTTGCACACACGTCCCACTGAAAGAAGGGACCCTCTCTTGCTTTGGTCCTTTTTTCTTTTGATCCTTTGATTATGAAATTTGGTTGCTTTGAAATGTGCTTGAATATTTATTCTACTCATGGGATGATCCCTTGAAGGTATTCATTGAAAATCCTAAGTTTTGAGATGATTTTTGGGTTTTCACTGGTTTCAAGAATTTCCTTGGGCAAAATTCCCCGATTTCCATCCATGCCTTAGATACCCAACAAGGACTGCTTTGCATTGTGCTTTAGAGATTTTTGCTCTTCACAAAATTTTGTGTCCATTGGAAATCCCTAAAATTCCATTAGGCCCTCAGATCCCCAAATTTCCTTCACCTCCTTGGATTCTTGAAACTTGTCTTGGGTTGTCTTTTCACTGCATTTATATTTTATGTATGAATTTTGTAGCTCATATTTAATGAAATTTTGGGGGGAATTTTATGCTAAAAATTGGTGTCATTTAATTTGATTTGAATTTGGAAGAGCTTAATCCTTGAGTGTTGTGTGTGAATTTGGTGTTTGAGCTTTAAATTACTGATTTTGCTGGCATTTTTTTATGTCATTTGCATCTACTTGAGATTGGAGATTGTTGCCTATCGCTGCCCTCTTGAATTTTTTTTCATCGATGGTATGTACATAGTACTTTAGCATTTGATTGAAAAGTATGAATGATTTTTTGATTTCCTGGGCATTTCTTGAGTCTGGGTTTGGTGTGCTTGAAGATCTATGTTTAAAACTAGGGTTTCCCATGGTTCTTTTGACATCTCTCCTGAGTATCAAGGTTGCCATCCCCCATTTTTCTCACAATATAACTATTCCAATCCTTGCTTGGTTTCCCCCTCCTTGGGCTTGGTATTGCACATAGTGTTGATTTGGATTGATCGATCTAGGGTTTTGTGTGATTGATAGATTAACCATCCAACTACAAATTTTAGTTATCACTTCCCACTTGTATTTGATTGGTTGCTTCTCTTTGGTAGTTTGAAAGAGTTGATTCAATCTTAATTCAATAATTGAATGTATCAAACCTTTTATTATTACTCATGGTGGAACCCTAGGATTGCTTGTTCTAAATTTCTTGCTACATATCGATTGAGCTAGGTTTAAGTGAATCATAGGTTTCAATTGTGATTGAATGATGTGGGGCAACCACAAAGTCTAAACCAAGTCCCAAATTAATGATCATTTGATCAAATTGGCAAAGTTGTGACGAGTTGGAAATTTTGGGATTTTGAGTGCTTTGCGGAATTCCTCCATCTTAGAAAATCCTCAAATTTCCATCACCCCATCATTTTCCCAAAAATGCACGTAAATGTGAAAGTCATGCTAACTTCACTGATTTTCATCCCTGATGGAATCCCCAAAAACCTACCAAACATGAATATTTGAAGAAATATATGGATTAATGTTGAATGATTTTAGTGCCTTATGCTTTCTTGAGTTATGATTTTGATTGAGTAACTTTTAAGTGATAATTGTGCCTTCATCACTAAATTCTATCTGGCTCAAAAATCCTTGAATTTCCTTCCTGGCTTGATTTCCACGAAGGGGCAAAAATCATAAACATTTAAGGAAGTGTGATTTATAATATTTTAAGGTATTTTAATCATTGTGTGGACTTGTTTGAATGATGAATATGTTATTTGCAATGGGCTAACCTTGATCCTCATGCTGCAATGGAAATTTATTGTTATCTTTTGTTGAGTGCAAGTTGAATCAAGCAAGGCAATTGCTAGCAAGGCCAAGGGAAAACAAATGGATCTTGGAATTGAGGGATCCTCCATCTTAGAAGATGAAAGGATCAAATTGGATACAAAGAGAAGGATTCCTAATAGCAAGCTAGCTTTCATTTGGTTAGAAGTGACTAACAAAAATGTGGGAAGATGGGACTATGAGGATTTCAAGGAAAGAATGGCAGTGAAGGACCCTCCTCAATTGTCAAGAAGATTGGTAAGCTCTAGGTTAGATCACGTGGCTAGATTTCTGGTGTAGGAGCACCTAGGCAACATCAAGTAACACTAGGCAAATTTGGAAGCCTAGCATGAAATTTTGAAACTTTATTACTCCAAGGTCATGTTGACCATTTAGTTAGCTTTTGTTGTTTTTGAATAAATCTTGATCTGTTGTGATCAGTGTAATAGGAGGTGAAAGGATTAGATGAGTGTAGTTGCTCATTTGGCTTAGGTTGCCAACATTTGGGAAAAGTTGGGAAACACAGTGGTTTTTTCAACTTTTGCTCTTTGATCATTAGAAGGTCTGACCAAGGGAGTGTAGCTACTTTGGGAACCTTTAAAATGTGGCCCTCGACTTGGAATGAGGGTTGGTTGGTTGGAAAAAGCTTTGTAACCATTGGAGTTTACAAATCATTGGAGCTTTGTAACCATTGGAGGTGAAAGGATTAGATGAGTGTAGTTGCTCATTTGGCTTAGGTTGCCAACATTTGGGAAAAGTTGGAAAAAATAGTTGGTTTTTCAACTTTTTCTATTTGATCATTAGAAGGTCCAACCAAGGGAGTGTAACTACTTTGGGAACCTTTAAAAGGTGGCCCTCAACCTAGAATGAGGGTTGGTTGGTTGGAAAAAGCTTTGTAACCATTGGAGTTTATAGATCATATGTAAAAGCAATGAGTTTCTTGAAATTTTCTGGTTTTTAGTGCTTATTTGTGTGTTAATGGAGGGTTTTAGGCACTGAACAGTGTGTGGCACATGTGGTATCTATTTTCAAATCTTTTCGTAGTTAGTAGTTGGTTTGTCTTATTGAATTCTAGCCTTGTTCTTTGTTAGTTTTGTTTCTTTCATTGTTGATCAGACTGGTTAGTTGTTAATCATGGAGTCTTAGACCTCTCTTTTCCACTGTACTTGGTGTATAGTCTATGGGGGAATGAGGCTAAGCTCCATTCCTATACATATTTTAGGTTTAGAAGATAGTAGGTGTCAAGGAAGCATGGTGAAGATCTTTCCCTAGGCGAGTTGATAGTGCTCGGCTAGGAAAGAACAGTGGAAACCAAGCGCTAACATTGTAGGGGTGTCAATCCCTTAGCAACCCAAGGTGTGTGGTGGATGCAGGAGTCCTTGCAAAGCTTTGGCAAGGAGGCAGAGTCTTCACCAATCCATTTGGTGGGTAAAAGAAGCAAATAGATCACTGCCTAGTCAAGAAATGGCCTAAAAAGCGCTAAATCTAGTAAAGTAAGGGTTACGCCTATGTACGGCCTGTGAAGGCCTATATCCTCTAAAATCCTTGAGAGGTTGGAAATGAGCTAGGGTCTCATAAGGGAGTTTGTGAAGTTCTTGAGGGAAGTTGGGAGATTAAGCCTCCTTTCTCAGGTTAGGAGGCCTAATTGGGGTTCAAGGGCTACTAGCCCTTTTTAAACCCTAGAATAGGGTTTGGTGAAAGTGACGGAGAAATGGAGTATGTTGGATGAACAGGAACCCTAGATGGATAGATTTAAAGCTATGGAAGTCAACACACACCCCTACAACAAGTTGGTAAAGCTTGGAGGTTAAGTGGGATTTAGGGAAGAGTAAGGGCCAAGGGTGAGATAATGGCAAGGCATCAAGATTGGCTTGGTTAGGAGAATGCAGATGATAGTAGGGTTGGCCAAAAGAACCAGGGGTGCCTAGTAAGCACTAGGGCCTATAGGTTAAGAAGGTGGAGAGTGACACCAAAGGGTTTGCCAAGGTGAGACCCAGAGCATGGGACAGTGAGTGTCTCATCCAACCCTACCCTATTAGATTGGTATCAGAGCAAGTTAAAGATTTGGGAAAGAATCTTGTATGTCTGAGGTTGAGTCTAGTGATTCTTCCATCATGGTGACAAATGTAGAACTGGCCAAGATGGTTGAAGAGCAGGAGGAAGACAATAAACAATTGAGGGAAAGAATAGCCCAACTTGGGAAAGTAGTGAGGAGTGTGCAATTTGAAGGAAGGATCCCTAAGGAAGAAGAGGTTGTAGAGGAAGACAAGACCCCTAAACCTGAACCTGTTTTGAAAGAGGAGCCTTTCTTGAAGGCATTAAAGGCTTTGAGTGGAAAAGCACTTGAAGGCATTCCACTATTTAGTGGGAAAATGGAAGCTGATCTAGTCATGGACTGGATAGAGGGAATGGAAAACCATTTTGAATGTGATGGAGTCACTGAAACACATAAGGTAAAGGTGTCCAAATCAAGACTAAGAGGATCTGCCTTGACTTGGTGGAAATTCATTCAGACAGAGAGGGAAAAGGAAGGAAAGCAACCTATATCAACTTGGAAGGGAATGGTTGCCAAAGTAAGAAAAGCATATATTCCAGATGACTATGAGATTCAGTTACACAAGAAGAGGCAAAGCCTAAGGTAGAAAGACCAAGATGTGAACACTTATACTAAAGAGTTTCAAAAACTTTGTATGAGGTCTAATGTTATAGAGGATGAAAGTCTTAAGGTAGCTAGATACCTTAACGGTTTGAAATGGAACATCCAAGAAGAGATGGTTCTTTTAAGTCCTAAGACAGTACATCAATGTTACCAATTGGCTATCAATATTGAGGAAAGGAACAAGAGGAAGCAAGATCAGGCTTCTAAGGGCAGAGGCAAAGGCAGAGATCAAAGAGATCAAAGAGGACAGCGAGGTGGCTACCAAGGAAGAGGAAATGAGCAAAGAAACCAAGGAGAGTCTGAACTCACAGAGCATGGAGGAGAAAAATCTTCTAGAGGAGGATATAACAAAGGTAGAGGACCTCAAGGAGGTTCAAATAGAGGAAGAGGAGCATGTAGGAGCAATTCATACTTTGCAAACATGAAATGCTACCATTGTGGGCAAGTAGGTCATCCTGCTTATAGGTTCCTGGAGAAAGCATCTTCATCAAGCAATGAGAAGAGAGTGGCTTATGTACAAGAGGACACCATGAGTCCTAAGGCATCTGAGATCATTCATATTGAATCTAAGGTAGGAGAGAATCTGATGTTCAGTAGAGTTTTGATCAGAGAACCGGTCAAGGAAGAACCAAAATAAAGGAGAGCTCTATTTAGAGTAAGATGCAAGATACTTGGAAAAGTGTGCAAGGTCATAGTAGATTCAGGTTCAATAGAAAACATCATCTCAGAGGAGGTAGTAATGAAACTAAAATTGGAGAAGGTACCCCATACTAACCCCTATAAGGTCACATGGCTAAACAAGGGACAAAGTGTTTTAGTGAATGAACAAGTAACAATGGAGTTTTCCATTGGAGGGTACAAGGAAAAGTTAGTTTGTGATGTTTTACCCATGGATGCATGCCATCTACTATTGGGAAGACCATGGAAATATGACACAGGTGTCATAAATGATGGAAAAGAGAACACCATCTCATTTAAGAAGGATGGGAAGAATTTTAAGTTGCAGTCACTGTCAGAAGAAGAAGGATAGTCGAAGACACCAAACATCATGTTGAGCAGTGGTAAAGAGTTCCTTAACAACCTACATCAAGGGAGTGAAGGATATGTGGTTGTGTTACAACCTAAAGAGGAAGATAAGGCTGAAAAGATAGGCCTACCAAAAGTAGTCCAGAAGTTACTTGAAAGGTACAAGAGCATAGTTAGTGCTGAAACACCTACAACTCTACCACCAAAGAGAGCCATAAGTCATCAAATTGAATTCATACCTAGAGCTTCATTGCCTAACAAAGCAGTATACAAACTTACACCAGATCAGAATCTAGAGGTAGCTAGACAAGTGCAAGAATTGTTGGATCAAGGATTGATTCAAAAGAGCATCAGCCCATGTGCAGTACCAATGGTCTTAGCAACAAAGAAAGGAGGTAAGTGGAGACTTTGCACTAAATCTAGAGCTATAAATAGAATTACAATCAAATATATATTCCCTATCCCTAGGATTGAAGATTTAATGGATTGTCTTGGAGGAGCTCAGTACTTCACTAAGTTGGATCTCAAGAGTGGGTACCATCAAATCATAATTAAGGATGGTGATGAGTGGAAGACAAATTTTAAGACAAATGATGGGTTATATGAATGGATATTTATGCCATTTGGCCTCTCTAATGCCCCTAGCACATTCATGAGGCTCATGAATGAAGTGGTTAAAGACTTTACAGGGATATTTGTGGTAGTGTATCTTGATGACATCCTCATATACAACAAGACAACAAAAGAGCATTTGAAACATGTGGAATTGGTTCTTAGAAAGTTGCAAGAGGAGAATTTAGCAATCAATCTAGAGAAGTGTGAGTTCTTTAAGAAAGAGCTAGTCTATTTGGGTTTTGTAGTGTCCAAAGGATCATTGAAGATGGATCCAAGCAAGGTGGAAGCCATCCTAAACTGGCCTACACCAACCACATGGATAGAGGTAAGAAGTTTTCATGGATTGGTTCAATTTTATAGGAAATTCATAAGGAACTTTAGTGGCATATGTGCACTAGTCCTAGATACAATCAAGGGTGGTCTAAAAACTAAGTTTGTGTGGATCAAGAAGCTAAGAAAGGGTTTGAGAAATTGAAACAAGAAGTGGAAACTCAACCTATTCTTTTGTTACCTAGTTTTGACAAATTGTTCACTGTTGAATGTGATGCAAGTGGAGTGGCAGAAGGAGGAGTGCTAAGTCAAGAAGGCAGACCTATAGCCTTCTTTAGTGAGAAGTTCAATGAAGCAAAGAAGAAGTATTCAACCTATGACTTATAACTTTATGCTTTGGTTTAGTCACTTAGGAAATAGAGGCATTACCTTCTACCCAAGGAGTTTGTAGTCTTCACTAACAATCAGGCACTTAGTTTTATCAACACTCAAGAGAATTTGAGTAATAGGCATTTGAAATGGATGGAATACATCAAAGCTTTTACTTTCACCATCAAGCACACGAAGGGACAACTAAACAAAGTGGCAGATACATTGAGCAAGAGGTTGTTGACAGTGCAAGAGATATAGATCAAGAGCATTGGCATAGAGAGTTTCAAGGATATCTATGGGGAAGATGAAGACTTTTCAAAGGTCTATAAGGTATGTTGTAACTTTGAGAACCATTTCCATATCCAATACTCTGAGTATACATTGCAAAATGGGTTATTGTTTAAAGCGAATTAGTTATGTGTTCCAAGAGGGTCAATGAGGGAAAATCTAATTCAAGAAAAGCATAATGGCAGTCTTAGTGGACATTTTGGCATCAACAAGACTTTAGAACTAGTGCAAAGATTCTATTACTGGCCTAAGTTGGCAAGAGATGTTAGGAAGTATGTGGAACAATGTGTTGTATGTATGAAGGCTAAGGGAGGAGCTAGTAATGCTGGTTTATATCAACCCTTCCCGATTCCTAATAGACCATGGGAGTGTGTGAGCATGGATTTTGTGGTAGGCCTTCCTAAGACCAAGACTGGTTTTGATAGTGTTTATGTAGTTGTAGAAAGATTTAGTAAGATGAGTCATTTCATTCCCTACAAGACTACTCATGGTGCTAGCTACATAGCTCATCTTTTCTTCAAGGAGGTTGTAAGGATCCATGGATTTCCTTTGAGCATAGTTTTAGATAGGGATATGAAGTTCACGAGTCACTTTTGGAAGACTCTATGGAGTAGATTGGGCACAAATCTATCTTTTGGATCAGCTTACCATCCTCAGACTGATGGTCAAACAGAGGTGGTTAACAGGGTGCTAGGTAATCTTTTAAGGTGCCTAACTAAGGAATATGGATAGACTTGGGACATGGTTATCTCACAAGCTGAGTATGCTTACAATGATAGTGTGAACCAAACCACAGGGAAGAGTCCTTTTGAGATTGTGTATGGGATGCACTCGAGAGGAATATGTGAGCTCAGAGATCTTGGAGCTAAGGAACATAGAAGTGGACATGTAGAGGACTTCAGTCAGACCATGAAGGAGATTCAATAGCAGGTAAAGAGAACAGTCACTGAGGCTACACAAAAATTGAAGGAGAAGGCAGATTTGATAAGGAAGGATGTGCAATTTGTAGTAGGGGACTATGTTATGGTCCACCTTAACAAGTCAAGGTTGTAGAAGGGAATGCCAACCAAGTTACAGATGAAGAGAGTAGAACCCTTCAAGATATTGGCCAAGTATGGTAAGAATGCATACAAGGTGGAGTTACCTACTGATCTAGGAATCTCACCAATTTTTAATATAGCTGACTTGATCAAGTGTAAGGGGGCAGTTAGTGATGCTAATAAGAATATTCAAGAGATCTTTAAGGACATCAGCAATGTCTCCTTACCTATTCAAGACAAGCTACAGGTAGAGAAGATATTGGAGTCACGTGTGTAGAAGGCTACAAGAAACAAGGTGTACATGGATCACCTTATCAAGTGGCAGAACAAGCATGAATCAAAAGCCACATGGGTATAAGAAGACTAGTTCAAGAAGTTTGGTATTGACCTGTCCTTAGTCTCTCCTTCCATTCCTTAGTGTTTGAGCTGAGAGGGGGAGAATGGTGTAGGAGCACCTAGGCAACATCAAGTAACACTAGGCAAATTTGGAAGCCTAGCATGAAATTTTGAAACTTTATTACTTCAAGGTCATGTTGACCATTTAGTTAGCTTTTGTTATTTTTGAATAAATCTTGATCTATTGTGATCCGTGTAATAGGAGGTGAAATGTTTAGATGAGTGTAGTTACTCATTTGGCTTAGGTTGCAAACATTTGGGAAAAGTTGGAAAACACAACGGGTTTTTCAAATTTTGCTATTTGATCATTAGAAGGTCCGACCAAGGGAGTGTAACTACTTTTGGAACCTTTAAAAGGTGGCCCTTGACCTAGAATGAGGGTTGGTTGGTTGGAAAAAGCTTTGTAACCATTGGAGTTTACGGATAATTGGAGCTTTGTTCATTGGAGCTTTGTAACCATTGGAGGTGAAAGGATTAGATGAGTGTAGTTGCTCATTTGGCTTAGGTTGCCAACATCTAGGAAAGGTTGGAAAACACAGCGGGTTTTTCAACTTTTACTATTTGATCATTAGAAGGTCCGACCAAGGGAGTGTAACTACTTTGGGAACCTTTAAAAGGTGGCCCTCGACCTGGAATGAGGGTTGGTTGGTTGGAAAAAGCTTTGTAACCATTGGAGTTTACGGATCATTGGAGCTTTGTAACCATTGGAGGTGAAAGGATTAGATGAGTGTAGTTGCTCATATGGCTTAGGTTGCCAACATTTGGGAAAAGTTGGAAAACACAGGGGTTTTTTCAACATTTGCTATTTGATCATTAGAAGGTCCAACCAAGGGAGTGTAACTACTTTGGAAACCTTTAAAAGGTGGCCCTCAACTTGGAATGAGGGTTGGTTGGTTGGAAAAATCTTTGTAACCATTGGAGTTTACAGATCATATGTAAAAGCAACGAGTTTCTTGAAATTTTCTATTTTTAGTGCTTATTTGTGTGTTAATGGAGGGTTCTAGGCACTGAACAATGTGTGTCACATGTGGTATCTATTTTCCAAGCTTTTGGTAGTTAGTAGTTGGTTTGTCTTATCAAATTCTAGCCTTGTTCTTTATTAGTTTTGTTTCTTTCATTGTTGATCAGACCAGTTAGCTATTAATCATGGAGTCTTAGACCTCTCTTTTCCACTGTACCTAGTGTATAGTCTACGGGGGAATGAGGCTAAGCTCCATTCCTATACATATTTTAGGTTTAGAAGATAGTAGTTGTCAAGGAAGCATGGTGAAGATCTTTCCCTAGGCAAGCTGACAGTGCCCGGCTAGGAAAGAAGAATGGAAACCAAGCCCTAATGTTGCAGGGGTGTCAATCCCTTAGCAACCCAAGGTGTGTGGTGGATGTAGGAGTCCTTGCAAAGGTTTGGTAAGGAGGCAGAGTCTTCACCAATCCATTTGATGGGTAAAAGAAGCAAACAGATCACTACCTGGTCAAGAAATGGCCTAAAAAGCCCTAAATCTAGCAAAGTAAGGGTTACGCTTGTGTACGGCCTGTGAAGGCCAATAACCTCTAAAATCCGTGAGAGGTTGGAAAATGAGCTAGGGTCTTAGAAGGGAGTTTGTGAAGTTCTTGAGGGAAGTTGGGATATTAAGACTACTTTCTCGGGTTAGGAGGCCTAATTGGGGCTCAAGGGCTACTAGCCCTTTTTAAACCCTAGAATAGGGTTTGATGAAAGTGGTGGAGAAATGGAGTATGTTGGATGACCAGGAACCCTAGATGGATATATTTAAATCCATGGAAGTCAATGGACACCCTTGCAACAAGTTGGTAAAGCTTGGAGGTTAAGTGGGCTTTAGGGAAGAGTAAGAGCCAAGGGTGAGATAGTGGCAAGGCAGTAAGATTGGCTTGGTTAGGAGAATACAAATGATAGTAGGGTTGTCCAGGAGAACCAAGGGTTCCTAGTAAGCACTAGGGCCTATAGGTTAAGAAGGTGGAGATTGACACCAAAGGGTTTTCCAAGGTGAGACCTAGAGCATGGGACAGTGAGTGTCTCATCCAACCCTACCCTATCAATTTCCTTCTATAGTGCAGTTTTATGAGTTATTTTTGGGATGTGCAAAACACTATGATCTAGGCACATAGAGAGTGATCAGCCCACAAGGTAGAGTGCTTTCAAATTTCTCTCTTGTTTCAGTGGCCCAAACATTTGATATTCCAAATAGATCCCATGTGGTGTGGTTTGATATTGGTGTAGCCAAGAAGTACAAGTTATCAAATCTTGGTTGGAGAAACCTAAGGCACATAACTCCAAGCTGCCAAAGCAATTGTTCAAGGAAAAATTCAAGTCAGAGTACTATGATGCAATCACTCTTCTCAATAGAGTGATGGGTTTAAAGAGTTCAGGAGTATTTGAGAGTTGGATGTTTTACATAATAGTGAGAATGGAGTAGGACATAGACTATCATTGGGTAGGTATAACTAGTTCGATGATCCATGAATAGTTGGGAAATGTACTATAGACCAATAGCTTCACCATGACATCCTACTTAGTCTATGCCTTGGCACAATTCCATCCATACAAGGGATTGAGCACTCGAGGGGTCTTTGGCCAAGATGTTATCTATGAGGTCTATCCCCAACTACATTTGGGAAGTTCTAGCTACAGAAGGGTGAATTGTACATTCACCATGTACATTACAAGGTTACTCCAAGGAGAAAAACATTTGAGAATTTATGATGCTGCTAAGGAATTGATCGAGAAGCTTGGAGCATGGTTCATTCAATTTACCACCATCTCCTAAATTAGGATTGATGGTCATCAGAGAGCTCCATACAAACTGCCTAGGTACCCAACTGATCACATCATACTTTTGGAGGTTAGTAGGAAATTTTTTGACTTTGATGACATTCTAAAGAAAGACATGCACAAAACTAGTCTTGGCAATGATTTTCCATTGAGGATAGGAGGCAATGAGGCTTGTCATTCTTTGATCACATCACACTCCTCTGAGGAAGAGATGGGTACTCTTGGCTTGACATTCCACTCTAAAAGGTCTAGATTTGATATTGAGGACAATTGGGCTAACAATAAGGATGAATTTGAAGTCCAAAGGAAGAAGTTATGTAGGTTTCCAACTAGCTTGATCAGGTTGTATATCATCAAATCCATCCTAGATCATATTGATGGTGATGGAAAGGTGATACAAAGCCATGACTATGAGCCAATCAAAGACAAGCCAATAGGTGAAATTGACTAGTTGGAAGAGGAAAAGATAGATTTAGAGTAAATAAATGCTCATGTGATGAAATACACCAAGCTATGGATTAAACACAAGATTTGGGAACTGGACAGTGAAGGAAAGCAATACACCTATGACTTGATGGAAAACTTGGAGTCCCAATCCACTTCTGAGGAAGATGAGTAGGACTCAAAGGGAAAAGAAAAGGTAGGTTCTCCCTTCAAGATCAAAATCAAAGGTGTGCTAGTAGAGGAAAAGGAACAAAAGAAGAGGAAGCCTATTGCCAAGAAGAGGAAGACTACCTCTAAGGAGAAGACATCTGCTCAGGAGGAGGAGCATGAAGAAGAAGGGGTGAAAGATAGTGTCCCTATGCCAAAAAGGAGAAGAGTAGCAAGAACATCAAGGAATCAAAGTGAGCATCCTAAAGGAAAAGAGGGTGCAAGACCATGTAGTTGATAGATGTTGAGAGTTCTAGGGAGAAGACACAAGTATATACTAGGAAATCTAGAACTCCATCTCCTAAAGAAAGTCTAGTGAAAGAAGGTTCCCTTACAATTCCCTCTATCGTGCAGCAACAAGAGGACACTTTTTCTCCTCCTTCAACTCAAGAATTGCATAATCAGGAAAAGGAGTCCATGAAGGAAACCATTGAGGATATCCCTCAAGGTGAGGTTGCAAAAGAATTCGAGGTTGGGGATCTTCACAGTGCAAAGGTGGAAATTGATAAGATCTTGCAATCCTCTTTGGTGTCATATGGAGAGTCTCCTATTGGTGATGAAGAAGAGAAAACCATGGAAAAAGAAGAAGCACATGAGAGAACTCCCTCTCCAATCCAAGTGGTAACAAAGAAACTTGATCAAGAAGAGTATTAGAATCCAGAGGAGGACAAGGAGGAAGATGAGAGGGAAGACAAAAGTGAAAATGTCCCTATAATGCAAGATTTGAATGTTGAATCCTCCATGGATCAACCAGAAAAGGAGAAGCAAAATGAGCAATAGTCAGATGCCTCTACTCCTTGTTGGCTCAATGAGAGATTGAAGAGAAAGAAGATAGTTGTGGATGATACCCCTCCCAACTAGGATGAACTACTAGCCAATATTGGAAAGGGAAAATAAAAGAATAAGGGTAGGGTGATTTATAAGATCACCAAGGATGAGGTAGACAAGAGGGTAATTCATATTGCTACTCCTCCAGCAAACAAAAACAAGGATGAGATAGTTCCTCAAGATTACACCATTAAGACAATAAACTTCTGGCCTACAAGCAAGGATCAGGAGAAAGAATAGTTCCAAGAGTCCTATAAAGCCATCCCAAGGAGGTTGGATAAAGAAACAAAGGAGAAGGAAAGGTTACAAAAATAATTGAATGATGTGTATAGATATGTGCAACATCTGATGAAGCCTCTGCAGGCTATGGGAAGTGAAGGAGTGGCCCCTAGAGGATTGTTTCCTAAAGAGGAATTCAGTGAGCTTGAGAAGATGAAGGCTTCCACATAGGCTACCCATGAATGATTGCAAGGAGTAGGACACTGAGGAGATAACATGACTAAGGACATCTTGTCAACTTGTGGAAATACACATATGTCATTTGAGTGGCTGCAAAATTTGTTGGGGTAGGACAAAATTGATGTAGACCTTCTCCTACATAAAACAAAGACCATCATGGATTATGCTAAAGAAATATTAGTGAGTGATGGAATCTTGCCTTCCTCAAAAGTTTTAGAACCTTGGGAGTGGTATGAGTCACTGTGGATTAAACAAAAAGTTTTGAAGATAATCCATAAGTAGGGGCAGTAGGTAGGAAATTATTTGAATGATATCTACAATAAATTTATTTCATTCTTTGAGATCATGAATGGGAGGAAGAATTTTTCACTAAATAATTTTACCCTAGAGCAATTAAGGAAGTGGTGGCATGAAATTTATGCCTCAATTGATGATAGTCCAATCACAACCCACCATTTAGATGATGCATCCATGTATATTGTTGTAATGGAAAAATATCAGGATCTCAAGGTGGAATGAGATAAGGTCATGAAAGATTCAAGGGAGGAGATTAAATCCACTGAGAGAAGGTTTAAAGTGTTAATTACTACACCTTTGGCCGACCTAGAGGGGATTTTCCTTAAAGAATAGGATAAAATGGGTCAAGAGAAAGACAAGGGTCCAACTAATGAATGATTGCATCAAAATTTGTGCTTCCCATTATCTCTCCTTTCATTTCCCGCATGCATTGGACTGGGCTACATTGGAGAACCTAGGCTGACCTGGAAGAGTCTCAAGCATTTAATTCAAAAATATTGTTTTATTCTAGAAGCTTTCTAGGCTGACTTGTTTGTGGTAGATTATCTTTGTAAACCTAATTGGGTCGACATATCGTGAATCTCTATAAGTATGGAATTTTTACTCATTTGTAAAGGCTAGTTAGAAGAGGGTTAGACTTTGAAGAAAGTGATTGAGAAAAGTTTAGGGCTAGGAGTTGATTTCTAAAGAAAAGTGCTATAACAAAGAATACTAGAATTGTTGCTATTATTGCATGATTCAATACAATTAAAGACATTGTACTTTGGTGATCTCTCTTGTGTTGATTTATCTTGCATGATTCTTGCTATTCTATCTTTGAAGATTTCTTAAAGCTATTTGATATATGTTAGATTTACAGTTAGATATGATTCAATGGTGTTCATGGTTTGATGCTTGAGGTGTTTGTAGCAATCCCTAGTCCATACTTTTTGCAACTGGTTGATTGTGAGTTGTAGTGTAAAGTTAGCCTAGACCTAATATTTCATGCTTAGTTCAATTTTGACTGTTATTCATTTCAATTTCAAACAAGGTTGGTTTGAATGAATGTTCATGATCTAAAAATATTTAATTCCTTAGAGATTGCACTATTCGTGATGGATTGCATATAAAATCTAGGTTAAGCAAGAATTAGTTTTGAGGGATTGGTCCATTTCAAGTGTCTTCCATTTGCATTGTTGATCTTAGGAGTAGTTTTAATCTTAAACATCTCTCTTAAACCCTTATCTTTTTCTATTTCTTTTATTATTTGGGTTAGACCTAGGATTCAAAATATTATCATATTGCAAAATCTAATAAGTTTCAAAGATCCAATATTTTTTTGTAAGTCCCCTTGTGATTTCCAGCATTTTCACATTTATCACTGAGTTTTTTTTTCATTTTCAAGCCCTGAAATTAGAGACCTTTGGGTTATCTCTTGAGGCTTGTTGATAGAGATTTACCTTTCAAGAGAGATATGGTACTTGTATCTTGTTTGAGTTTTTGCTGTGTAGAGAACACCATCAATAGTTGTGTATGACAAACCTATTGCTATATTATATGATAAGTCAAGTGCAATTAACATTTCTAAGAATCTGGTGTTGCATTCAAAGACCAAGCATATATCTATCAAGTTTCACTTTTTGAGAGAGAAGGTGAGCGAAAAGGAAGTTAGATTGGAGTATGTGCCTTCTAAGGAACAAATTGTAGATATCTTTACAAATTTGTTGCCTAAGGATACTTTTGAGTATCTTAGAGGGAAGCTATGGGTGATTACCCCTCCTAATTAGAACTAAGATGAATTTACTTGCATCATTTCATAGTCATATCTTGATCTGGATTGAGTTTTTTGGTGGTTGCTACTTAGGGGGAGTAGTTAAATGTTCAAATATGTGGTTTAGAGCTTGTGTGGAGAAAATAGATCTTTGTCAATGATGTAAAAGGGGGAGAAGAGTCATGTGAAAAAATATGAATTATTTGAGGAGAAGAGTCATAAGGAGAGAACAGTAGTGTGAAAGAGTTAGAAACTAAGGGGGAGTAAGTTCTAAAGATACTTGTGTTGATGGTGATTTTCACATCATGTGTTGCCATCAATGCCAAAGGGGGAGATTGATGGATGTTGTGGTTGTGTTGCTGATATATGGTTGTCATTAATGTCAACACATTTGTCCTTGAAGATATTATAAATTGTATATGTTGAGGATATTGAAAAAATTGTAATGAAATAAGTTGCAGGTTGTCAGTGGTGAAGTGTAGTTTAGTCTGTTGGTTATCCCAATACATTGATGATGAGTGGTTGTAGATTAAATGGTATTTTTGTAGTATATATAGTTTATCTATATCAAGTTTTAGAGATCCACATGAAGATTTGATTGAGTTATGAGCATTTTTGTTCTATCAAATTTTCTATTGCTTCAGTTGGTCTTCCTGAATGAAGATGATGTGATTTTAGTAAGTTCAATTGTTGTAGATGCTTCTCTACTGATTCATGATGTTTGTGGATGTTTCTAGATCATTCTCTATCTATGTTTCACTTCCACATTAATCGTTGTTCTCACAATTAGATATTTTTTCTCGCATGTTCATGTTTTTCAATGTTCTTGGCCAACAGGGTGTTGTAGCATGTTGTGGATCTTCTAGGAATAATTATTTGAAGTGTTTTCATGTTCGAGATTTTATTTTGGGTCTTCACTATGTTGTGGCTGACTTTGGAAGATTCACATTAAAAATTATTTATTATTTTGGGCCAACAGTTTGCATTCATTTTATTATTTTGTTGAGGCCAACATGTAGTGATGTATTTTTTGTTGTAGATGTATATAAGTGATTTTTTATTCCATTTGAAGGTGTGTGTGAGGTTCTTGTGTATGAGATGTGTGAATAATGTTTGAATCATTTAGAGGTAGAAGTAGAGCATGAAGAAGAGTGAGTGGAGTGTGAATAAGTGTTCATGTGCTTAACCAAAACTATAATTAGGCATTAGAAGATACTATTATCTCAGTTCAAAATCTTGTGGATGTAATCCAAATCATTTTGTAAGATTGCAAGTCTTCCTTTTTTTTAATTGAGTAGTGAGCTCTAGGCAGTGCGTTTGAATGCATGTACATTCCCCATTCACATTTTTATACTTTTAATAGGGTGTAATCTTGTGGACTAACCTCCACCATGGTTTTTCCTCTAACAATGTTTCCACATAAAAAAACATGGTGTTATGTGTGTTTCTAATGAGTTGTTGATTTTGCTTTCATGGTTATTGATCAAATCTAAGAATAAGGTTAATAAGTTTAATAAGTTTGAAATTATTTGAAAACTGGTTCAACCCCCCTCTCAGTTGTCTACCCTTGTGTTTCCAATACTTTTAACCTTCTCAATTTCTCTTTTAATTTTTGGACACATTCATTTGCAGCTTCAATATTTTCTTTCAGATCTCTATTTTCACTTTCAACTTTGTCAAGATCCTCAAGTGTAGCACAAAGCTCTTCTTTATCATTCATTTCTTCCATCTTTAGGATCTCCCTCAAGATGTTAGGATTATTCAGAGGAACCAAGATATTGAGAGGGGGGTGAATTAGTATCTTCTTATCTAAACAGATACCAACTAATTATTTGAATGCATACAACAACAAAGATAAGTAAAAGCATTAACAGAACATGAAATCACAAAACACATGAACACTATGATTTTTATGTGGAAAACCAAAAATGGGAAAAATCACAGTGAATGCTAGCTCACAATATAGTATAATTGGTTATAAAATATTACAAAATAGGGTGGTTCACTACCAGGACTCATTGTCCAAATACAAAGGCTCACTGCCTACAAAGTTACAATGAAAAAATGGATTACAAAAAAAAATGAACTGATAAAGTACCCCTAGTGAGTGTTGATTTAGTTCGAATGAAGCTCAATAAACTAACTTGACACACTTCATCATATTCACACTTCTTTGTTGGAAAAAAAAGGGTAGACAACTGAGAGGTGGGGTGAATTAGTTGTCACAAAATATTAAAAATTTTAGACTTCACTTAATCTCAAATGTGATGAATGAACAATAAACCATAAGTAATCAACAAATTAGAAACACAGAGAATACCAAGATTTTTTACGTGGAAATCTTGTTAGGGGAAAAACCATGGTGGATGTTAGTCCACAATATTATACCATGTTAAAAGTATAATGAAAAATAATGGGAATGCACATGCATTCAGACACATTTCCTAGAGCTCACTACTCAAATAAAAGAGGGCTCATTTCCCAAAAATACATAGCAATATAGATTAGATTTGTAGGGCATGAACTAAAAAAATAGCTTCTACACAAGCTTGATTATAGTTCTAGTTAAGCACAAAAAACCTTCTTCACACTTCGCTCAAAATTCTTCTCACTCTGCTCTGTAATCAAATGATTAGAACACTATTCACACATCTATCCTTCCTCTAGAATAAATTCACTCTTATGCAAACTAACTTCACTAAAATAGTCACTCTTATATATCTGCAACATGGAATTCCATCAACAACCTTGTTGGCCAATAAAATATAAAACATATTTATAATGTTGGCCCAAATTTACAAATAAATTTTCAATGTGGATCAAATAATGTTAGCTAATATTATGATGAGACCTGAAATAATATCATTGAGAATGCAAAACATTCAAATTTAAATCTTCAAGGATCTGCAACACATTACAACCATCATGTTGGCCAAGCACATGAAAACCTTAACATACCGAGATAAAATCTTCAACCACAAGCATACCAATCAACATAGACATACAACAAGAGAGAATGATCTAGAAGCATCCAAAAACAACAAGAACTAATAGAGAATCATCAAAAGCAACAAGAATGACTATAATCACATAAACTTCAATCAGGAACACTGAAAAAACCCACCAAAATACTATCAAAACACAACTATTCATAGCAAAATCAAATCTTCATGTGGACCTCTAAAAATTCTGGTAGATGATCTAGATACTCTCAATAATAAACCCTTTATTCCACAACAATTGATCTTCAGCATACATAACAAGACACCTTCATGACTTTCACTATTCCTTTGGCAACCTACAATGCTTCCTTTAACAATTTTCTCAATATCCTTGACATATACAACCTTCAATATAATAATGCTAATAGTGTTGAAATCAATGACAACCACATATTAGCAACACAACCAAAACATCCAAAAATCTCCCACTTTGGTATTGATGGCAACACATGAAGTGAAAAACACCATCAACACAACTCTCAATTAACACTTACTCCCCCTTAGATTCTTACTCTTCTTCCTTAACCTCTTCTACATGGTCTTCTCCCCACAAGGCTCTTCTCCTTAGATAAGAAATAGTTTTGCACATCAAACATCTCCCCATTTAACATCAATGGAAAATATAAGCATTATCTTCCCACATACAAGCTTTGAACCACATATCTGCACATCTAACTACTCCCCCTAAGTAGCAACCACAAAAACATCAATCCAGATCAGGAAATATCTATGAAGCACATAGATTGATGCAAATAAATGCATCTCTAGTTCATATCAGGAGGGGTAATCACCCCTAGCATCCCTCTGAGATACTCAAAAGTATCCTTCGACAGTGACTTAGTAAAAATGTCTACAATCTGTTCTTTGGTAAGAACATACTCCAATCTGACTTCTTTCTCATTCTCTTTCTCCTTCAAAAAGTGAAACTTGATTGATATATGCTTGGTCTTAGAGTGTAGCACTAGATTCTTTGATATTTTAACTGGACTTGAGTTGTCAAAAGTATATGGAAATACGTTCATCATATACTACTCTGATATCTTTCAACATTGGTTTCATCCACATCACTTGGGTACAATTATTTGTAGTAGCAATATACTCTACCTCAACAGTAGATAGAGAAATGGAATTTTTCTTTTTGCTCAACCAAGACACCAAATTCTTCCCTATGAAGAAGGAACCACCACTAGTAATCTTCCTATCATCTACATCTCCTGCCCAATTTGCATCAATATATGCATTCAAACTAAGATCATCATCCTTAGGATACCAAAGCCCAAAATCAACCATTCCTTTCAAATACCTAAAGATTCTCTTTACAACAATCACATGAGACTCTTTTCGATTAGCCTAAAATCTAGAAACCATACATGCAACATTCATAATCTCTAGTCTGGTCTGGGTTATGTAGAGAAATCCACCAATCATTGACCTATATCTTGTTTGATTTTCCTTAGAAGAATCATCATTTTGTGTTAAATTGCTTTTGGTTTCCATGGGAGTACAAATAGGCTTTGAGTCTTCCATGCCAAATTTCTTCAACAACTTTCTCACATATTTGGACTGAGATATGGAGATCCCCTTATCTAACTGAGAAACTTGCAATCCCAAAAATAACTTCATCTCTCCAATCATACTTATCTCAGATTCATTCTTCATTTCATCAACAAACCTCATACATAGATTATCATCTCCTCCAAAAATAATTTCATCAACAAAGAACTCAATAATAAACTCTTTGTCATGATCCAATTTGAAATACATGCTGCTATCAACAATACATTTATTGAATCTAGGCTTTAGTAAGTATTTGTCTAGTCTAGCATACTGTGCTTTGGGGGATTTCTTGAGTCCATATAGAGCTTTCTTCAATCATAAAACCATTTTTTGATTATTAGTCAATTGAAATGCATCTAGTTGTTCAATATATACTTCTTCTTCTATCTCACCATTCAGAAAAGTTGACTTCACATCCATTTGATAGACTTTATAGTTCTTATATGCAGCATAAGCAAGAAATAACCTTATAGCTTCAATTCATGCAATAGGGGCAAAGGTTTCTTCAAAATCAATACCTTCCATTTGTGAATACCCTTTACATACCAATCTTGCTTTATTCCGGACCACTTCACCTTGTTCATTCAACTTATTCCAAAAGACCCATTTAGTACCAATCACACTTTTATCTTTAGATCTCAGAACAAGTATCCATGTATCATTATTTTTAGTCTACATTAGTTCTTTCTTCATAGCTTCCATCCAGTGTTCATCATTGCAAGCTTCATTAACATCTTTAGGCTCAATCTTGGAAATAAGGCAATACTCTTCTGCAATCTTTCTTCTAGTTTGCACACATTTACTCTTGTCTCCTATAATTTTATTTTTTGAATGATTTACCTTTGCATACCTCAAAGTTTTAGGATTCTCTTGAACTTCTAGTTCTTCTGCTTCTTCTGCACTTGCACTTGTATTTGTGTCTTGACTACCTTGATTTACTAGAACAAATTGAAGTTGTTTTATTGGAGCATATGGTACAATTTGATGTTGATTCTATGTCTGAACATTCTTCCCCTTTTTTGTGTTGTCTTCTTGGTCATCTGAATCATATCCATAGTATTTGGATGATTTAGCAAAATCCTCATCAACTTTGACATTTGCACTCTCAACCATTTTTATCAATCTTTTGTTATAGCACCGGTAGGCCTTGCTTTTAGTAGAGTAACCTAGAAAGATTCCTTCATCATTTATTGCATCAATCTTTCCTATATCCTCATCTCTCTTGATATAACACTTACCTCCAAAGATTTTGAAATATCTAATAGTAGGATTATAACCAAACCATAGTTTGAAAGGAGTCTTACTAGAATTACTATTGACATTTACGCAATTCAAAGTGTACACAACAGTGCTTACAACTTCACTTCAATAGATATGAGGCACATTTTCTTCTATCATCATTGGTCTAGAGACATCCAAAATTGTTGTGTTCTTCCTCTCTATAACTTCATTCTATTGAGGGGTTCGAGGAGCAGATAATTTTCTTCTGATTCCATGCTCTTCATAGAAAGAATTAAACTCCATGGAGGTGAACTCACCACCTCTATCTGACCTTAAGCATTTGATTTTCAAACCTTTCTTGTTTCTTACTATGGCCTTGAAACTTTTGATTTTCTCTAATTCTTCACATTATTCTCTTAAGAAAGCAACCTATATCATTCTAGAGTAATCATCAATAAGTAGCATAAAGTACCTTTCTCCATGAAGAATTTTGACTTTGGAGGGACCACATAGATTAGTATGTACCAGCTCCAGTAATCCATTTGAATGATGTTGTTTGCTCTGAAAAGAAACTCTAGTATATTTCCCCATCTAACATTCATTGTAAATTGGGTTAGCAGGCTTCACTAGCTTACGTAGATCTCTTACTGCTTGAGTGGAACTTACTTTGAAAATGTTATCAAAATTCACATGACATAACTCCCTATGCCATAACCAGCTTTCATCTACTTGAGAAATTAAACAACTTTCACTAGCAGCATTCAGGTGAAAAATATTACATTCTATGTTTTACCTGAAGTAATTACTTTTCCAAATCTTCCAAGTATCTTGCATCTTCCATCTTTGAACTGAATATCATAACCATTTTCCACCATCTATCCAACACTCGGGAAGTTGTGCTTCAAGCCTTCAACATAAAGAACATCATCAATGTTATGCTTACCACCAAGACAAATAGATCCTCTACCGTGAATCACACCACCACTATTATCTCCAAATATTACAACCCCACCATCATACTTCTCAAGACTTAAAAGTTTTCTTTTATCACTAGTCATATGACGTGAGAATCCACTATGAATAACCCACTCATTTTTTCTTCAATTTGGGCTACAAGAGCTTTCTCAACTTTAGTAGATTTAGTAGCCACTAGACCATTTTCCTTGATAGCAAGGAACACCCATTCATCTTCATTTCCATTATCTTTATCAGAGTCATCATCTGTCACTCATTCTTCAACATAATAACATTTAATTTGGAATCTATATTTGTAAGGCTTAGATATAGAAACTCTTTCAGGATACCTTGATGAAAAATGACCTATTTTACTGCAAGAAAAATATTTAATAGGAAACTTTCCTTTATACTTACCTTGTCCTTTTCCTTCTTTCTTCACAATCAGTGCTTCCAATTCTTCTACTTCTCTTTCTTCATCTTCAAGTTGTTTCATTTATTCCTCGTACTTGAATGAATTTTTGGAACACTCTCTTGGATCATATCTTTGCTTGTTTCTTCTAGATACAGTACAACCTTGAATGTAGTTTCAATCTTAGGAACAAATTCACCAAATTCACTCAAATCAAAGGCATCAAGTTTACCAATCAGTGTATCTCTTGTCATATTCGTCAATGATCTAGTTTCTTCAATAGAATAAGCCTTTTCTTTGTATGAGGGAGGCAATGATTTGAGCACTTTAGCTACAATTTCTTCCTCATCCAGGGTACCACCGACACATCTAATACCCATCACTAGTTCATTTAATCTCTGCATTAGAGAAGAAATATTTTCATCTTCACCCATCTTCAAATTTTCATACTTTCCTTTAAAACTTTGTTTCTTAGCCATCTTCACATGTACATCTCCTTGATTCAATTTTTTTAGCTTCATCCACATCTCATGAGCTATCTTCAAACCTATCACATTTGTCATTTTTCAATCTGTTAGATCACTCAATAAATCTTCCATAGCTCTGACATTATTCTTAGCCTCTTTAATCTCATTAGCTATGGGGGAACCATTCTGAGGAATAACATATGGATTCATTGTAATCTTCTAGAAGGGTTCACCAATACACCTCAAATGACATTCCATCCTAGCTTTCAACAATGAGTAGGTTTTTCCATTGATTCTAGGACTATCCTTCTTGTATGATGCCATCTCAGATCACCTCAAGATTTTAAACTTCTTTAAAGGAACCTGCTCTTATACCAATTGTTGGAAAAACAAGGACAAACAATTGAGACGGGGGGGGGGGTTAATCAGTCATCACAAAATATTAAACTTTTTAGACTTAACTTAATCTTAGATCTGATGAATGAACAATAAACCATAAGCAATCAACACATCAAAAACACAAAGAAAACCAAGATTTTTTATGTGGAAATCCTGTTAGAGGAAAAACCATAGTGGATGTTAGTCCATAATATTATATCCTGTTAAAAGTATAATGAAAAATAATGGGAATGCACATGCATTCAGGCACATTTCCTAGAGCTCATTACTCAAATACAAGAGGGATCACTTCCCAACAATACACAACAATACAGATTAGGTTCGCAGGGTATGAATTGAGAAAATAGCTTTTACACAAGCCTAATTACAGTTCTAGTTAAGCACAAAAAACTTTCTTCACACTTCGCTCAAACTTCTTCTCACTATGCTCCACAATCGAATGATTAGAACACTATTCACAAATCTACACTTCCTCTAGAATACATTCACTCTTATGCACACTAACTTCACTCAAATAGTCACTCTTATATATTTGGAACATGGAATTACATCAACAACCTTGTCAACCAAGAAAAATATAAAACATATTTATAATGTTGGCCCAAATTTACAAATAAATTTTCAATGTGAATCAAATACTATCAACTAATATTATGATGATACCTAAAATAATATCCTCGATTGTTCCAAACATTCAAATTTAAATCTTCAAGGATCTATAACACGTTACAACCATCATGTCAGCCAAGAACATGAAAACTCAAACATACCAAGAAAAAAACTTTGACCACAAGCACATCAATCAATCCAGACATACAACAAGAATAGAGAATGATCTAGAAGCATCCAAAAACAATAAGTACTTATAGAGAATCATCCACAGTAGCAAAAAATTACCAAAATCATATAAACTTCAATTAGGAACACTAACAAAACCCACAAAAATATTGTTAGAACACAATTGTTAATAGCACAATCAAATCTTCACGTGAACCTTTGAAACTTCTAGTAGATGATCTAGATACTCTCAATAATAAACCCTTTATTCCAAAATAATTGATATTTAACATACAGAACAAGGAACCTTCATGACCTTCATTGTTCCATTGGCAACTTGCAACTCTTCCTTTAACAATTTTCTCAATATCCTCTACATATACAACCTTCAAAACAATAATGCTAATAGTGTCTACATCAATGATAACCACATATCAGAACCACAAACACAACACCAAACATTCTTCACATTCACATTCACAACTCAATCATCTATTTTTGAGTCTTCAAAAACTATCCAATACATATACTTGATCTATCTACAAGCATCAATTAGGTCGGCCTAATTAGATGCATTTCCTATTTATCAAAAATAACAATTGTTGGATAAAAGCTTCCAAAATCTTCCTAAAATCAATTCAAATTCTCAACACACTATATCATGTCAGCATAGACCTAAGATTAGTCACACATATATCCAAAAAACAAAATTTATTCACAATTAAATTATTTATTCATTAGGTTAGCCAAGGATAGACCTAATAGAAAAATTGTAATCAACAGAATAATGTTGATACACCATACAAGCATTTGAATACATAACATATTGATTGTACGTGCTTATAACATCCATAAACCATTTTCAAAAATTTCTCATAGCAATAATCAATAGAAAAAAAATGCATAATAAGATACCAAAGGATATAAGCATTATACCGGTTCACATACGAGACCAAAATACCAGAACAAATTCAGACTTAGTCTCGTAGTTGCAACTCATATATCATGGTGACATCAATGACAACACAAAACAACAAAATGAGATGTTCTTCATTTTTCCAACAAATACTAATGGTGTTATCATTTGTCTTCAATTTTTCATTGAATGTATGATTTTATTTTAGCTTTAACTCAAAGAGTTGATTAAAATGCTTAAGGAGGGTTATAGATTTTGTAAGGAATTTCATAGGATTTTTAAGGAGTGATTTTTTTAAGGTAATTTGTGAATTTTTATAAATGAAAAGAACTATGAAAATAGTCTACCCATCTCTGAATTAAGTAGCTTACATATATTACTGGTTCTTATATATTTGACTTCGTTGCTCCAATTAATGAAACACTAGTCTATTTGTTAGAAAATATTGAATGAATATAAGTAATTAGCATACCTAACCATAGAGTTAAAATAATAACATTCATCTAAAATCATTTCAAGTATAGTAGGGGTTTGAGCTACTCCTATTTCCTAGAAAATAGGTAATCATCTACTTAAAGGTCTGATAAACCATCAGTGAAGTACATTTTTTGCAATATGTAGGAATAAATCTATGAATAAATATGTTATCAACTAGATACACCTCACGTAAACATAATATGGAGCACCCACATAGGTCCCATAGAGCCTGAAGTGTAGGAGTAAAGACTTCAAAATCCTTTACTCATTGTGTTGGCCACTAGCCTTATAGTTTCTTCATTATAGGAGTTGGCTACTCTTTAGGGAACTCTAAGGTTCTACTAGAAAAATAACCAATAGGTTCTTCCTTTCTTCATAGTTAAAGCTTGAATTTTCCATATGAAACAACCATACAAGAATCAAAGTAAGGTTTATCAAATGAGATAACATAATTATAATTTATAAAAGATAATATTATTTCTACCTTAAATTTCAAGTGCATTCATGTGATTAAGGTTGTAAAATTATTCTTCATAAATAACTGAATTATTAAAATGACAAACAAAAACTAGGAGGAGAAAGAAAATGAAATGAGGAACTTATGAATAAAGTATGGAGACCACTTTCTATGAATAGTATGTCATGTAGATGTCCATGCAATGTAATATCATCCTTGTTACATAATGGCATCTAGAAAATTTTCAAAGTAAAATTTAGAAACATTTATCTATTATGTCTACTCGTTAAGAAGCAAGAATAACAATAGCAACACACAAATGAAATAAACAAATTTATATCACAAACTTATACCAAAATATAATAAGATACGAAGATAGTACAAAAGTTCATTCAATAAGAGATTAAGAGAGAACAAACCTCAATTTAAAAGAAACTCTAACAAAACTTGTTAGCTAGGGATATGATTATTGATGATTTCTTTTGAGCTTGCAAAGAATGATCAAACACCAATTTTATCATTTTGAATTTCATGGGAAGTCAAATAGAAAATGGAGAACTAGAATAATTTTATCATTTTGACCTACTTATTCTATGCATGTCAAGAACTAGAAGAATATGAAAAATAAAGTAAATAGTATTTAATTCTTAATTTATGTATAGGGAGAAGTATCCTAGTTCATATGAAAGAAAAAGAAGGATATGATAGATCAAATAGTACTAAGATGAAACAATTTGATACTAAATAGAAAATAGAGAAAAATAATAATGGAGAACTATCATTCATAGAGACAATGGAAGATGAGCATGAGGCTGAGTAGGTACAAAATGTGCTATTAAATATTGAATTTTGTATAGAAAAGCTCATTTTTTTAGATAAAAGGAAAAATATTGAATATTATTAATATTATAAAAGTTTAAAATTATATGTATAGAGCATAAATAATTTACAAAAACTTTACAATATAAATATATATATGAATGGGGGGCCAAAAAAAACCCATTGCCCCAATTACTAGATGCTTGACGAGAGGAGGCCAAAACAAAATGTAATCCTTGAACCATATATTGTGAGAGGGCTAGAGAGAGAAAATTTTTATGTAGAGGGTAGGATGAACTTCTCATAAGACTAGAGGGGTGGCATCAAATTCTATAATCCATTAGAGATTTGACATAGCCTCCAAATTGCTTGCATTTTTTAGGAAGCAATTGTCCATATGTGCCAGAGCTTGATGTTGAGCTATTGATACTATGTGGAAGTTTCCAAGGAATGGAAACCATTCCACTGCAACACCCTCCTCAAGCATGCGATGGATGTCCCATGGTAATGGAACGCCAAAACCCAAGCTTTCTACTTCAGGAGTAGCCTTGAGCCCACCTAGATTGTGTTTTTTGAATAATTTTTTTGTCAGAACCCCCAACACCTCCATTTGTTCTCCTAGTACAAAAGGGAAGCCACAAACTATGACATGATATTTGTGTTTATCCTATAGTTCTCTGCATCCCTTAGGAAATCAATGACAAGTATCATTTTTATTACTTTTAAATTCCTTTTTGTGGAGTTTTTCGTGATCACATGCAAATGGTGGTTTGGGATATTAGCAGTAAAAGATAAATGACACTATGAACATGTGAGAATTATTGTGGTGCATTTTCTCAACATGATACAAACCATGCTGCAAATATAGCCTTTGGGGGGCAACATGGAGATACTGTAAGGGATCAACTTCTATAAGAAGTGAAACAAGAAAAAGAATTGATGGTGGGTTTTGACTTCTTCAGAAGGAAAGGAAGGCCATGCTGCAAATATAGCCTCTGGGGGCCAACATGGATATACTGTAAGGGATCGACTTCTATAGGAAGTGAAAGAAGAAAAATAACTAATGGTGGGTTTTGATTTATTTGCTAATGACATGGGTTTGTAGGGTATTCCAGAGGGTTAGGGTGAAAAATCTGTTCAAGGTGGCAACCAAATGGAAGAATGATCACTAGTACTAATAAGGAAATTTTTATTTTTTGGCCTATAAATAGTGTTTGTGGTTACACAATTTTTGTTCTTCATTGTGGCCAAAATCTGCATGGGGAAAATAATTTTTTGTAAGGGTCTTGTGTTATCAAAATTTGGACATCATCTTGGTTATCCATGTAAATAGTGAATGCTAATAGTCTTAGTTAGGTTATTTTTTTAGGTTGTTATGGGTTGTCGGGTATTGATCAAACTTTTGTTGGGATCATTTGTAAAATATATTTTTGATTGGATCTTTTGCTCGAACTCTATCTTTTGGCACTATAACTAGAGGTTTTCTCCCTGGCTCTTTCTTGCCGGTATGCTCTCTTGAGCTAGGATTTTGTACTATCTTATTATAATATTAATAATATTATAGTGGATTACCACTTTTATTAAAAAAAAAACATGATACCAACCAACTTGTGAGGAAAGAAGAATAGTGAGGGTATCACCCCATCTCTTTAAATAAAGCAAGCGACTACATTTTCCTGTGCGTCAAGTGAGGGTAATTATTTCCACATTTATTTCCCATGAGAAGAGATACTAATGTAACTCATATCACTTTCTTGACATTTTGGTTCATGTAAACTCATTGTAGGAGTAAAATGTAGCCACCTATTGAAAACTATTTATAGATTTTCTTCTCATTAGTGTAGTGTCAGAAAATAAACTCCTTTACATTTGCACACTATGTTTGGGTCCCTTAATGAATTGGACTTTATTAAGCCTCTAATTGGACCAATTATTTATCTAAAAGCCTAATTAATTGTAATTTTTGAAAAGGGAATTAGTATTTAATTAATGCAATTATCATTTTTAACACCTTGAAATGAATAGTTCTTGGAAATTTAGGTTAGGACCCACTCACCCATGGGTGAATGGGTCCCCTTTACTTTCCAAATTCAAAATTTTAATATTTTTTGGCAACCTTTTATGATCCAAATTCAATTTTCAAATGTTGGCTTGTAATGTTTAATTTCGAAGAAATTAGAAAATAACCTATAAATACAAGGTCTTTTTTATCAATTCAAATCCTAGAAGCAAGCTAGATTTTCAAAAAATCAATTCCAAGAGCTAAGATTCTTGTCAAAGGTGTTCAACAGTATATTTCTCATTCATTTCTTGCAGCATTCAATATCTCAAGCATCATGTCAAATTTCTCTTCATTCATGCATATTATTTTGGAGCTAACATTTTGATGTAGGCTTCAAACATTCAAGTCAAAGTTCAAGCCACTCATGGAACATCAAGACCTTGGAGAGAGACATTAAATTTAAGTCTTCAAGGGTTTCATTCAAGGGTTTGGTGGATTTCAACATAGAAAGTGTTCATTCATCATTTTGTTCATTTTCTTATTTCATTTCAAGGTTTAATTACCAAAACATGGTTTGGCCAAGACAAACCCCCATTCACCAAAAACAAATTTTTTTACCACTTGTGTGTGTTGCAAATATTAAGTTGAAGAAGGATTGAAGATTCATCAAAAGTGAAATTTTGTAACGTTGTCAAAATTGTCAATCCATAGAAACTCACTTGTAGAATTTAATTCCAAATTTTTGATTATGAAACCTAGAGGAATCAAGAGTGTAGATCTAGGAGTAAAGGACCATGAAAGAAAATTTTGAAACCTCGAAGCAAGACCCATTCACCCTATGGCGAATCTATCGTAAGAGGACACTTACTAAAGGATTTTGTTGATAGGTGCATAAATTCATAACCCTCTCAAATCTGCTGAAATTTTCTAGATTCTATCAGATTAAGGTTTTAAATTGATGATTCAAGTGTTACATTACATAATTTCATTCATTTTGTGTTTTTCATTTATCTCCCAAAAGTGCATTTCAAGTTGACTTACCCCATCCTCATTCATAAGGAAAACATCAAGATTTGCATTAAGGTTGACTCACCTAACAATTGAAAGTCAATCTTATCCTAGGGTATTTCCTTTTCCTAATGAATAAGTAAGATAGGTGCATACCCCCATTTCACATTGAATTTTAGGGTCAGATTATTTTCCTCCATTTCATTTTTTTGAACCTATCTTTGTACATGGAAATTCTAAAATTGGAGTCCATTCAAACCCTAGATCTAGGATTTTTATTAGTTTTCACTACATTGCATTATTTTTCACTTGATTTAGGGTTGTTAAAATTTCATTAGTTTTCATCTCACTTAGGGTTTTAGGTTTGCATTTTGCATCCTTTAAAATCTGAAATTTCAAAAAGAATGCACACATATTACATTGATTTTGCATAGTAATTGCATAATAGTGTATTTTCAGTCATTCACATTCATAAATTTGGTCATAATTGCATTTAAAAAAGTGTCACATTTTTCATTATTTTCCTTTCATTTAACTTTCATTTAGACATCAAAATCTACAAAATTTACTCATTGAAATCACGGTTTGTAATCTGAAACAGGAAACCCTAGCACTAAACCTTAGACTCAGATTTAAATTTTTGTGACCCTTGTGCTAAGATGCATTTTCCTCAGGGAGAATTAGTCCCTATACAAGTGTTGTTTTAAAATTATAGGTAGTGATTTATCTCTATTTACTTCATTCTAATATTTTTTAAAATTTAGGTTTTAGTTTCAAAAAAAAAAATCTATCATTGTTTGCATTTGAACAATAGGGAAATGGTGATGCTTTACAACCTAGGTCATAGAACACCACTATTCTCCAATTGTCACTCAAATATATCCTATGAACCCTAATTTGATTAATTATAAACCTTAAAGGTGAGTGGATTCTCAACAAGAACTAGGAAGGGGGTTCTTTCAACTTAAAGGGGTTCACCCCCAAGCAAAAGCTTGGAAAAGACACTTTAACATTCAAATCACAAAATCTAATGATGTAAGCTAAATTATGGAATTATGCAACAAGAAGTTAGGGTGTGTCTACTAGGGAAGTCTAGAAATGTGATAAGGATTCCAAAAATGCAAGGAAGCTGTCAAAAAGTGCTATGGAGGACTAAGATTCCCTTACTATTGTCTTAGTCCTCATGTTTTTTTGGGCTAGATGTAGAATCTTTAGATGTCAGAACCGGATCTAAAAGAATTTCTGGAAAATACCCTTAGGAGGACTAAGATTCCCTAGGTGTTTTATTAGTCTTGATTTGAATTTTTGAAATCTCTTAATGTGAGCCTGAGGCTTGATGTCTACACTTTCTTCTCCTCTAATCTCAGGTTTTGAAACTCCAAATTTGACTTGTAGGTGAGTTCATGAAGATAAAAACTTTGTAATGCAACTTTACAACTTTGAAATTTTTCACTTCAAATGATTTTCAAGTATTCAACCTAGATATGTAATAAAAAACACACAACAGGTGAAAAAAAGTTGTTGATTGTTATTAAATGGGGGTTTTCCTTGGTCAAAACCCTTGTTGGTAATTAAACCTTGAAATGAAATGAAATGGATGGAAATGATGAATGGAAAAAATGTTACATTTCAACTCACCAAACCCTTGTAATAAGGTGGTACAAATATTCTTGAAATGACTACAATGGATATAGTACTTGACCCTTGAATGATATTGATCTTTGAAACACCTAGGTATGTGCAGGATCATCATGAAAAAAACAAGCAACCTGACATAAAAAATTGAATAAGTTATCTATATTATTTCAAAAATATGTAATAATAGAATCTGTAGAAAATTGAATGTAGTTTCTAAACTACTAGGTTTATTTTAAAAAAAATCTATTCGGTGAAAATTTGAAATTTCAATGCAGTAGTACTTAAATTTGAGGGGAAAAATAAGTAGGTGTCTATCTGACCACCCTAACTACAATAAAATGATAATATTTTTTTATAAGATTTTAGATATAAGTAGAGGACTCATGTCTCAATGTGATGCATATTTTTTTGTAATTTTTTTCAAAGTAAATAATTAATTATGATTTTTTTATTACAACTTTTAAAATTATAAGAACTCGTATGTCTGACCACTTTAACTTGGCCAAAACTTTATGAAATTCTTTTTTTTTTAATCCTATAGTATGTGAAGCATAGAATGTGACACATGTTTTAGATTCAAAAAATGTGATACCATTTGAAAGCTATAGATGTTTTTCAATCATCCTATCAATGAAGACTTTAGTTGTAATTCAAATAGAAAATGAATAATAATTATTTATTAAATTCAAACTAAAATATAATTTATATTGGTGGAAAGCTGAGAATATCCTTTAAAAACCCTTTTTACTTCATCAATTTTGGGTAAAAAAAGCCCTCAACCACATACCATACACATACCCTTCATATCAACACTTTGTGGCCCATCATGATCCTTCATATATCCACTTGCTTGAATCATAAACCCTACATCACAAATGTTAACACCATAACAAACAGGATGAAAAAAATCCTTGGTATGATGCTTCAATCTTGATGATGGCTCAAAATGCTTGATGAAATGCTCTTGTGAACTCAATTATGCTATGATAAATTCTCTCACAAAAGACTTGTTTTAAAATGAGTGATTGAACCTTGTATTTATACTTATAGATGTCTTAGTCCCGAGGCATAAAAATCGGGGCATAAAATCCAAAAAGGGACCATTTTAGGTGCTTTCAAAATTAGGGTCCCAAGACCTATGGAGGAAAAGACACCCTAGGTGGCATCTTAGTCCCAGTCTAAAAATCAAGGACATAGACAAAATCATTAAATTATCATTTATCCTTTTATGTTTGTTGGGATTAGGGAGAAAAGATATTGTTTATTAGGCTTGTGGATGCAAAATATGACCAATTAAGATGTAAATATGGATGAAGAAAGTAAGGCAGGCCCAAAAAAGTGTGAAAATGAAAGGGTATGCATTTTCCTACACTACATTTAGCCCCCACTTTAGTGAGAGGATGAACTTGCTTCAAAATCACACTAATGTAGTAAACCACACAATCAAGAGGGGTTCAAATCTACAAATTCTAGTGAGATAAGATAACAATAACCAAGAGGGATGATAGAGCCCCCAAGATCAAGATCCTATGAAAGTGAGAGGTAAATAAAATACAAGCACTAGCATAAATGAAACCAAGGTAGTAACTGGAATCCCACGAGCTCTCCAACATGAAAGTCTCATCCACATAATAAAATGCCAACACAATGGAGTATGGTGCATGTTCCACCCAACCATGTGATACCTAAAGGCTCACCCCCCGTGCTAGGAGATAGTAGCAAGGGTTTTAGGTCATAACCAACAACCTCTAAACATAGGCAAAATGACTCAACTAGGAAAGGATACGAACATGACACAACATGACATAAAGGTTACAATGCTTCCATAGTTTAAATACATGAACACAACACGGATACAAACATATTGCTGACTTAAGAGAAGTGTCATCACAATGTCGCATGGGATATCTTGGCAAGTCTTCCTAGGTCTCGGCCCCCATCTCGGGATATCTTGGTAACCTCTAATGACTCTCAGCCCCACATGCAAACCAATGCGGAATCAATTATCTTTCAAAGGGACAAGATAATGATCTTGCCATTCCAGACCTTCTCGTCTCATCCCAAGCCTATGAAAGCACTTGCATCCATGAGCGAGGCAAAATTAATCTTTTTAAATGTTGGTACCACCTATGCTAATTAATTGGTTTAAGTTATCACTGAATTAACCAACTTACATTGAGATCTCCTGGCACCACTTTGTGTGATGATCCTTAATGCAAGCCACTTCTCTAAGACAGCACGTGGAACTATGCCACCACCAAAGGTACTCAAGTGCAACCTAGGGATAATGAATCCCTAAACACGACATGAAGTCAACCTATCCTGTCCCAGGTAACCAGGTTTAACTAGACACATTGAACGCACTACCCAAGGTAAACCAGGGTTGACCAACATAACAACAACCCAAACACATAAAAGAAAGTCCTATCTGGAAGACTTATATGACACAGACTAGATTGCCCCACACCAAGAACAAACGCCCCATGTCAAAAGAAAGCATTACAAGTAATTTAAATGCATCTATGTTAGGATTTCCTAAATCCAAATCACTCAATGGTGTAGTGCACTAATCAATGTAAACAAAGCATATTCTTTACACAATTCAAACCCCGTTGAGAGCCATTATGAAATTTAAACTACTCATTTAAGCATAATGCACAATTTCCCATGACAATTAAAATAGATCCTTAGCAAATAAATCATTCATTTAAAAGACGATTTCCCACATTATTTGCTATAACTCTCAGTGATCAAATCTAAGTGTCATTATATATATGAAATAATTATATAACTATATATATATAGTTACTCGATATATTTGTAATTACATCTACATTCTAAATATATATAATTATATTTAAATCTAATTACACATATTAACTTATTTTTCCAAAAAGAATATTTAAAATAACAATATTGATTTCAAATAATAATAAAAATAATAATAAAACCCATTTATATATATTAAATATATATATAATGTATATACTATAAATTACATATATTATATTTAATTTATAAATATAATATATATATTATAGAATATATATATACATAATATTTAATACATATAAATATGAAATAACATAACAAAAAAAAATAATAAAAAAACCCAAAAAGCAAAGTTTAGAACAATACACTCGCCGTTGGAAGGCGCGGCCGAGGCAGGGGAGACGCAGGGTCTCCCTGCTGCCCCCCTGCCACCCGGCTGCCATGGCGGGGAACGCCGCCAGGGAAGGCAGCGCCCTTCACTAGCAGTGTCGCCCTTCATGGGAGTGGCGGCTAGTGAAGCCGTCGGCCGTGCAATAGGGGTTTCACCCCCAACAAAAAAACGCGGCCGTTAAAATGTGAAACAGGGTATTTTTTTTTTTTTTAAAACACAGACCCTAAAAAAAACATTTCAATATATCAGAACAAATTTTATAAATTTTTTGACAATATATATGCAATATATGCATATATGTGTAGATATATATATACTATATTATACATATATATGCATATATAAATATATATATACACACAGTCAAAACAATGACTATAAAAATTAATTTTTTTCAATACCCATATTGGGCAAACTCACAGTTTGAGTATAAAAAGAAAACTTCTCATTGCAATTTCAAGATTTAACACAATATTACCCAAATTTCACCCAATTTAAGAAGATATTTTCAAACAACCCAAGTTTTCATAAACCCCATTTGAAATTTGAAATTTGTTCAAATTTCCCATTGCTAGTTTGAGTATAATTTTTGGTTTGTTTGTTTCCTCAAAAATAAAATTTGTAAAACTCTTCTATTCAAGTTTAATGGAGATTCCAACATGGTTTAAAATTTAAAGTTTGAATTTTTTTTAAAAACTAAATTTGAGCCATTTTCAAACCAGATTAGGGGAGAGGGCCCAATAGTCGTGTGGGGTTCAATAGTCGTGCACCCAATTGTGAATATAATACCCAATAGTCGTATATATAATGTCTAATAGTTGTGATTTGACTATCCATAATTAAACAGAAAGTATGCTTTTGATCTAAAAAGCAACCAATCATGTGATACCACATCAGTGCTCAACTACTCATGATGTAATGCACGAGAATTGGTCTCACTATTTTTTGGGGCCTTTATGGACACCTTGACAAAAATGCATGCTGATGTGGCATCATATTTGATGATGTGGCCTTGAAACCTTAGTTATAAGTAGAGAACTTGCCAAGTAAGCTGCTGTGAAAAATTGGGAGTGATTTGAAATTTCGATTAGGATAATTAGAAGCGCGAAGTTAGGGTGTACGACTACTAGGCCCTCTCCCCTATTAAAATAACATTGCAAGAAGATGGAAAAACATAGAACCTTTTGTTTTCTCCAAGTTTTTGTAGAGTCCTTCAATGGAGGTTGTGCTCCTTAAAATTTCTCCTCCACCAAGCTTTTCCAATCCTTCTTCAACAATTTTTCTCCAATTTTTTTTTAAGTTTCCTCTTGCTCTCTCTCAAATTACCAAATTTTCAAAAAAAGATAATTCAAAAAAAAGAATGCATTTACCTTATGGCCTCCAAAAAAAAATGTCAAACCCCTAATTTAGCCACCCACCAAAAGTTATTGCAAATTTGGATATTTTTGGATATTTCATTTTTTTAAATTAATAAAACTTCATTTTCCTTTTCAAATGCCTATTACTCATTTAAAAAAACCAAATTCCATTTACCCCATGATGCTAACTAAATTCATTTTATTTTACAAAATTGAATCCAACTATTACATTTAAAACAAATCATTTTTTTAATTTTATTTTCTTACATGAGGAATGCAATACAACTTCTAATGTATATTTTTTTGTCTCATTATTTAATAATGCTAACACAATTGGACTAATTTAATTAATTCACAATAAATCTAATTCACGGTTAGATTATTCATCAATTGCATTAAATCAACTAATTAATTAATAAGCACTCTATTATGAATTTTGGCAAAAAAATTAAATAAAGCAACACCATTTCACTAGGAAATTTAAATCATGCAAGCAAAGGGAGACGAGATGACAAGACAAATAGCTTATCCCAACTGACAACCCGATGACCCACTATGACTAGGGTGATGTCATGACACAGAAACCCAAGCTACTACCTCCCAATCATTTCCGTTGAACAAGGGACATGCTCAGACCTGCGAAATCAGGTGGAGTGAATGTCCTGTACCTACATCCTACACACAACACGAGTGTCAAACATGCATACATATATATAAACATCAAAACACACCGTGAAGAGGAAATCATGGAATCACAGGGCACTCGCGTGTGAGTGATGTGATCCCGTCCCCTTCACCAATACAATGTCGCTAACTGATGCCTCTAAACATCAATGGTATAATCAAAGCATAAAGCATCAATAATTCACATACATGATAATTCAATCCACAACGTGAAATAATAACATCATCTGATGAAAGTACCATCACATCAAAACATAATGTTTACATCGCTTAATAATTAGTGATCAAATGTAACCAAGTTTATCACCAACGTGCTAACAAGGCAAAATATACATAACGAACTCTGTTCGGTCAAAAGAACAAAATGGAGGGGTGTTAGATCCTCCCTCCCTAGGGTCAGGCTTACTCCTAGAAGCCTGTGAACAAATAGGGATAAAGCTCCCTCATCCTAGCTGCATCTTCCCAAGTGGATGATGAGTCATCCCTAGGATCCCACTGGATCCTAACTTGATCAATATCTCGCCCTCGAAGAGTGAGCATTCTACACTCCACCACGGCCACGGGCTCCAAAGCCAGCTGCCCGTCCTCTACCTACAAAGCATTCCAATCAAGGACATGAGAAATGTCTAGATGGTACGGCTGAAGAACTGATACATGAAATACGTCGTGCACACATGAGAGACTGGGCGGTAAAGCAAGACGGTAAGCAACAGGACCAATCTTCTCGAGAATCTTGAAGGGTCCAACAAAGCGAGGCACCAACTTAGAGCCCTTTCCATAATGGATTGGACTCTTTCGTGGACCCACACGCAAGAAGACTCTATCGCCTACGGAGAACTGACAGTCCACTCTATGCGCATCCGCATACTTCTTCTGCCTATCCTGAGCTGCCACCAAGTGCTCTCTAATCCTATCCACCTGCTGCTCCATATCATGCAAACATCTCAGGGCCCAAAGTTACTCTGTCCTCTAGCCAATCCCAACTCAAGGGAGTGTGACATGGTCACCCATACAATGCCTGGAATGGAGCCATACCGATAGAACTCTAAAAGCCATTATTATAGGCAAACTCTACCAAATAGAGATAGTCCTCCCATCGTGTCTATTGGTCAATCACATACATACACAACATGTCTTCGAGGATCTGATTGACCCTCTCAGTCTGTCCATCTGTCTCTGGGTGGTAAGCTGAACTGAAGTTCAACTGCGTTCCCATCGCATGCTGTAATGACATCCATAGAGCTGAGGTGAACACTGGATCCCTGTCAGAGATAATCCGACGTGGAATACCATGCAACCTCACAATATCCTCCATGAACACCCTAGCTACGGATGATGCAGTATAGGAAGAGCGCATAGGTGAGAAGTGTGCTACCTTCGTCAACCTATCCACTGTTACCATAATTGCATCATGCTATCTTGAAGAGTTGGGTAAACCAACAATGAAATCCAATGAGATTATATCCCATTTCCATTCTAGTACTAAATGCGACTGCAAAAGCCCTGCTGGATGCTAGTGTTCAGCCTTTACCTGCTAACACTCAAGACATCTCGACACAAAATCCGCAATATCTCACTTCATCCCTGGCCAAAAATATAACTGACGCAAATCTGCATACATCTTCTTCACCCCTGGATGGGCTGAATAAGGTGCATGATGTGCTTCAGTCATGACCAAAGCGCGAAGCTCACATGATGGGGGAACGTATATGTGTCCCGTGTGTCTCAATATCTCATCAGCATCTAGAGAGTATCCTGAATATCTACCCTCAAGGGGTCTTCCTGCCTCTATTATCGATCTAACATCCTAATACCAACTGTCGGCTGGGAGGGCAGAAAGAATTTGTCTCCACAAATCAACAATAAGAGTCAACTCAGATATCTCAT
Source organism: Sequoia sempervirens (assembly GCA_007258455.2). NCBI lineage: Eukaryota > Viridiplantae > Streptophyta > Pinopsida > Cupressales > Cupressaceae > Sequoia > Sequoia sempervirens. Next base: position 9,144,717 of record VDFB02000363.1, on the reverse strand, counting down.
GCCTTCACCTACTAAGGGCATCTACAACCACATTCTCCTTCCCTTGGATATACTTCACCTCAAAGTCATATTCACAGAGAAATTCCATCCATCGCCTTTGCCTAGCATTAAGGTTAGGTTGCGTGAAGATATACTGAAGGCTCCTATGATCACTATGCAGCTCAAACCTATGCCCAAGAAGAAAGTGCCTCCATCTTGTCAATGCATGAACCACTGCTGCCAACTCAATATCATGGGTGGGATAGTTTAGCTCATGATCCTTGAGCTTCCATGACTCATATGCAATGACACGACCCTCTTGCATCAATACTGCACCTAATCCCTCCAAGGACGCATCTGTACAAACTACAAAGTCCCCAATAGGATCCGGTATCGCAAGTATAGGTGCACTGGTCAACTTCCCTTTAAGACATTGAAAGGCTGTCTCACACTTCTCAGACCACTCAAACCTCTTTCCTTTCCTCTGAAATGAGGTGATAGGATGCCCTAGCCTCAAAAAGTCCTGCACAAAGTGCCTGTAATAACCTGCTAGCCCCATGAAGCTACGTATCTCGGCCACATTCGTGGGCGCAGGCCAATCTAAGATCGCTTGGATCTTTGTAGGATCCACTGAAATACCCTCTCCAGAGATCACATGACCAAGGTATTGGACCTCAGTCCTAAAGAATTCACACTTTGACAAGTTAGCATACAGCCGATTATCTCGCAAACACTGCAATACCTATCGCAAGTGCTCCTCATGTTCCTCCATTGTTCTAGAATATACCAAAATATCATCTAGGAACACAAGAACAAACTTGTCTAGGTATGTGCGAAATACCCCATTCATAAGACTCATGAACACTGAGGGTGCATTTGTCAAACCAAATGGCACAACCGTGAACTCATAGTGATCATACCGCGTTCGAAACGCGGTCTTATGAATATCTGACTCGAAGATTCGAAGCTGATGATACCCTGATTTGAGATCAATCTTTGAAAATATGGTAGCACCCTTGATCTGATCGAATAGATCGTCAATCCTAGGAAGATGATATCGATTTCTGATGGTCACTTTGTTCAACTGTCGGTAATCAATGCATAACCGAAGTGAACCATCCTTCTTCATGAAGATGACAGGTGCTCCCCATGGAGAAACACTAGGGCGAATAAAACCCTTCTCTATCAATTCCTCAAGCTGCAATCGAAGCTCTTTCAGCTCCTAGGTAGTCATACGATAGGGAGCTCGTGAAATGGGCTCTGATCCAGGTACCAAGTCTATCTTGAAGTCAATGTCTCTCTGAGGAGGCATCCCTAGAATCTCATCTGGAAAGACATCGGAAAACTCCTAAAGGATGGGGTGACTATCAAGAGAAACCTTCTCTTCTCCAACTCTTAGATCCAAATCATCCACTGTAACAGTGAAAATTGGCAACCCTGCCGCATACACCTTCTCAACTGCATAGCTGAGATGATCCTCAAGGAGATCGGGCTCTAAACCCCCACTACCTCTATCTCTCTACCAGATGTCCCAATGCATCTAATCGACTTACGTCGACAATCAGTAACTGCACTATGAGCCTCTAGCCAATCCGTTCCTATGACAACGTCATAAGAAGCCAACGGAATAACACGAAGGTCCAAGGTAGTTTGGAGAGGTCCAACCTCTAACCTACACTTCGACACAAGGGAAAGGGATGCAACTTTTGCACCCGAAGCTAACTCCACCTGCCACCTATCAACTTGCTTTACCGCATCCAGTCTACATCGCGCCACGACTGATGAAGAAATAAAGGAATTAGATGCTCCAAAATCAAATAAAATAGAAACTGGGTTACCCCCCAACATACCATAGGCCTCAACAACTGTACCCTGGTGCTCTGCCTGGTGGTTGTCAACCACTGTGAATACTCGATGCCCATGGCCTGCATCTCCTTCAGTCAGCTCTGACGCCGCTGGTCCCTGAGAATACCCCTATGCACCCTTATTGGGACACATCCTCGCTATGTGACCCTGTTGGCCACACGCAAAACATCTAGTGCCTCTACCAAAGCCCTGCCTACAGGTGGTGTGCTAGACTGCTGCGCACTACCCCTGAAAGAAGAATGAGAACTCTGCGCTGGCTGCTCAGAGTTGAAGCGTGTCATGCGCCTCCAACTCCTGTCCCCCTGCCTCTGCTAGAAACCTTCTCGCTTCTAGGAAATCATTGCCATCATGACCACCCAGACGGATCACGAGCTCTAGAAGGTGTACCTCCCGAGGCTAACCTCAAGCACTCAGTCCTAGCTACTCGAACCACCGCCACCTACACTTCTAAGATGACCACCTAAGGCTATCACTAAGTTCTCTCAATGAGCCTCGGCCTTGTCGACCGCCACCTCCATGGTCCTGGGTTCGAAAACCCGCACTCCACCACTGATACGGGCATTTAAGCCCCTGAGAAAATGTTGTACCAACATGCCCTCATCATCACCTATGCCCGCATACTGTTTGAGCTCGTAGAAATTACACTCATACATCTCTACTGACATGGTCATATGTCGAAGGGTGTGGAACTCATCCCCTCGACGCTGCCTCTAATGCTCGGAAATAAATCTAGCCCGAAACTGTTCTAGGAACAACTCCCAAGAAACTGTACCAATGTCTAGATGGAGCTTTTGCTCCTCTAATCTTTGCCAAGTGGAGGAAAATCCCCTCAAGTGCATGATAGCGCACCTAGCTCGAGTGTTGCTCCCATATGGGTGCATAGCAAAACACCTAGTCAAGTCAATGAGCCATGTCTCTACCTCCAAACCACTGCCTGATCCATCGAAAGTGGGTGGTCGTGCTCTAAGAAACCTCATATGGGCTGCTACCTCTAAATCAGAGTGAACTGGTACCTCTCTCTCTCTAACCACCACTGGCTCTACCTCCTGCCTAGGCCCAAGGCGGGCAAGGGTCTCCTCTAACAACTGACGCAACTGAGCGTCTTCGATCCTGGGTGGATCCGGATTCTGATTGCCATCTCCCTGAATATTCTGAGAAGCCTGTTGCTCCTCATGGTCAGAAACAAGTGGAACATGTGGAGGTGGGTCTTGCTGTTCCTCAATGTGACCCCCTAAACGGCCACGTCTACGACCCCCTCCTCTTCCACGCCTGGGAGGCATTATCCTATACAGACACAAAAAGGCATTAAGCACAACACACAAATAAAATCCACACACCTAAAAGCTTAATGGGCTCATCATAATCCCAGAGTACCCAGTGTTTAAACCTAGCTCTGATACCATGTGTAATGCCCCGCCATGCAACCCTAGGGGAAGTTGCAAACTACAACAATTTCACTACAATTTTTTAAACAAAACAAATACATGCATGATAACAACACAAAGCCAACAATCCCCTAAGGTCATGAGACAAAGATTAACTAATTACAGTTTAAACAACATGCATGAAATGAAACATAACAACATTCACTTAATCTAAGTAAAGTACATTACATTCCATACATGAGATTTCCATAAGACCATGAGATCCTTCATGGTTACTAAGGACAAAAGTTATATTATTACAATTACATCTCTCATTCCCAGAATGAGGTAAATCAATGACATGATTGTTTATTACAATTTCCACCTCGATAAAAATGAGGGGTAAATAAAATACAAGCACTAGCATAAATGAAACCAAGGTAGCAACTGGAATCCCACGAGCTCTCCAACACGAAAGTCTCGTCCACATAATAAAATGCCAACACAACGGAGTATGGTGCATGTTCCACCCAACCATGTGATACCCGAAGGCTCACCCCCCGTGCTAGGAGATAGTAACAAGGGTTTTAGGTCATAACCAACAACCTCTAAACATAGGCAACATGACTCAACTAGAAAAGGATACAAACATGACAACACATGACATAAAGGTAACAATGCTTCCAGATTCTAAATACATGAACACATCACGAATACAAACATAATGCTGACTTAAGAGAAGTGTCATCACAATGTCGCATGGGATATCCTGGCAAGTCTTCCTAGGTCCCGGCCCCCATCTCGGGATATCCTGGTAACCTCTAACGACTCCGGCCCCACATGCAAACCAATGCGGAATCAGTTATCTTTCGAAGGGACAAGATAATGATCTTGCCATTCCAGGCCTTCTCGTCTCATCCCAAGCCTATGCAAGCACTTGCGTCCATGAGCGAGGCAAAATTAATCTTTTTAAATGTTGGTACCACCTATGCTAATTAATTGGTTTAAGTTATCACTGAATTAACCAACTTACATTGAGATCTCCTGGCACCACTTTGTGTGCCGGCCCTCAATGCAAGCCACTTCTCTAAGACAGCACGTGGAACTATGCCACCACCAAAGGTACTCAAGTGCAACCTAGGGATAATGAATCCCTAAACACGACATGAAGTCAACCTATCCCGTCCAGGTAACCGGGTTTAACTGGACACATTGAATGCACTACCCAAGGTAAACCAGGGTTGACCAACATAACAACAACCCAAACACATAAAAGAAAGTCCTATCTGGAAGACTTATATGACACTGACTAGATTGCCCCACACCAAGAACAAACGCCCCATGTCAAAAGAAAGCATTACAAGTAATTTAAATGCATCTATGTTAGGATTTCCTAAATCCAAATCACTCAATGGCGTAGTGCACTAATCAATGTAAACAAAGCATATTCTTTACACAACTCAAACGAGAATTCAAACCCCGTTGAGAGCCATTACGAAATTTAAACTACTCATTTAAGCATAATGCACAATTTCCCATGACAATTAAAATAGATCCTTAGCAAATAAATCATTCATTTAAAAGACGATTTCCCACATATTATTTGCTATAACTCTCAGTGATCAAATCTAAGTGTCATTATATATATGAAATAATTATATAACTATATATATATATAATTACTCAATATATTTATAATTACATCTACATTCTAAATATATATATAATTATATTTAAATCTAATTACAAATATTAACTTATTTTTCCAAAAAGAATATTTAAAATAACAATATTGATTTTCAAATAATAATAAAAAAATAATAAAACCTATTTATATATATATTATATATATATATAATGTATATACTATAAATTACATATATTATATTTAATTTATAAATATAATATATATATTATAGAATATATATATATATATATAATATTTAATACATATAAATATGAAATAACATAATAAAAAATAATAATTAAAAAAAACCAAAAAGCAAAGTTTAGAACAATACACTCGCCGCTGGAAGGCGCGACCGAGGTAGGGGAGACGCAGGGTCTACCTGCTGCCCCCCGGCCGCCCGGCTGCCATGGTGGGGGACGCCGCCAGGGAAGGCAACACCCTTCACTAGCAGTGCCACCCTTCATGGGAGTGGCGGCCAGTGAAGCCGCCGGCCGCGCAATAGGGGTTTCACCCCCAACAAAAAAATGCGGCCGTTAAAATGCGAAACAGGGTATTTTTAAAAAAAAAAAACAAAAAAAACATTTCAATTTATCAGAAAAAATTTTATAATTTTTTTGACAATATATATGCAATATATACATATATGTGTAGATATATATATATACTATATTATACATATATATATGCATATATAAATATATATATACACACAGTCAAAACAATGATTGTAAAAATTAATTTTTTTCAATACCCAGATTGGGCAAACTCACAGTTTGAGTATAAAAAGAAAACTTCTCATTGAAATTTCAAGATTTAACACAATATTACCCAAATTTCACCCAATTTAAGAAGATATTTTCAAACAACCCAAGTTTTCATAAACCCCATTTGAAATTTCAAATTTGTTGAAATTTCCCATTGCTGGTTTGAGTATAATTTCTGGTTTGTTTGTTTCCTCAAAAATAAAATTTGCAAAACTCTTCTATTCAAGTTTAATGGAGATTCCAACATGGTTTAAAATTTAAAGTTTGATTTTTTTTTTAAACTAAATTTGAGCCGTTTCCAAACCAGATTATTAAAATAACATTGCAAGAAGATGGAAAAACATAGAACCTTTTGTTTTCTCCAAGTTTTTGTAGAGTCCTTCAATGGAGGTTGTGCTCCTTCAAATTTCTCCTCCACCAAGCTTTTCCAATCCTTCTTCAACAATTTTTCTCCAATTTTTTTTCAAGTTTCCTCTTGCTCTCTCTCAAATTACCATATTTTCAAAAAAGATAATTCAAAAAAAGAATGCATTTTCCTTATGGCCTCCAAAAAAAAATGTCAAACCCCTAATTTAGCCACCCACCAAAAGTTATTGCACATTTAGATATTTTTGGATATTTCATTTTTTTTTTAAATTAATAAAACAACTTTGTTTTCCCTTTTCAAATGCATAATACTCATTTAAAAAAAAAACCCAATTCCATTTACCCCACAATGCTAACTAAATTCATTTTATTTCACAAAATTGAATCCAACTATTATATTTAAAACAAATCATTTTTAATTTTATTTCCTTACATGAGGAATGCAATACCACTTCTAATGTGTGTATATATATATATATATATATATATATATATATATATATATATATATATATATATTTTCTCATTATTTAATAATGCCAACACAATTGGACTAATTTAATTAATCCTCAATAAATCTAATTCACGGTTAGATTATTCATCAATTGCATTAGATCAACTAATAAATTAATAAGCACTTTATTATGAATTTTGGCAATAAAGTTAAATAAAGCAACACCATTTCACTAGAAAATTTAAATCACACAAGCAAGGAGAGACAAGGTGGCACAAAAAATAGCTTATCCCAACTAATGACCCAATGACCCACTATGGCTAGGGTGATGTCACGACACAGAAACCCAAGCTACTATCTCCCAATCATTTCCGTTGAACAAGGGACATGCTCAGACCTGGGAAATCAGGTGGAGTCAATGTCCTGTACCTGCATCCTGCACACAACACGAGTGTCGAACATGCATACATATATATATAAATATCAAAACACACCGTGAAGAGGAAGTTGCGGAATCACAGGGCACTCGCATGCGAGTGATGTGATCCCATCCCCTTCACCAATACAATGTCGCTAGCTGACGCCTCTAAACATCAATGGTATAATCAAAGAATAAAGCATCAATAATTCACATACATGATAATTTAATCCACAACCTGAAATAATAACATCATCTGTTGAAAGTACCATCAAATCAAAACATAATGTTTACATCGCTTAATAATTAGTGATCAAAAGTAACCAAGTTTATCACCAACATGCTAACAAGGAAAAATATACATAACGAACTCTGTTCGATCAAAAGAACAAAATGGAGGGGTGTTATAGGTGATCCCTAGGGGACCATATCAAAGTCATACCTCCATGAGTTTAATAAGGTACAAAAATGCAATGCAAGAAGAAAGGGATATTCAAAGGGATTTTGGTTAGTTCATGTGACATATTAATCTCAAGGTACATTGTGTTTAACATCTCCAAAAGAGAATAAATACAAGGTCTCATCTTGGGGAAAATTGTACCTAATGTTTCCAACAGGGGAAAACTGTGAAAGGTCTCATTTTTTTCCAAGAGAGGACAAGTGCAAGGTCTCATCTTAGGGAACATTTTACCTAACATTTCCAAGAGAGGAAAAGGAAATATCACACTCTTGGAGGAATTCAATCCCAACAAAACCACCAAGAGAAGAATGCATCGTAAGAAGTGAATTGCACAAGGAACATGAAAAAAATACAAATGAGATCATGCAAAAGGGTATGTGCGGGATCATGATGGGCCAATGTGCTATAAAAAAAAGTATCATTTGCTTGACATGGGATTAATTCATGATAAATTGGACTTAATGAGGCCTTGATTTAGATGTTGTGAGGAATTTTATGCATCCACACTAGGTCTTGGACCCTTTGAAATTGAATAACATGCTTTCAATGACATCTTGTAAAGGTGTTGTAAATTCTTGTTAAGGATTTTCACACTTTTCTGGACTTAATTAACCTATTTCTCCCTAATTCAACATTATTAAACATATTTAATTACATTATCACATTAATCTAGAAGGTTTTTAAATTAAACTTAATGATAAACTAGTGTTGTAATGTGTCTTGCATATTCACATTGGTTCTTGCACCTTTTTAAGCTATGTGGACCTCATTTTAATGTTGTAAAAGTTTATCATTTTCACATTGATTTTTGTGTCCCAAGCCCTATTTAAAATTTACATCATCACTAATAGTCCCATATTATGCATTTTACACCTAATTTCATTATCTCTTGGCATCTAAGCTATCAAAATAGCCCCATGTGGGACCCATTCACCATGCATGGTGAATCAGTCCCATCCAGGTGGGACTCATTCACCATGTGTGGCGAATGAGTTCCATTTGGCTCAATTTTGACCTTTGAGCGGGAAAAAAGTGAAATTTAAGTTTAATTTTGCTTCATGTCAGCCTATGATGAGATATTAATGGGTAAAATAGGTGAATTTCCTATCAGATTACCTCTCTAAACTCATTTTTACATCTCTCACATCCACTAGCTTAATCCACATATTCATCCACCAATCTTTCATCTCAAGTCAAACAACTTAGGGTTTTATCATTGCAAGACATCTTGAAAGCTTCCTAAGACATTCAATGGCTAAATCTTCCTCCATTGCTACAAATTTTCAAGATCAGTTATCATCACAAGGTAATAAATTCCATTTTTTCATGTCTCATTTTTCTCTTTCATCGTTTTGGTTTAATTAGCTAAACGGGGTTTGACCAAGGAAAATCCCCATGCCCTAGCATTCACCATTTCTTCTTCTCTTATTATGTGTTTGCAAATTTAGGTCTATTGGAAGCTTGGAAATCATTGAATATCAAGTTGAAAAGTTTTTCAAGTCTTCTTCTCATCCAACAAGTCAAAAGATCAATGAAATCTCATTTTTAGACCTGTAAATCAGAGTTTCAGAAGCAAACATCTGTAGTGCATCAAACTACAGATCGAAAGATTTAGAATCCACCTTTGAAAATCAATAAATTCAAAATTGGACTCATTCTCCATGGGTGGAGAATGAGTCGCACCCTAAGCTTTTGGAATTTTACATTTTTAGATACCCTTTTATTAGAAATAGGCTCTAGTATAGTTTTTGAGAACTAGGACTAATTCACCCAGAATGGTGAATGAGTCCTAATAAGCCTAAATTTTAGCTTCAATAGCATTCTAGAAGTTATTTCTTGTCCCCATCCATATCTTAGGTGCACACTTTTAGTTTGGTTCATTTCTGTTAAGTTTTGAATTCATTTCTAGTTCATTGTTGCATTACACAATGTGTTTTCAAACATCACTTGTTTCATGGGTTTTGCATTCATATTCGATCAATTCCATAGCTTAATTTCACTTAGATCATTCCTTTTAGTCTAAATAACATCACATATAACATATTTTGAATGAACACCTTAGCATTTTTGGCCCTACCTCTCTCCTTATAGGTGAAAAACCCTAGAAGAGCTAGAGAAGTGCATTGGTGCCAAAAATCTATGGTTCAACCAAAAAGTGGCAATATGATGGGTATGTGTATGGTATGTGGCTAAAATTTTTATATTTACCAAAAATAAATGAAATGAAAAGGGTTTTTAAAGGAGATTCCAATCTTTCCACCAATATAAATTATGCTTTACTTTCAATTTAATAAATAATTATTATTCATTTTCTATTTGAATTACGACTAAATTCCTGATTGATATGCTAATTGAAAACATCTATAGCTTTCAAATGGTATCACATTTTTTGAATCCCAAACATGTGTCACATTCTATGCTTCGCATACTATAGGATTAAAAAAAGATTGAAGTTCATGAAGTTTTAACCAAGTTAAGGTGGTCAGACATATGAGTTTTTATATTTTTAAAAAATTTGTAATAAAAAAATAATACTTAATTATTTACTTGGAAAAAAACTACAAAAAATATATATATCACATCGGTACATGAGTCCTCTACCTATATCTAAAATATTATAATAAAATATTATCATTTTATTTTGGTTAGGGTGGTAAGACAAACACCTACTTTTTTTTTCCCTAAAATTTAAGTACTACTACATTGAAATTTCAAATTTTCACCAAATATATTTGTTTATTTAAATAAACCTAGTATTTTAGAAACTACAGTCAATTTGCTACAGATTCTATTCCTACATATTTTTGAAATAATAGAGATAACTTATTCAATTTTTTACGTCAAGTTGTCTAACTCTGATTTTTCTGAATTTTTTGCCACTTAAGGGCTTGTTTTTTCCATGATGATCCTGCACATACCCAAAAATAATGCTAATGTATGCCCCCATTTTAAAGAAACTGCTAAACACCATGCTATGAAAAATTACTTTAAAGTAGAAAAACCATAAAAAGTAAAAGAGGGTTGCCCCCCAAAATGCATAACTTGATATGTCACATGTGAGCCAAATTAAGGCATGTCATCCACATCGTAAACTTGCTCTTACATGTAAATGAAAGGTGATCAACTAGCCAAAAGAGGCAACAATAGGTGACATACGAGGACAAGGCTACCTAACCCCTTTCTCCCACTTAGTGTAGGACAAGGATGAGCCAAAAAGAAACATGCTAGAGTGAAAATAAGTATCAATTAGAGGAATTAGGTTCCCCCACATAAGAAAGAGCACCAAAGTCCTTAAGATGTTGAATTTTTTCACTCAAAGATTTACATTCATTAGTAAAATGACCATGAACTCTATGGTATGCACAAAATGAATGTTTGTAGAAGAATTTATTTCATGTTTTTAGAGGGAGGGATATCAAACAATATTGGAGGAGTCTCAACATGATACTTTCTTCATCAAAAGTAGAATATGTTCCTAAACCATGGATTTTTGGCACCCTAATCCTTTCTAGCACTTCTAGGGTTTTTCACCTAAAAGGAGATAGTAAGGCCAAAAGTCCAGGTAGGTTCATTCAATTTATGCAATGTATGATTTTATTTAGACTAAATGTAATGATCTAAGTGCAATTAGATGATCTATGTGACTGATTATGTATGCAGAACTTAAGAATTATGTAATGTTGGAAAACACAATGTGATATGCAAACATAAACTAAGAATGAACAATTGCAAAATAAAATAGAAAAGGGAAAATTCATAGTGCACTTGGGAAAAGAATGGAGAATTTGGAATTTTTTGAATGTTGTATGAAATGATAGAAGATTACCAGTGGAACTCATTTGCCACTGATGGCGAATTAGTCCTACTTTTGATGAAAACTGTCAGGATTTAGAATCTAACAAAATCTAGATTTCCAGTCCTTAAGGTGAGACTCATTTTCCACTGATGGTAAATTAGTCCTTTCCCAAAATTATAAGAAATTAGGGAACAATTCTATAGCACTAGATCTGAGCTTGTCTACTTGTCAGGTTGCCAAAGTCAAATCTATAGAAAACAGACAAAATGTCTTCTCTAAGTTTGAAATAAGATGTAGTTGACTTGAAACAATTTGTTGATTTCTTGTCCACCTTTAAACACCTAAATACTTGATAAATATGCACACACAAGTTGACAAGCACATGCAAAAGGTGAAAAATGGTTAAGGGTTAGGTTATAGGGATTTTCGTTGGTCAAATCCCACTTTGGTAATCAAACCCTTAATGAAATAATGAAGTGAAGGAGAATGATAAAAAAATAACATGCAAATTCTATCAACTTACCAAACCCTTGTTGAATAAAATTTAAAGATATATCGATGGATGCTCCAAAATGCTTAATTAATGCTTAATTATAGGATGCAAAGTGCTCCAATGCAACTTCAATGCTTGAATGAGTCAGGAGATTGTAGGAGATGTAAAATGAGGAGAAAAACACTTATTTATACATTCATGTGCCTTAGTAACCCATTGATACCTCATCACAGGTTGACATTAAGTAATTTTGAATGAAAAACTGAAAGGAAATTTGATTTTTTTTGAATTTGGAGACAAGAGGGACTCATTCGCCATCCATCATGAATGGGTCCCACCTTGGACTTGAAAATGGGTGTTTGGAATTAAGTCACATTTAATGTTATTTATTAGGTTTACATTTAAAAAGACACTTAATTAAGCCTGATAAGGGCATAAAGGGGTCAAATAAAGAATAAGAAAGGTGTAAATAGTGAAATTATGCCTAAAAAAGCATGAAATCCTATTACAAGACTTTACAACACTTCAAAATAAGACTTGATAAGTGATGAAAAGGTTATTTTTAGGTGAATTGTAATGAATAGAGTCTAGAAATGTGTAGAAATGTTTTACAACACTTCACAACACCTTCACAAGACATCATAATTTGAATTTTAAGGACCTTAATGTGCATATTCAAGCCATATTACATCAATAAATAAAAGAAAAATATACCAAACATTGTGAAGAAATGCCTAAAAGACCATGAAAATGACAAGGGGCCATTTTTCCACAATGCATTTACCCCCCACTTTAGTTGGAGGATGAACTTGCTTCAAAGTCACACTAAAGTAGTAATGCATATCGAGAAGGATCCAAGTGCACTTATGCTAGCAAGATGGAATAAGAATGATTAAGAGGGATGATCAAGCTCCTAGGATGAAGATCCCATGGAAAACAGACATAAGAAGAAAGGAACAAAAATGTTGAAATGAAAGGATAGGATGAAGCTTCGATTATCTATCCAACTAGTTGTGGATTAGATCTAGGATATTTGTGAGAAAAAGAGAATGCATACTCACTCTGGGTTGAAAAAACTCATGGACATCCTTTGGGTGAGAAGAACCAAAAGGTAAGATACATACGCTAGTTGGTATGCACTCACAAACACAAAGGTGGCTATGGGGAAAGTCATGTCACTGAATGGGCTTCCCGCTCAACCATATCAAAGTTATACCTCCTGATAACTTTAAAAAGGCACCACAAGGGAAAATTTTGGTTCGTGTTTCATGAGACAAGAAAAGCTTCGTATGCTTAGGAATCATGAACAAAAGGAAAGGTACCATAGGCATGCAAGTTGTGTTATGCAAGGTGGTGAAAAGTGCAAAAATGTAAAATGTAAAAGTTTTCAAAGGAGTCTTGTTAAGCTCATGCAAAGTTTGTCACTTAGGAAACATTGTGTCTAATGTCTCCAAGAGAGGAAAAATCAAAGAATAAAATATTCACAACTTAGGGGATGCAGTGTGTTGCATTAGGCCACCAAGAGGAATGTAATATGCTAAGATAGATCACAATTATGAAATACCTAATCTTGTCCATAAAGTGATAAACACATCATATGAAACAAGGTTGCACTAAAAATCAAGAATGAAAAATGAAATATGGTAATGTATGCCCCCCACTTTAAAGGAATTTCGACACATGATTTTGTGAGAAACTACTTTAAAGTAGTAGAGGAAAGAAAATGCAAAAAGGAAAAAAAAGACATAAAAGCTAACTCAGAAAGCCCTATGCCAAGTCATATGTTTCTAAGTTAGGCTGCTTCATATAAACAAAAAATGAAAACAAAAGAAAAGGGAGTTGCCCCCGCAAAAAATAGAACACCAAACACATAAGGGCTCTATGGATTTGAGGTTAGTATGTTCGTTGCCACAATTTTCTTTTTATTTTTATTAAGGATCTCAAAACCATAATCATTCCCCAAAGCATATAGAACTAGAAGAATGACACAAAGAGAGTGAAAAATAAATAAAAAAGAAGATTTCATTTTGGGTCGACATGGAAGAGACATTGTGGTCTCAACATTTTGCATCGTCCCCAAAAGGGAAACACAAGTGAAAAGAAAATGAAAAGGAAAAAGAAAAGGAAAATATTTTGGGTCAACATGAAGGAGACATTTCGGTCTTAATGCCTTGTGTCATCCCCAAAAGTAAAAGAAAAAAAAGATAAAGTAAAAAGGAAAAGGGACCATTTAGGTCAACATGGAAGAGACATAGGGTATCTCAATGCTTTGGGTCATCCCAAAAAAGAGAACACAAATAAAAAGAAAAAGACCTTTTGGGTCAACATGGAAGAGACATAGGGTGTCTCAATGCTTTGTGTCATCCCCAAAAGGAAAACAAAAAATTAAAGAGAAAAAGGAAATGCACAACATATAGAAGAATAGAGGTACAAATAGAAGAAGTATACAACACACGATATGGGGGGGAACATGATACAAAAATACAATAGCAAAAGAAAGAAAATGTAAAAGGCTAGTAAGGAGAATGCAAGTCAACCATCTAACAAGTCATCTACCTCCCAATCATGTTTAGTGTATTATGAGAGTGGTTGACTATCCAAAGGAAGAATTGCAAGTGCCAAACTAGGAGATGTACCAAGTTCCTCACTTGGTTGGGAATATTTATCATTTAAGCTCATGGTAGATGAAAATAAAGAGTTTAGATTGTTATTTACTTCAAATATTTTTTCAATCTCCTCCTCCTCCTCCTCCTCCTCATCATCATCAATATTGATTACGACAAGAGGACAAAGGGTTATTTCTAGAGAAGGATGTATTAAAAGTTGTCGCTATTGGATTTGTTCATTTTTTCTTGAGGGTTAGTTTGTGCTATCTAGTGGTGGGGCAAGGGAAAGAGGGTGGTAATTTATTTCTTCAGTCAAAGGTGGAGGTTGGTTTTCTCTATTTTCCTCCATTCAAGACTAATGGGCAAGGAGACAATGATGACACCTACGTTCCCTAGCACAGCAGTTTCGTTTAATTTTATTTTGAATTTGTTGAGGTGTAAGAGTGGGTTGATCCATCATAGGTTCCTTTTCTTCTAGAGGGGGAAGAGTGGAAGAAACCAAAGAGGATGGGTCAATCACTTTCTCTTTAGCTTTATACACTTTTTTAATGTGAAGAGGCATGATGAGATTGGTTTCAATTTCTCTTGGTCGTTTAAATGATGGAGGGGAAGTGTGTAAGGGTGGTTGTATGGTTTTCTCAATGTTGGACTTAGGATAAATCACGGTTTAATCTATGATAGGAGGAGTGGAAGTGGATGTGGACACGTTATGAAGAGAAAATTTGACAATTTTTTTGGCTTTGAAATTTTGATAAGCTATGAGAACGAAATATTTATGGGGGGTGATGGGTTCCATGTAGTTGGTCTATGATAGTCATCTTGATACAACTAATGTAATACTAAAAACTCTTTTGTGATCACATTCTTGCCACAAGCAGGATCTATTAATATCCCATTGGTGGGCTTATTATAGATTCTACAACCTATGTAAAGAGGGACATCGAGAATTTTTTTAAGTATATCTTTAGAAGAAAAAGTGATATCAAGAGTTTTGTTAGTTGGTCCCTTATGAGGCATAGCATCTATCACATCCACAAGTTCATCCATAGGAATAGCTTGGGTAACATTTGGAGTTATATCATGTTGTTTAGTATTTGTATAAACATTCATTACATCAGTGTTTCAAGGTTCACTAGCCTTGACAAATGAAATATTGTGTTTATGCATGGGGTTGGTAAAGATTTGTAAATTTTGGTTAGGGGGTGCAATGGACTTATTGCCTTGATCATTGACACCTACAATGGATAAACGACCTGAATCAATGAGGTCTTGAACTAGGTGTTTGAGATGCTTACATTGTTTGGTGTCGTGGCCATTTTGCTGATGAAAATGGCAATAAACATTTTGTTTAAAGGTGGGTGGTAAAGGTTTGGTGGTATCAAGCAGTTTGATGGTAGGCAAGATCTTCATTCATTACTGGAGCAATTTTTTCATTATATTATGGAGGGTATCAGGTAAAGGTGTAAATTATCTCTTTGTATCCACATAGGTATAAGGCATCACTGTTTTAACAGCTACCACTTGATTTGGAATAGGTTGGGGTGGTTGCAGAGGAGGGGGATTGAACTGTAAAAAGCCTATATGTGGTTTGCAAATTTTTTGTGTTGTTTTGGTTATTAGGCTCAAATTTTTTAGCTCGGTTAGAAGTGGACTTTGAATTACGACTAGAAACTGAGTTGTGATAGTCACATACGAGTTGCGATAGTCACATAGGGTTGTGCGTAAGTGCATGAACGAAGGGAATTTCATCATATTTAACTTATCCTAAAGGTTTGTCTGCAAGTTTTTGATAAACATCTTCTAAAAATGTGAATCAGGAATTTTAACATCAACTTAAGCATACAATTACTGATAATGTGAAATCAAATCAGTTACGTTTTCGTCGTTATTTTGTCTATAGTGCATTAGGAGAGCCATTTTCTTTTTAGGAGTCATATGAACTTGGAAGTGACTTATGAAGGCATCTACAAGCTCATTAAATGATCAAATAGAATGATTAGGAAGGTTTGGAAACCACTCTAATGTAGTATCTTTCAAGGTCCTAGGAAAAAGTTTGGCTAAGAGTTTATCATCAAGGACAAAATCACTGCCTAAAGTTGTATAAGCATTGATATGTTTAATAGAGTCTCCTTTACCTCTGTATTTCTCAAACCTAGGCACTTTTATCCCTTGTGGCATCGAGGTGTGTAATATTTATAAGGATAAAGCGGCTATTACAAACATGATATGTGGTTTGAGTGTTTTAACCTTGGCTAATGGTCAAAATCTTTTGTTGCATGCATGAAACAATATTAAGGATCTATGTAATGATGTGATTAGTGTAAGTGGTATGAAGTGGAAGGGAAAATGGAGATGGAGTGTAGGTTATGTGAGGGGAAGTGAAAGGGGCACTAAGAGGGGTGAAGGTGGTAAAGGGGATTTGCTATGCCACAATAGAACTAGAAATGCTAGTGGAAATTGTGAAAGAAGGAGCCACATGACTAACCTATTGCATAGTTGTTGTAACTTGAGGAGTGGTATAAGTTGGTATAGATATTATGGTTGATGGGGGAGGAATCTGAGGTCCTCCTTGGCTTGCCACTATCTTTGCTAATTGGGAATTGAAAGAGGCATGTTTGTTGTAAATCTCAACAATTATTTTCATAACATGTAAGCCATCATCACTTTCAATCAAATGATGAAGGTTCTCTATGGCTGGTATGGTAGTGGTGGAAATGTTTTCAAGGGACATGTCTTATTGTAAGTGTGAAAAATCCTCATAAATATTAATGACCTTTTCTTGCGGAATGGAATTTTTTTGTGTTATCAACATTCATTGGATGGAAAAGTGAAGGAATAGAAGTGGTATTTTCCATGCCTAATGCACTATTGTCAATACTAGGAGTAGGAACTCTTAAGATCCCAAGGTCCACTACAAAAGTGCTATCGTGGGAAACCATGAGTCTAGAACTTCGTCTCACTAAAGTATTATCAATGGGGCACCAAACACTCATACAAATACCATAAATTATGGGGTGAATGAAAATGCAAGGTAATATAGGATCTCCAAATGCAAATAATAGAAATTTTGCTAACTGAAATAGAGAAGTAACTATGGAGAACAAAAAAGTAGAAAAATGCTAAAAAATGCCTAAAAAATGCAGTCTGAAATGTGCATGTGGACTAATTCGCCTAGTGTGGCGAATGAGTCCAACTATGATATTCTTTCATGTTTTTCAAAAAACTTAAAGTGATTCTAATGCTTTTCAGATGCCAATTAAGAATGCATATGCAAATTTTTAGTTTTTTCAATGATATGTAATGCAAAGATGAAATTGAAATGAGTCTTTCGCTAATGCAATTTTGAGAAACCCTAGGATGCAAAAACAAGACAATACCCTAATTAAATATTGATGCAAATGAAGTTCAAGATGGAAGATACAATTGAAATAAAAAATTTGAAGTGTTCAATATGCAGGTTCACCAAAATGAACCATTGATTTTTGGCACCCCAATCCTTTCTAGCACTTCTAGGGTTTTTCACCTAAAAGGAGAAAGTAGGGCCAAAAGTCTAGGTAGGTTCATTCAATCTATGCAATGTATGATATTATTTAGACTAAATGGAATGATATAAGTGCAATTAGATGATGTATGTGACTAATCATGTAAGCAAAACTTAAGAATTATGTAATGTTCAAAAACACAATGTGATATGCAAACATTAACTAAGAATGAACAAATGCAAAACACAATAGAAAAGGGTAGATTCATAGTGCACCTAGGTAGAGAATGGAGAATCTAGAATCTTCTGAATGCTATCTAAAATCATAGAAGATCACTAGTGGGACTCATTCACCACTGATGGTGAATCGGTTCTATTTCTGATGAAAACTATTGGGAACATATTTCTAAGTGTTGGGATCTAGAATTTGACAAACTCTAGATTTCTAGCCTTAAGGTGAGACTAATTCACCACCTATGGTGAATCAGTCATCTCCCAAAATTCTAAGAAATCAGGGGACAATTTTGTAGCACCAGATATGAGATTGTTTGCTTATCGGGTTGCCAAAGTCAAATCTACAAAAAACAAATAAAATGTCTTCTCTAAGCTTGAAATAAGATGTAGTTGACTTGAATTTTTTTTGACTTCTTGTCCAATTTTCAACACCTAAATACTTGATAAATTTGCACACACAAGTCTGCAAACACACATGAAAAAAGGGGAAAATGGTTAAGGGTTAGGTTATAGCAATTTTCCTTGGTCAAATCCCACTTTGGTATTCAAACCCTTAATGAAATAATGAAATGAAGGAGAATTATAAATAAATTACATGAAAATTATATCAACTTACAAAACCCTTGTTGAAGAAAATTTGAAGATATGTTAATGGATGCTCCAAAATGCTAGATTAATGCTTGATTATAGGATGCAAATTGCTCAAATGCAACTTGAATGCTTGAATGAGTTAGGAGATTGTAGGTGATATAAAATGAGGAGACAAACACTTATTTATACATTCTTGTGCCTTATTAACCCATTCATACCTCATCATAGGCCGAGATCAAGTAATTTTGAATAAAAAACTGAAAGGAAATTTAATTTTTTTTGAATTTGGAGCCAAGAGGGACTCATTCGCCACCCATTGTGAATGGGTCCTAATGGATCTTATAAAATTCTGAAGAATTCTAGCTCAACTCCCATGAACTTGGTTTCCATTTTTAACCCTTTTCCCCAAGGTGAGTAGGGTTTTGTTCAAAAGCATGGAAATGTTATAATTTTAGGTTGACCTGGTTAGTCAATCACCAACCCCTTAAGTTATTTCTTGAGCCATCTAGCATGTCAGTCTACTGGCCCCATTAGCCTAAGAAACCAGTCATCCTTTTTCCCACCATATCAAGTCTTTTCCTAAATTTTGGTTTTAAATTTTAATTTGGTGACTTAAACCTTAAGTCCTTAACTCTAGTGGTCATGTCTTCATTGGATAGACCAATTCCCATCTATTAAATGCTAATGTCACTTAATGCACAGATTTCAAGATTCAAAGATTGAGGAAAAGATTTGGACCATACCCCGCTAGCCCACAAGAGTTAAGTGCCAACAAGATAAATGGAGCAAGGTTGGTGAGAAGCTGACTCATGTCCAAGGTATAGTGCAAAACCCACTCCCTACTACCACTCCCATGGCCTAGCATCTTCGATGAGTGGTTGAGATCAATTTGGTGGAATAATCATAATTGTTCCCTACTGGCTCACTGGATTAAAATGAAAGGTGGTTACGACTAGAAAGATCAACAAGATCTCGACACCTCTCCTGACATACTCGGACTGTGAAGCCCACACACTATGAAGGAATCATCTGACATAGAATAACTCCATTGGATATGAAAACTTTGGCCAAGCACCACTGGAAATCAAAGGTGGCCAAACAAAAGCTAGCTATCTAATCATCCATCAAGGGAAAAGATTGACAGATAGCTTTCAAAGTTGGCAAATAACATGTGATGGCCATTTTTACTCTATGCAACTAGCTCACATTAATGGTTAACATCCTATAGAGTGATTGAGTTGATCTCAATTCATGTCGAGATGCCAATACTAGTAATCATGAAGAATAATCTATGGATTTCCATGCAAATGGGAAATGAAACAGTGACAGTACATCTTCAAACAAGCTACTTGGGTTACACATGCATGTTAGAAATTGATTGTGATCCTCATTGCTCGATGTGATAAATATAGAAGAAATATCTTCTATTCATGATATCTACATTTACAAACTATAAGTGTGATTAATTAATCCAAGGTAGTGTGAGAAATTATCAAAGAAGAAAGTGAGAAAACCATTAAGGAAGTCTACTCACTTGAATTCTCAGAGGTTTGGTTCTAATGCACCAGAAGCTTCTCCAACCATGGAGGCCAATACTTCCATTGAAAAGCCTAGAATTGCACCTAGTAGGTATAGTCAAAGGCTACAATTCCAAGGTGATGTTGCAGGAAAAGTGGATGACAAAGGAAAGAGACCATTGCAGTCTCCCATGGGAGCACAAAAGAAAATAAGATATGGGTGTGGCTCCTATGGACACCATCATTCACCAATTGATATTACAAGAAGCGCCTCTAAAAATGGGACTGACTCATACTATTATCAGTATTTATCTCTTTTGAATGGTGGTTTTCCCTCTGATTAGGAAGTGATATATGTTTTTTCGCTAGCGGTCAAAACCCCTTGTGGGAATACTGGAAGCATGTTAAGAAAAGAAAAGAAAGAGGAGGAAGCTAAGGTTTCCTCTCCTTTGGAAATGACTAGGAGTGGTTGTGTGTACTATAGAAGTGGCACTAATAAAGGTGGAGTGAAGGGTAAATAAGAGTTTTTCATGTGTGGGATCTAGAATTTTTGTGTTAATGAAATTTCTTGTTACTGGTGGTCCTATTTTTTTGTGTGTGGCACATTCTAGTATTTGACATCGATTGTGTTCCCTCATGGAATTTTGGTTACCTGGTTCATTGTAGCTCAGATGGGGACAAAGGGAATTTTGGAGGTACTTTACATTTCCCTTCTCTAGTGGTAGTTAGATTTTGGCTTTCCAAGTTGTACAATGTTTTGTAGATTCAACATGTGGGGGTTTTGAAATGCAAGTGAAATGCAGTTGAAATTTTGATGAAATGAAAATATGTAATGAAATTACATTTTGAGCCCGAAGCTTGTTGCTCCCTTGTCATATAAAAGGGAATTCAAGGCTCACTTGCAAAGGGGGAAAAAAGAGAAAAGAAAATAAATGAAAATTTCTAGTTAGGTCTAGGTCAGGTATATATGAATTTCACAATAGGAATAGAATAAGCGTGTCTATTTTGAGGTCTCTTTGGAAGAATATATGCATATTGTCTTAAATTGTTATGCAAATTTGACTCATGAATATAAATGAAAGTCTAGTTATAATGCATTTTCTTCCCTATGTGGATTTGAGTAAATCTTGAATGGAATTGTTAATAATGTTTTCATTCTTCTTTTGAATATCAATTCAAATGTATGTCTCTATTTTATGCTTTGATTCAAGTAATCAATTAAATTCTTAAATGGAGTATCACAAATTGTGAGCTCAATAGTGCAAAGTTCTTATTTGGGTAGTCCATTCTATTAAGATTTAAATTCATTTATGTATTACTGATTATTGTGTGTATGACTCCATTGCCCACTCAACAAGGCACTAATCTATTCCCTAAAAGATCCACGTAATGGGTTGATCAAATTATTGTATGGTGGCTTTCCTAGATTCAAATTTTGAATTTACTTTATAAATTTCCTAAATATTTTGCACAAATTTTATGTTAATTGTCATGCGGGATAACATTTGTTGAAATGGTAGCAAGTTACTTAGAAACAAGCTAATTTCATAGTAATCTTTGCACATTTACGTTTCAGTTAAAATGATTTGTGAAAAAAATGTGTTATGTCAAGTACAATATTAATGAACACCAATAAGAACACCCTCATTGGTTGCATAGAGCCTAAAGTGTAGAAGATCTCAGTCTATGACTAGATCTTGTTAGTTGGCCAGTCATTTTCAGTAGTTTTGAATATAGGAATTGACTATTTCTTAGAACTTCCTTTAAGTGCACTAGAAAAACCACCAACATAATGGAAACTCTACTGGGGATGCACTCAACAGTCTGATGACAAATTGTCTTATCTAGGAGTAATCTAGATCTTATAGATTCATATCTTGAGAATCATTACATAGAGTCAAAGTGTTTTCCATTCATACTTTGGTGGATCTGAGCATCTCTGTTTAGATAATTGAAAATTTCTTGCACCTAGAAAGGATTTATTGCAACAAAGATCAAAGGATATGAGTGTGACTCTGTTGTTCGAGAAAAAACAAAATGAGATTTCAGCTTAAAAGAATTTCATGCTTTTGAAATTTGTTCCTCTATAAAGGAGGTGGCAAATCTATCTGAAGAACTAGTTAAATTTTGAAGAATATTTCAAGATTTTCAAAATTTGCAATCAAGAAAAAGGATTAATAGCTGCTACAAAATTTCCAGGTATTCTCATAAATCTAAAGAAATTATTATTCTCTTTGATGGAAGCTTATGAGAACTAAGTCAAGGCTTAGGAGCATAGATGATTCCCTACTAGATGAATTTTCATAAAGACACAAAATAGTAATAATTATTTTCATACTTCTTATATACAAAGTTTGTAACTATCCATGAAGTATGTTATTATTTTGATCATTACCTTTGGAAGAATTTCTTTATAAAGAATCAAGCTAAAGTATGCAGGGTGAAGAAGCCATGTAATCCCCTTGAAGGGATTTTGTTATTGAAAGGTATACGCCATTAGTCTTTAGTGGTATTGAAGGTTTCCCTAACTTGATCCCTAAGAATGTTAGGAATTTTTTTCCCAAATTCATAGGGAAAAGTTCTTAATCAACCTCTAAGCATCTACAACTATTCATGGATGTTATGGAGGATTATGAGTTGAAACATGAAGATGTTTGATAGGGACAAGGTTGGATTGAGAAAATCACAATCTCAATGCTCTGAGTCCTTGTCTTGAGAACTCCTAAGGTGCCACTTCATCCACCATTCAACCTATAGGTCCCCAAAATAATTAGGAACCCCTGGTCCTTTCTGCCAACCCTGCTATCAAGTTCCAAATCATTCACAATGCCTTAACTAAGAATTTCATGGTGCTTTTCCTCTCTTCACCAACTAGCCCTTAATCAGCTTAAAGACCATTTAATCTCTAAATTCTTCCTAACCTTGTTTCAGGGGTTTGCATAAGTTTTCAAAACATCAAAATAGTCTAGGGAGGGTTCTTGTTCCACCTCCATACACCTCTTCCCTATCACTTTCACAAAACCCTAGTCTAGGATTTGGGAAGGGCTACTAGGATTAGGCCTCCTCCAACAAGAAAATTTTTTAATACTCCTCCCTGCTAAATGAACACCATAACCTCAAAGAAAGAACCCTGGATCAATTTTAGAGCAGTTCAATATTTTAGTGGTTTCAGCCCTTCTCAGGCCGTACATAGGGTTATTCCTGATTTTGAGAATTTTAGGGCTTTTTAAGCCTTTTCTTGGATACAAAGAGGTCTGTCTATGAAATGGTAATGGTTCCTACCTCTTGTTAGACCTTTCTAAGGTACCCTATAACTACTGCACATATTTTTTAAATGAAGGAACAACACCCCTGCAACGTAGGAACAAACTTTGCACTGTCTTTCCCTAACCGGGTGTTAACCAACTAGCCTAGGGAAAGCTTTTGGCCATGGTTCCAGAAATCAAAAAGACTCCTACATATATTGTATATACAATGAAGGAGTTTAGCTACATTTCCATCGATTCCATGCTTCTGGTACAGAGGAAATGTGTTCTAAAACTCCATTCTTATTAATTTACAGTCAAAACTGAACTAAAGAAAAGACACAGAATTTACAAAAAGAAGAAAGCGATGGAAAAGATATTTAAAAATGCCAAAAAAAAACTTCAAAAGGATACTTTACATGCTCTCAAACCAAAAAAATCCTTATTCCATTCATCTAATTATTGTCACGCCACCAAGAATAGGAAAACATATTTCTTCACAACAAAATCACTATTTCTTGATTATTCTCATGAAGACTTCCAACAAAAAAAACATCCAAACTCTTCAAAAGGTATAGATCCACCTTTTAAAATTCTTATAAAATAGTTAGGTTTTCCTTTTTAGCCTAAGAACGGCCAAAAGCAACATGCTGGAAAACACAGTGTGTTTTGCAATATTTTCCAAAAGCTTAGTAATCAACCACACAAAGGATTCCCAACTTATTCAAATTTTAACATAAGCACCAAAAGGTCCTCAAACACAATCTAAATGGTATTTGAGACCTTACCAAAACAAAAAAAGATTTTAAAATAAAACTTCTAACTAAACTTGTATTTTGGCACCTTGGCAAGTGCTCCTGCACCATTCTCCCCCTCTCAGCACAAACACTGAGAACTGGAAAGATGGATCATTTCTAGGTCAATGCCAAGTTTCTTAAATTGATCTTCTTATATCCATGTGGCCTCTGAGTCAGGCTTTCCCTTCCACTTGATAAGGTGCTCCATGTAGACCTTATTCCTTGTAGACTTTTTCACTGTGGACTCCAAAATCTGCCCTGCTTGAGGTTTCTCTTGATTTGGAAGGGGTATATTATTGATATCCTTAAAGATTTCTTGACTGTTCTGAGCTTCATCATTGACTGTCCCCTTGTACCTAATCAAATCAACAACATTAAAGACTCGAGATATACCCAAATCTGATGAAAGCTCTACCTTGTATGCATTCTTCCCATACTTAGCTAACTCCTTGCATGGTCCTACTCTTTTCATCTACATTTTGGTTGACATTCCTTCTACATCCTTGATTTGTTAAGATGAACTATGACATAATCACCTACTACAAACTACACATCTCTCCTTGACTCATCAACTTTATCTTTCAATTTTTGTGTTGCTGATGTAATTGTCTTCTTAACCTGCTCATGAATCTCCTTCATGGTCTGAGTAAAGTATTCTGCATGTCCACTCTTATTATCCTGAGATCCAAGGTCTCTAAGCTCACAAATTCCTCTTGGGTGCATCCCATACACAACTTCAAATGGACTTTTCCCTATAGTTTTGTTTACACTATCATTATAAGCATACTTAGCTTGAGAAATTACCATATCCCATGTCTGTCCATATTCCTTTGTCAAGCATCTCAATAGGTTACGTAACACTCTATTAACCACCTCTGTTTGACCATTGGTCTAAGGATGGTAAGCTGATCCAAATGACAAATTTGTTCCCAATCTACTCCATAATTTTTTCCAAAAATGGCTCATGAATTTCACATCCCTATCTGATACAATGCTCAATGGCAATCCATGGATTCTTACAACTTCCCTGAAAAAGAGATGAGCTATGTAACTTGCATCATGTGTAGTCTTGCGAGGGATAAAGTGACTCATCTTGCTGAATCTATCCAAAACTACATAAATACTATCAAACCCTGCTTTAGTCTTGGGGATTCCTACCACAAAATCCATACTAACACACTCCCATGGTCTATTGGGAATGGGAAAAGATTGATACAAACCAACATTGCTAGCTCCCCCTTTGGCTTTCATGCAAGCAACACACTGTTCTACATATTTTCTGACATCTCTTGCTAACTTAGGCTAGTAATAAAACCTTTGTGCCAGCTCTAAAGTTTTATTTGTTCCAAAATTTCCACTAAGACTGCCATTGTGTTTCTCTTGGATTAGATTTTCCCTCATTGATCCTCTTGGGACACATAACAAATTTCCCTTGAATAATAGTCCATTTTGCAATGTATACTCAGCATACTGACTATGGAAATGATTTTCAAAATCTAAACATACCTTGTAGGCTTCTGAGAAATCTTCATCCTCACCATAGAGGTCTTTGAAACTCTCCAATCCAATGCTTTTCAGCTGTATCTCTTGGACTGTCAACATTCTCCTGCTTAATGCATCTGCTACTTTATTTTTCTATCCCTTCTTGTGCTTAATGGTAAATGTAAAGGCTTGGATGTACTCCATCCATTTCAAATGTCTATTTCTTAACTTCTCTTGGGTGTTGATATAACTGAGTGCTTGGTTATCTATGAAAAGCACAAACTCTTTGGGCAATAAATAATGCCTCCACTTCCTAAGGGACTGCACTAAAGCATAGAGTTCCAGATCATAGGTGGAGTATTTTTGTTTAGCTTCATTGATCTTTTCACTAAAGAAGGCTATAGGTATACCTTCTTGACTAAGTACTCCTCCTACTGCTACTCCATTTGCATCACATTCAACTGTAAACAACTTATCAAAACTAGGCAATAATAAAATTGGTTGAGTTGCCACTTCTTGTTTCAGCTTTTCAAACCCGTTATCAGCTTCTTGAGTCCATTTAAACTTTTTTTTTATACCACCCTTAATAGTTTCTAGAACTATTGCACATATACCACTAAAATTCCTGATGATTTTCTATAAAACTGAGCTAAACCATGAAAGCTCCTTACCTCTGTTGCTGTGGTTGGTGTAGGCTAGTTTAAGATGGCTTCCACCTTACTTGGATCAATCTTCAGGGTTCCTTGGGATACTACAAAGCCTAGATACACAAGTTCTTGTTTGAATAACTCACACTTCTCAAGGTTGATTGCTAATTGTTCTACTTGCAGCCTTTTTAGAACCATCTCCACATGCTTCAAATGTTCTTCTGTTGTCTTACTGAAAATCAGTATATCATCAAGGTAGACTACTACAAAAATCCCTGTGAAGTCCTTAAGCACCTCATTCATTAGTCTCATGAATTTGCTAGGGGAATTTGAGAGGCCAAATGGCATCACTTTCCACTCATACAAACCATCATTTCTATTAAAATTTGTCTTCCATTCATCACTCTCCTTAATTTTGATTTGGTGATACTCGCTCTTAAGATCTAACTTGGTGAAGAATTTTGCACCTCCAAGGAAATCCATTAAGTCTTCAATTCTAGGTATTGGGAATATATACCTAATGGTGATCCTATTAATTGCTCTAGAATCAGTACAAAGTCTCCATTTACCTCCTTTCTTTGTTGCTAAAACAATTGGGACTACACATGGGTTGATGCTCTTTTGAATTAGACCTTGATTCAGCAACTCTTCCACTTGCCTAGCCACCTCTTGGTTTTGCTTAGGGGTGAGTTTGTATGCTGCTCTTTTAGGTAAAGAGGCTCTAGGTATGACTTCAATTTGATGACTTATTGCTCTCTTTAGAGGTAGTGTTGTACGTGTTCCATCACTCACTATACTCTTGTACTTTACTAGCAGCCTTTGAACTATTTTAGGTATGACTGTCTTCTTAGCCTTTTCTTCCTCTT
Organism: Sequoia sempervirens; assembly: GCA_007258455.2. Taxonomy (NCBI): domain Eukaryota; kingdom Viridiplantae; phylum Streptophyta; class Pinopsida; order Cupressales; family Cupressaceae; genus Sequoia; species Sequoia sempervirens. Next base: position 9,117,601 of record VDFB02000363.1, on the reverse strand, counting down.
TGGACTGCATTAGGACCACATAACCTTCATTCCCTTGGTGTAGATCCTTAATCAACTCTTTACCACTGCTCAACATGATATTAGGAACCTTTGACTGTCCTTCATCATCCTCAGTCAATGATTGCAGCTTGAAGGTTCTTCCATCCTTCTTGAACTCAATGGTGTTCTCCTTCCCATGATATATAGCACCTTTGTCATATTTCCATGGCCTGTCAGGAAGAAGATGGCATGCATTCATGGGTAGTACATCACAAATCAGCTTGTCTTTGTAGCCTCCAATTGAGAATTCCACTGTAACCTGCTCATTCACCAAAACACTCTGCCCTTTATTCAGCCATGTGACTTTATAAGGATTGGTATGAGGTACCTTCTACAATTTTAACTTAGTTACTACCTCCTTAGAGATGATATTATCTATAGAACTATAATCTACAATGACCTTGCATAATTTTCCCAATATCTTGCACCTTGCTCTAAACAAAGCTCTCCTTTGCTTGGATTCTTCCTTGACCGGTTGTCTAATCAACACCCTATTAAACATCAAATTTTCACCTACTTCTAATTCTATATGACCGATCTCAGGTGATTTGACACTCATGGTGTCCTCTTGTGCATAGGCCACTCTTTTCTCATTGCTAGATGAAGAAGCTTTCTTCAGGCACCTATATGTTGGATGACCTAGCTTATTGCAATGGTAACATTTCATGGTGGCAAAGTAGGAGTTACTTCTACCTGCTCCTCTTCCTCTGTTTGAACCTCCTTGAGGTCCTCTTCCTCTATTAAATCCTCCTCTTGAAGATGTTTCACCCCCATGCTCAGTAAGCTTAGATTATCCTTGGGTTCTTTGATCATTACCTCTTCCTTGGTAACCTCCACGTTGTCCTCTTTGATCTCTGCCTCTGCCTCTACCCTTAGAGGACTGATCATGCTTCCTTTTATTCCTCTCTTCAATCTTTATAGCCAGCTGATAACATTGGTGGACTGTCTTGGGACTGAGTAAAGCCATCTCTTCCTGTATGTTCCACTTCAAACCATTAAGGTACCTAGCCACTTTTAGGCTCTCATCTTCTGCCACATTTGATCTCAAGCAAAGTTTCTGGAACTCTTCAGTGTAGGTATTGACATCTTGGTCTTTTTGTCTTAAACTCTACCTCTTCTTGTGAAGTTGGATCTCATAATCATCTGGCATATATGCTTATTTCACCTTAGCAACCATTCCTTTCCAGGTTGATATGGGTTGCTTGCCTTCTTTCTCCCTTTTAGTCTGAACAAATTTCCACCATGTCAAAGCTGATCCTCTTAACCTTGATTTTGTAACCTTCACCTTTTGTGCTTCTGTGACTCCATCACATTCAAAGTGGTTCTCCATTCCATCTATCCAGTCCATGACCAAATCAGGATCCATCTTTCCATGGAATAGTGGTATGCCCTCAAGTCCTTTTCCACTCAGGGCTTTCAATGCCTTCAAGAAAGGCTCCTCCTCCAGAACAGGGTCAGGTTTAGGGACTTTTTCCTCCTCTGCAACCTCTTCTTCCTTTGGCACCTTTCCTTCCAATCTTGCATCATTCAATTCCTTCTCCAATTGCTCTATTCTTTCTTTCAGGGACTTGTTGTCCTCTTCTTGTTCTTCAACCCTCTTGGCTAATTATGCATTTGTCACCATGGCAGGAGTTTCACTTGATTCAACCTCTGACATATAAGCTATTTTCCCAAATCTTTAGCTGTGCTCTGATACCAATCTGATAGGGACAGGGTTGGATTGAGAAAATCACAATCTCAATGCTCTGAGTCCTTGTCTTGAGAACTCCTAAGGTGTCACCTCATCAACCATTCAACCTATAGGTCCCCAAAATAATTAGGCACCCTTGGTCCTTTCTACCAACCCTGCTATCAAGTTCCAAATCATTCACAATGCCTTAACCAAGCATTTCTTGGTGCTTTTCCTCTCTTCACCAACTAGCCCTTAATCAGCTTAAAGGCCAGTTAATCTCTAAATTCTTCCTAACCTTGTTTTAGGGGTGTGCATAAGTTTTCAAAACTTTAAAATATTCTAGGGAGGGTTCTTGTTCCACCTCCATACACCTCTTCCCTCTCACTTTCACAAAACCCTAGTCTAGGGTTTGGGAAGGGCTACTAGGATTAGGCCTCCTCCAACAAGAAAAATGTTTAATACTCCTCCCTGCTAAATGAATACCATAACCTCAAAGAAAGAACCCTAGCTCAATTTTGGATCACTTCAATATTTTAGTGGTTTCATTCCTTCTCAGGTGGTACATAGGGTTATTCCTGATTTTGAGAATTTTAGGGCTTTTTAAGCCTTTTCTTTGATACAAAGAGGTCTGTCTTCTTCCTTCAGCCCCCCAAATGAAATGGTAATGGTTCCTGCCTCTTGTTAGACCTTTGTAAGGTCCCCTGTAACTATTTCACACATTTTTTAAATGAAGGAACATCACCCCTGCAACGTAGGAACAAACTTTGCAATGTCTTTCCCTAACCGGGTATTAACCAACTCGCCTAGGGAAAGCTTTTGGCCATGGTTCTAGAACTCAAAAAGATTCCTACAGCTACTATATATACAATGAAGGAGTTTAGCCACATTTTTATTGATTCCATGCTTCTGATACGGAGGAAATGTGATCTAAAACTCCATTCTTATTAATTTACCAGTCAAAACTGAACTAAAGAAAAGACACAAAATTTACAAAAAGAAGAAAGTGGTGGAAAAGCTATTTAAAAATGCCAAAAAAAAACTTCAAAAGGATGCTTTACATGATCTCAAACCAAAAAAATCCTTATTCCATTCATCTAATTACTGTCACGCCACCAAGAACAGGAAAACAAATTTCTTCACAACAAAATCATTGTTTCTTGATTATTCTCATGAAGACTTCCAACAAAAAAAACATCCAACCTCTTCAAAAGGTCGAGAGACACCTTTTACAATGCTTAAAAAATAGTTAGGTTTTCCTTTTTATCCTAAGAACGGCCAAAAGCAACATGCTGGAAAACACAGTGTGTTTTGCAAATTTTTCCAAAAGCTTAGGAATCAACCACACAATGGATTCCCAACTTATTCAAATTTTAAACTAAGCACCAAAATTTCCTCAAACGCAATCTAAATGGTATTTGAGACCTTACCAAAACAACAAAAATATTTTAAAACAAAACTTCTAACTAAACTTGTATTTTGGCACCTTGGCAAGTGCTCCTGCACCAATGTTGTCATGAAATTTTTTGTTTAGTCTTTTAAGGATGATGCCTGGGATTGGTACTCATATTTACCAGCATGTTCTATTGCCTCATGGATTCAACTCATGACAAGTTTTATTGAACAATTTGGTGAAAGGATGAATCCTAATATGGTAAGAGAGAATTTCATGGAATTCCAAATAAATGAAGGGGAGTTAGTTCCTATTTTCAATATGACTTACAAATGCAATCAGATAAATTCCAAAAGATATAAGGACAAATGATGCAGAATGTTTGGTTGTATACTTAGGAGCATTTGATAAGAAAATGAGCTTCTTATTAAGAGACAAGGAACCCACAACTTTGCACCGGGCATATCACATTGCCATTGATATTGATGACAATTTGAGATACTCAATAATGAAAGGGCCTGCAATTGCTAGTAGTAGTTCTAGCACTACCCCCAATTCTGAGCCAAGTAGATCATAGGGTAAAAGGATTTATCAGGGAGGGGACCTCATGGATGTTGTATCTACTCTACTCCCAAGAAATGTAGAATGCGAGCAAGCATCAACTTCACATCAGCCAAGGAAAGGAAAATCTGATATAGTCCTCTCTATCAAGAAGTTAATGAGATAAGGAGACATGCAAATTAGTCATTATATGACTTATTTTCAAGATTCTTGGATATACTCATGGAGATACTCCGGAGTCTTAGACCGAGTGATCTAATGTGCATTAATTTGGTTTATGAAATATATGCCAGGGTCTAGCCAATGGTCTAAGGATCTAAAGCCTTATAGCCTTCACCAAGTAGTAGATTGGATTAATATTGTGGAAAGAATTGAGCATGGTCATGTGCCTTTATCTATTACTCATGATGTGAGTACTAGTTTCCATGTTGTAGATGATAAAAGGCTAAGATCACTGAGTCAAAGAGAAGCATCAAAATCAGAACAAGAGACTACCAAATGTTGTCATTTGACTGACAACCTTGAAACAGATGTAGATAGCAATGATAAGGATGAAGAGACAAAATATGAAAACAAAGAGGTGATGCCCAATTATCTTCCTTGGGATGTCATAAACTATGAGAAAACACAAGAAGTACAAGATGAAACCTCCCAAGTTGATTCAGTTGGCAGCCATCATTCATCTATTAATCAAGGGAAGGCACTTAATGCCAATGTCATGGTATACATGAGGAATCAAAGTAATGAGATTGAACTTGAGGAATCTACCATTGAATATGATTCTTCATATGAAGTGGAGATTAAATCCCTTCCCTCTAGTAGGGGATATGTTAATAGCCTTGCAGATGTGTGTTTCCTAGGCATTGAAAAGTTATCATCATGTGAAGAATGTTCTGATTGTGGGTCAATTGTTGCAGATATGAATGATGAATATAATAGTGAGATTGTTTCTCTATGTTCTTCAAGTGATTTTACTAATTTTGAGTACATTGACTCTCTGAATTGCTTGTATCCTAATTTTAAAGATGATGAGATACATCAAATTAATGCATGGAAAAATATCTTATTTGATGAAGATGTTTTCGATGATGAGGTTGCAAATGACAATCCTTATTGGTGTAGGAGTAATCCTCTTTATGAGGATAATTATAAATTTCTGACAAGTTCCATCAAGAGGCATGTTGCAGATGGTCCATACGAGGATCAAAGTGATGCTAAGGTGGGTAGTTTTATCAATGAAGATGCTTCTTCTAATTTTAAAAGTGCTAAACTACACAAGAGGTATGGAGATACAAATTCCAGTAAGGAATATTTTGAGTATGATGTCAGCTCTAGATGTAATGAGGATATTCATAAAGGTGAATATGCTTGCATTGATTCTCCTATGGTGAAGAATTGTATATTTGAAGGAATGGCTAAAAATTCAGGCATGCATGTTCTACAGGATGATTGCACAGATACTCCCACAACACTACCTTATGTTGAGGAGAAGGAACTACATGGTGATTCTGCAGAGTATGTAGATACTTCAATACCTTTTCACCCAAGTGAGAAGCAATTCAAAGGCATAGGTGATTGTGAAGATCATATAGGATAGTATTGAGTTGTATTCAAGTTCTTTGCAAACACTCCCTATTTGATTGATATGATTATGGAACTTCTTTCACCATGTGGGGTTAACACATATGGAAGGAAATTTGATAATAGACCTGGTCATACTTTCTTTCCTAAATATACTGAGGATTGGCCTAGTCAGATCTAGAGTGTTTATGAGACCTTCAAGTTTGTTGAACAAATTCATGATGATTGTATATCTCATGGTGATGTGGAATATGAAGGCTTCACTTTCTTAATTCAGTCTAAGGAACCTATAAAAAAAGGGAAAAAGGTGGAAATGTTGCTTTGGGCTACATAAGTAGTGTTAGTCAAAGTAATACTAATGATTTGGTGTCACATACTACTCATGTGCATTCATTATAGAGAAAAAAAGCTAAAGTATTTGATAGAGGAAAAGTTGTTCCTAAATTTTTAGGGCTCGAGGGCTCCACCTTGTAAAGTTATCTTGCGTACATTTTGTAAGTAGTGTAAATATGTTGGTCTAGTTTGTTTGCTTCATGTTGGGTTTGCTTGCCTAGTCTAGGTGAGTTCCTTGGTTTTTGGACTTATACACTAATATGCTTCAATTGAAGATTCTATTTTTTGCCATACCCACCAGGGGTATGCATCCCCAAGCATAAGCCACTAACAAAGCTTATAAAATTATGAAGAATTCTAACTCAATTCCCGTGAACTTGGTTTCCATTTTAAACCCTTGTCCCTAAGGTGAGTAGGGTTTTGTTCAAAAGCATGCAAACATTATAATTTTAGGTTGATCTACTTAGTCGGTCACTGAATCCTTAAGTGGTCTCTTGAGCCATCCAACACATCAATCTATCAGCCCCATTAGCCTGAGGAATCAATCATCATTTTTCCCACCATATCAAGTCTTTTCCTAAAGTTGGGTTTTAAATTTTAATCTAGTGACTTAAACCTTAAGTAATTAAACCTAGTGGTCATGTAGTCATTGGCTAGACTAAGTCCCATATATTAAATGCTAACATCACTTCATGTGTAGATTTCAAGATTCAAAGATCGGGGAGAAGATCTAGATTGTACCCTTCCAGCCCGTGGGAGTTAAGTGCTAGTAAGATAAATGAAATTAGGTTGGAAAGAAGCTGACGTGTGTCCAAGGTAGAGTGTGGGAACCACTCCCCACTATCGCTCCTATGGACCGACATCTTCAACAATCTGGTGGAACAATCATCACCATTCCCCATTGGCTCGATGGATTAAAATGAAAGGTGGTTATGACTAGTGAAATTAGTGAGATCTCGACACCTATCCTAACATACTCAAACTATGGAGTTTGCACACTATGAAGGAATCATTTGATGTGGAAGAACTCCATTGGCTATAAAAAATTTGGTGGAGAACCACTAGAAATCAAAGGTGGTCAAACAAAATTTGGCTATCTGATCATCCATCAAGGAAAAAGATCAATGGATACCATTCAAAGTTGGAAAATAACATGTGATGGTTGTTTTTACTCTATGTAACCAACATGCATTAATGGTTAACATCCTACAGAGTGATTGAGTTGATCTTAATTCGTGTGGAGATGCCAATACTGGTAGTCATGAAGAATAATCTACGAATTTCCATGCAAATGGGAAATTAAATGGTGATAGTACATCTTCCAATGAGCTTCCTGGTTTACACATGCATGTTAGACATTGATTGTGATCCTCATCACTCCTTGTGATAAATATAGAGGGAGTAGCTTCTATTCATGACATCTACATTTAGTAGCTAGAAGTGTGATTGATTAAGGTAGTGTGAGCAATTATCAGAGAAGAAAATGAGCAAACCAGTAAGGAATTTTGCTCACTTGAATTCCCAAAGGTTTGGTTTTGATGTAATAGAAGCTACTCCAACCATGGAAGCCAATACTTTTACTGAAAAGCCCTGACTTGCACCTAGCAGGTGTAGTCGCAGGCTACAATTCCAAGGTGATGTTGCAAGAAAAGTGGATGAAAAAGGAAAGAGTCTAATGCAATCTACCACTAGAGCACAGAAGAAAATAAGATATGGGTGTGGCTCTTATAGATGCTAGCATTCACCTATTGATCTTACGAGTAGCCCATCTAAAACTGAGACCAACTCTAGCTACTATCGATATTTAGCTCTTTTGAATGATGGTCTACCCTATGATGAGGAAGTGGCATCTGTTATGTCGTTGGTGGTCAAAGCCCCTAGTGGGAATATTGGAAGTGTGTTAGGCAAAGAAAAGAAAGAGAATGAAGCTCAGGTTTCTGCTCCTCCTCTAGCAATGACTAGGGGTGGTCGTGTGTACCACAGATGTGGCACTGGTAAACGTGGAGTGAAGGGTAAATAAGAATTTTTTCTATGTGGGGTTTATAATTTTTGTGTTAATGAAATTTTCTCTTACTGGTGGTCCTATTTTTGCATGTGGCACATTCTGGTATTTGACGTCAGTTGTGCACCCTCATGGCATTTTGGTTACCTGGTTCGTTGTAGCTCAGATGGTGGCAAAGGGAATTTTGGTGGTACTTTTCATTTCCCTTCTCTGGCAATGGTATCATTTTGGCTTTCCCAGTTGCACCATGTTTTGTAGATTCAACATGTGGGGGTTTTGAAATGCAAGTGAAATGCAGTTGAAATTTTCATGAAATGAAAATCTATAATGAAATTGCATTTTGAGGCCAAAGCTTGATGCTCCCTTGTCATATCAAGGGGAATTCAAGGCTCACTTGCAAAGGGGGAAAAAAGAGAAGAAAATAAATGAAAATTTCTAGTTTGGTCTAGGTCAGGTATATGTGAATTTTGCGATAGGAATAGAATAAGCATGTTTGTTTTGAGGTCTCTTTGGAAGAACATATACATATTATCTTAAATTGTTATGAAAATTTGACTCATGAATATAAATGAAAGTCTAGTTCTGATGCATTTTCTCTCCTTATGTGGATTTGAGTAAATCTTGAATGAAATTGTTAATAATGTTTTGATTCTTTTTTTGAATGTTAATTCGAATGTATGTCTCTATTTTATGCTTTGATTCAAGTAATCAATTAAATGCTCAAATGGAGTCATAGATTTACAATCATTTGTTGGGGATTTGATAAGCAATTGTGTAACAAAAATTGTGAGCACAATAGTGCAAATCTATTATTTTGATAGTCCAGTCCATTAAGATTTAAAGTCATTTCTATATTATTGATTATTGTGTGTATGACTCCATCACGCACTAAACAAGGCACTAATCTATTCCCTTAAAGATCCACCTAATGGGTTGATCAAATTATTGTATGGTAGCTTTCCTAGAGTCAAAATTTGAATTTTCTTTATAAATTTCCTACATCTTCTGCATAAATTTTATGTTAATTGTCATGTGGGATAGAATTTGCTGAAATGGTAGCAAGTTACCAAGAAACAAGCCAATTTCATAGTAAGCTTTGCACATTTACCTTTTAGTTAAAATGATATGTGAAAATAATGTGTTATGTTAAGTACAATATTAATGAACACCAATAAGAACACCCTCCTAGGTCCCACAGAGGATAAAGTACAAAAGATCTTAGTCTATGACTAGATCTTGTCAGTTGGCCAGTCATTTTTAGGAGTTTTGAATATAGGAATTGGCTATTTCTTAGAAGTTCCTTTAAGTGCACTGGAAAAACTACCAACAGGGTCCCACCTTGGACTTGAAAGTGGTTGTCAGGAATTAAGTAACATTTAATGTTATTTATTAGTTTTACATTCAAAAATACACTTAATTAAGCCTTATAAGGGCATAAAGGGGTCAAATGAAGCATAAGAAATGTGTAAATAGCGAAATTATGCCTAGAAAAGTATGAAATCCTATTACAGGACTTTACAAAACTTCAAAATAGGACTTGATAAGTTATGAAAAGGTTATTTTTAGGTGAATTTTAATGAATAGAGCCTATAAAAGTGTAGAAATGTTTTACAACAGTTCACAACACCTTCACAAGATGTCATAATTTGAATTTTAAGGACCTAAATGTGCATATTCAAGCCATATTAAATCAATAAATGAAAGTAAAATAGACCAAACATTGTGAAGAAATTCCTAAAAGACCATGAAATTGACAAGGGGTTAGTTTTCTACGGTGCAATTCCTTTATTTGTGCAAGATGTCATACACACACTAAATGATAAGGCTTTAGATGATAGTGGAGATAAAGGTCGTAAACCTAGATATTTCTTGAAAGAGTATGGTATGTCAATTTTCTTTGTGTGTTCATTGCATCCATGTGTAGGAGGGATATGGTATCCAATACCATAACAATATTTCAATTTAGATGAAGGGGGTTTATGCTTCTAAGAAGGATTGGTTTCTTCATGAAAACACAAATCATTTTTAAATTTATTTGTTGTTCCCCCATGAGGGATAGGAGTTAAATAGCCCCCATCACCACCATGGGGTAATGTTGTAGAACCAAGTTGAGAAAATGAAACACAAGGTTCTTTTGATTTAGATTATGATATTTTTTACTTTCCTATAAAGTGAGGTGTAAGACCCCAGTCATCAGTAGAAATCATATCTAAAAAAGAATTGTTGGTATATGAATCTTTGGATTTTGAGGGTGAGATTTGGATTCTCTATTGAAAGGAGGCATAAAATATAATGACCCCCAATTATCATTAAAGAGCTTTGTTGTAAGTGAAGGATTAGCATCAACTTTTATAGGTTCAAATTTTGATTTTGGAATGAAAGTATTAGGAGAGTTGGAAGTGTTGTGATCATGTGATTCATAGCTTCATTCATCTACTTAAACCATGTATATCTTATTGTTGTACACAAATTTTATTTTATGGTGGAGAGTAGATGGGACCCCTTTCATAGAAAGAATCCATTTTCTCCCTAGGAGAAGATTGTGTGAAAGAGATCCTAGCATGATATGGATAGGGGTACAAAACACTACAAGTTTGAACTCAATAGGTAATGTGATAATTCCTAGTGGTTGTGTATTAACATTGTCAATGCCACACATATGAATATCATTAAGTTGACTAAGTATCTTGTCCATGCCAATTTTCTCTAGGAGGTCAATGTTGAAAACATTAGTTTTTTCTCATTGTCTATGGGAGTGCGCCTAACTCCGGTTTCATTAATGATCACCTTTATCATCAAGGCTTCATTCTTGTTTTGAGTCTCAAGTGAGGAAATTCATGTTTAGGGAATGCAATTTCTAACTTCACAACTTGTATACAATCAAAGGAGGATGTTACACTATTTTATTTCATATAATATTGTATTTCCTCTTGATTAATTTTCATTTTTTCTTGAAATAAACACTCGTATGTAGGTGATAGTTGAATGAGTTGCCACACAGATATATTAGCGAGAGTATTTTTAAGATATTCAACACTAGGAACAATAAATGGAGGAAATGGCTATGTTGTAGGACTGATTTTTGGTCCCCTACTTGGTCCCCTACTTGCTTGAGAAACCATGTTATAACTTGGTTGCTGCAAAACATTGTTAGATTGCATCGTAGATTTCAAGAAATCTCTTATTTTATTATTTGATTCACTAATGGGAGGTGAATTAGGAAGCTCACTAGTTAAAGTAGATCCAATTTGTGTTGTCATAGCCTCAATAAGCTTGTTCTTATTTGCATGATCTTAGTGAAGAGGAGTCAAATTTCATTTCATCATCTTCATCTAAGGAATCCCCATTACATGTGTCAATGTTCATATTTTCATGCTTCATGATATCCTCCCTAGGAGGAGAGTTTTTTTAGGAGAACTACAAACTAAATTTTCATGACATTCAAAGGTTGGTTCTTCTAAAATAACTTTATCATAGGTAAGGGAATGATTAATGGTTGAATTGTCTTATTCATCAATAATGTTGTTGTCTTGTTCCATAATGTTTTTCTCATGGCTTTCATTGGTTGTATTTTCTAACACCAAGGAATCTTCCTCACAACTAGGAGAACAAATGTAATTATCATGATCATCCATAATTTCATTCCTTTGTCTTACAGTGTCCTCCAAAATAGGATAAGTAGGGGAAGGACCAGAAAAAAGGTTGTCATATATCTTAAAGTTTTGATCATCCTGTTGGTTGTTTTTAATGAGAAACTAGGTTGGTCTCCTATTCTAGATATGGAGTAGCCATCTCCAGTCAAGGGCAGCTCGGAGGACCTAGACCAATTGACAAGATTCAGTCAAAGACTGAGATCTTCTGCACTTTAGGCTCTGCAGAACCAGGGCGGGTATACCCACACAATGCCTCAAATAAGACAAGACATTGCTTTTTATAGCAGATGACTCCTGATGCCAAGTATTGAGAACCTCAAATATGGCTAGATTCCCAGTAACACAATACTTGCAGCAACCAAGAGGTAGGGCAAGACATCAAACAAGATTGATTAAATAAAATGATTGATCTTGAGCAAGAAGACTAGAACCCTAAAGACAAATAGCATATATCATATTAGTGCCATATCCATTGGGCTAGGAGTCATAATAATCTGCAAATAGAAGGAACCATTACTCTGGACATTAAAGTCTTTGCAAGATTAACCTTACTAGTCTCACAACTGGTGATCAGATCTATAAGACTACTTATCAAATCCTCCTATCATACATATGAATCTCTGATATGATTTAAAGAATTTAACTTATTCCTTGAATAAGAGTAACAACTAGAACAGATAGTAAAATGTTACATTAAAATGATTAAATAAGTGATCCTTGATCAACTTTCATTAACAATCCATACGCACAATACAAAGGAGAGACTTAAAGATCTCAATCTATACATTCAAATTCATACATGTGTCCAAGATCTCACAATTTATAGACTGTAACCCTAAACGTCAAAATCTGGTAAAAACCTGACTCTATGACTTAGTGCTCTTCTCTTCAGATTTTTGTTCTAACTTCTGGCCCCTGACCCTTACAAATGATTCAGAAGTTCCTTTTAAACAACTCTAGAAATGCCATCCAGCTCAGAGCCACATCAGTGCCATGTCAAACCCTAATCACCATGTTCTTCAACTACTTCTCTGGCCTCATAAATGTCATTGGTCGCGTTGCTGCAGGAAAGACACTCCCGCACAAAAGAAGCCAGGTAATCGATGTCAAATACGCCACCAAATCCACGCGTCCATACTCAAGCCATGTCATCCTTGTACCAGAGCTGCATCACCATGAATGTTGGTTCAGTGGAGCTAGCGACCAACTTTGTATTGCCATCAATGCACCAGGCTTCTGGTGCGAACACAGAAACCCTAACAGTGGTCTAGTATGAAACTCGACCATTGATCATCAGAGATTGGGTGGTCACCTTTAAATCTTCATCAGACCACTGAGACAAGTCCACTAGATCGCACTGCATACTAGTCCTCAGACAAACATCAGGCACCTTTATCACTCAAATTAAAACATCACCATTCATCATCTGCATGTGCGCATTAATGTTCCATTAGTAGCTCAAGCTTTAATGCACCGCGTGGAGAGGCTCATATCGGTGAGAGATAGTAGTGTTCAGAAGACCTCAAGGTGAAGAGAAACAGCTACAATGAAGAGCCAAGCATATCGGCCAGAAAGAAGGAACTCAGGGAAACATCTGGCCGAAGGAAACATGTTGCACCAAACACCCGTCAAAGTTGGCAGGAGATCACAATGTCAGCGAGACCATACAGTGAAATCCATATGTGACACTGAAAACACCATAGAGTCGGGGAGAGATGTCCAAGTCAGCTAGACATCACAACGAAGTCATAATGTGTTACCGAAAGATATTTCTTTCATGCAGTGTCGCCAAGCTGATTCAAAACTCACGCCAACAAAGACCACTTTATGTTCCATCAGCGAGACCGATGGTCACTCGCTAAAGAACCAATCTCATACTGAAGAGATCTTTATACACCACTTAAGTCATTGTGTCCTATAACTTCTTTCACCGATGAAATCACCTGCCAAATGTATGTCACTGTAGCACACAATCATCGGTAAGAAGTCATGTAAACACTTCACTGTTATAGGAAGAAGACCCTTAGAAACTTGTTCGCGGAGAGAAGATAAGACCTTCACCGAAAGCCACACATTGAATCACCATCGGCAAGACACAACCCCATCGCTGTGACATACACCAAAACAAAAGTCTCCCCAAAGCATCAAGTCTTCCATCACCGGTCGGCGTAGCAAGATGACATCGCCAAGACATCTCAACAAAAGGTGCCACCCATGCCGAAAGCAAACCACAAGACACCATCGGCAAGACATAATAGATTCACCAAAAGATATATCGAGAGTTCCAAGTCCTACTAAAGGGAAGTCACACCGAAGAGCAAAGGGGGCCACCATAGTTGGGAAGACAAGCGGGGGTTGGGGAGACATCTCCCTGACACAAAGAACATAGGCCGATGGAGATTTTCAGGGAGAGAACTCAGAGTCACCAAGATGTCACCCCGAACCAAAAGAGTCATGCTAAAGGTAGAACGGAGGGCAGCAAAAAGGAACTTCGGGAAACCAAGGGGAGTCGGGGAGACATCTCCCCGACACAACCAACCCAGGTCGAAAAGAAAGAGAACCTTGGGGGACAGATAAGAATCGCCGAGAGGTTACACCGAAAGCTGAAAGTCACAGCGAAGAAGAAGCAGGGCTGGTAAAAATGGTAGCTAGTGGTCGGTAACGAATGGAAAATGGGGCTCACGGGAACCACTTAAGTTAGAATAAACTGGGAGGACAGGTCAATGAAACAAAAGGGAAAACGGGATGGGAACCAAACAGGGCCAGAGCTGGGACAAGGAAAGAGATGGGGAACAAAAGGAACAAAAGGGACCGGGGCCAAAAACTATCCCACCCCCACCAAAGAAAAGACCATAGAGGCGGAGCCAGAACTGACACGAGAAAAAGAAGCCACGGGGCTGGAGCAGGACAAAACCCGAGACAGAAAACATGAAGAAGGTTCCAAAAATGATTCCCATCCTGATCCCGCCCCCGCCAAAGAAAACAAAACAAAAGACAAGCGAAGAGACAGAGGAAAAGAACCAGCGACCGTCACAAGGCAAAAAGAAAAAGGAACACCAAACACACGAAATTAGGACTGGGGTGGATGCATGAATAGGAACTAGAACCTTAGAATTGGAGAAGTTCTAGTTCCCTTCAAGCATCTGTTCTGCCCCCAATTCTGAAAGAAAAACCAAAGCAAGCAAAAGAGAAACGAGAACCACAATAAAAACCCAAAAAAAAAGGAAAAGAGAAAAACCAGGAAACCCTAACACAGGCCGCCCCTTGTAGATCAAAACTAGCACGCTGGGCTCAACCCTTGTGGGAGCCCATTTAACCCACATGCTAAAATGAAAGACACCCCATAGCTAAAGTTTAGTCATGAAAAACCAGAGTACACAACTAGACAATGAGAAAACCATAAATGGCACTAACATAGGCTCCAGTTGGGGGATGTATGCCCCTGGTGGGCATAGCAAGAATTCAAATCATTGGGAGAGTAGACCAGAACAAAAAAAACCAAAAATAATGAGGAGCTAACCGAACAAGGTTAGCAAACATAGCAAAACAAAACCGACCAGAAAAGAAAAAACCTAACCTAATGTTCATAGAAAAAGAAATGCTTCAGATGAAGCACCATTTCAAGAATTGTTCATGAACAGGCAATTCAAGAGTCACATTGTTGATTCCTTTGTTTCATCTAATGACACTAGGCCACCGAATGAAAAATGAGAGCTAGCTTTTACATCTATCAAACACAATTCTGCTAAATAAGCTGGAATTCCCTAACTTGTGCTTGCCTCTACCAATCTGCAGTAGTATGAATGAGTGTACCTCTACAAACATAAGTGTCAAGTTGCCTCTGTGCAAGTGAAAACTTGCTCTTTGTTTAGTTTTATCTTCAACTAGCAACCAGATCCAATAAACTTTATTATTGCCACACTCTTGATTCTTTGATTCTATATCTTGTGGCAATACATGTGAATACTGATCAGGACTGCATAAAACACTGTCTGATCACAATTAGCTACCTGACAAAATATGTTAGTACCTCTCAATAGGCTATCATATTCATCATTATAAACATGTACAAGATCCTTATGCATTTGAAAGTTAGGCATACTTCCAAAATGCTGACTGTTATGTGACAACAAGCTATCATATTCACTATTTACATTACCTTGAAGCTGAAAATAACTAGCTCTAGTGCTTTGCATATTGTCACATTCTGTGAAAAAATCATCAAGTGTATACAAAGGGATACACTCACCATTCAACACATCTTGCAACTGCTCTATATCATTTTTCGTAGGAGGAGGCACATCATTAATGCAATGATGGATTAAACTACTACTCCCACTTCCTCTTTTCACTTGGCTCTATTCTTCATCATGCTGGCAATGAGAGTCACCAAAGGATTCTAACTCATCTTCATGGGTTGTCCAACTGTCATCATCATCCCAATCTTGCTCACCATTGAGCAACTCTAGTTTAGAAGCACAATCTGATTTCAAACTGAAATCAGTGTCATCATGATCTACAAGATCACCATTAGAAGGGGCATCAGAATCACTTGCATCATACCTTGCATCCTGCAGGTCCTCATCGTCAAGACCGATATGAGTTTCCCACAACAACCTAGAGTTGTTTTATGCACATCTTTGATATTCCATGGTTAGCAAATCAGATATTTGTTTACAACTTAGTAGGTCAGTGCTCTATCCTACCCTCTCAACCACTTCTTCCTCTTCTTGACCTCTACCAGGACTAGATACATCACCAAAGGTATCAAGGAACAAAGTTCTGAGCTGATACCATGAAACAATGGAGTGCACTGGTAAGCAAGTGAACCAATCATCAGCCACACCTTCTAAAGATCTAAAAAATAGCTTCATGACCACATCCTCTTTTTCAACCTGACAGTGTCCAATGAAATCAATAAAAAGCTGAATATGTCTTGATGCTGATTCCTCAACACCACCTTTAAACTTGGGTAAATATTTATTGATTCCCCTAGGGGCAGCATGTGGGTAACCCTAGATTTTATCAAAATCCAAAGGGTTGTATCTTTCCTTATCATACTCTCTCTTATGAGGACAAGACTGTGCCTTAAGCATGGTTTGAAAGCTTGTAGAGGGAGAAAAAGGACAACAATGCATTTTGCAAATGAAACCTATCCCTCTACAACTATCCAATTGCAATAATCAAACCTCGCTTGATGATAGTGCTTGATCTCACCAAATAAAGGGGAATAAAGTTTTTTTTTTTCAAAAAGCATGAAGAATACTTGGAAACGTTGCAGTCATGGAACTATTTTTTGAATCTTCAATGGGTTTACCTTGATAGAGTCACCACCTCTTTGTAGAGGATAGAACTTCAAATAATATGAAGCTCACTTACATGTAAATCTTTCTCTAAGTTCCATCTGATAGAGCACCATAGATCTTGTAGCTTTCAGGTTCACTACAACAAAGCTTTTCTCCAAGCCTAAGATTCTTCAAACTTTGAACCTAACCAACATGGCAATTGATATGACTCTTTGATAAGGCAAGATTCTAGTCAATCCCTAGTGGATTCGCCATCTTGTTGGTTCTTTTTAATGAGCAACCAGGTTGGTCTCCTATTCTACCTATGGAGTAGCCATCTCCAGTCAAGGGCAGCTCGGAGGACCTAGACCAACAGACAAGATTCAGTCAAAGACTGAGATCTTCTATACTTTAGGCTCTGCAGAACCAGGGTGGGTATACCCACACAATGCCTCAAATAAGACTAGACATTTCTTTTTATAGCAGATGACTCCTGATGCCAAGTATTAAAAACCTCAAATATGGCTAGATTCACAGTAACACAATACTTCCAACAACCATGAGGTAGGGCAAGACATCAAACAAGATTGATTAAATAAAATGATTGATCTTGAGCAAGAAGACTAGAACCCTAAAGACAAATAGCATATATCATATTAGTGCCATATCCATTGGGCTAGGAGTCACAATAATCTACAAATAGAAGGAATCATTACTCTGGACATTAAAGTCTTTGCAAGATTAACCTTACTAGTCTCACAACTAGTGATTAGATCTATAAGACTACTTATCAAATCCTCCTATCATACATATGAATCTCTGATATGATTAAAGAATTTAACTTATTCCTTGAATAAGAACAACAACTAGAACAAACAGTAAAATGTTACATTAAAATGATTAAATAAGTGATCCTTGATCAACTTTCATTAACAATCCATACGCACAATACAAAGGAGAGACTTAAAGATCTCAATCTATACATTCAAATTCATACATGTGTCCAAGACCTCACAATTTACAGACTATAACCCTAAACCTCAAAATTTGGTAAAAACCTAACTCTATGACTTAGTGCTCTTCTCTTCAGATTGTTGTTCTAACTTCTAGCCCCTGGCCCTTATAAATGATTCAAAAGTTCCTTTTAAACAACTCTAGAAATGCCATCCAGCTCAGAGCCACATCAGCGCCATGTCAAACCCTAATCGCCATGTTCTTCAACTACTTCTCTGGCCTCATAAATGTCATTGGTCGAGTTGTTGTAGGAAAGACACTCCCACACGAAAGAAGCCAGAAAATCGATGTCAAATCCGCCACCAAATTCGTGCATCCATACTCGAGCCATGCCATCCTTGTACTAGAGCCACATCACCATGAATGTTGGTTCGGTGGAGCCAGCAACCAACTCTCTGTCACCATGAATGCACCAGGCTTCTTGCGTGAACATAGAAAACCTAATAGTGGACTAGTATGAAACTCGACCGTTGATCATCAGAGATCGGGTGGTCACCTTTAAATCTTCATCAGACTACTGAGACAAGTCCTCCACTAGATCACACTACATACTAGTCTTCAGACAAACATTGGGCACCTTTATCACTCAAATTAAAACATCACCATTCATCATCTGCATGTGCGCATTGATGTTCCATTAGTAGCTCAGGCTTTAATGCACTATGTGGAGAGGCTCATATCGGCGAGAGATAGCAGTGTCGGGAAGACCTCAAGGCGAAGAGAAATAGCTACAACGAAGAGCCAAGCATATCAGCTAGATAGAAGGAACTCGGGGAAACGTCTAGCCAAAGGAAACATGCTGTACCAAACACCCGTCAAAGTCGGCAGGAGATCACAATGTCGGTGAGACCATACAGCGAAATCTACATGTGACACTAAAAATATCATAGAGTCGGGGAGAGATGGCCAAGTCGGCAAGACATCACAGTGAAGTCACAGTGTGTTACCGAAAGATATTTCCTTCATGCAGTGTCGCCATGATGATTCAAAACTCACACCGACAAAGACCTCTTTATGTTCCATCGGTGAGACCGAAGGTCACTCGCCGAAGACCCAAGCTCATACCGAAGAGATCTTTATACACCACTTAAGTCACTGTGTCCTATAACTTCTTTCACCGATGAAATCATCTACCAAATGTATGTCGCTATAGCACACAATCATCGGTGAGAAGTCATGTAGACACTTCACTATTATACCGAGAAGACCCTTAGAAACTTGTTCGCCGAGAGAAGATAAGACCTTCACCGAAAGCTACACATTGAATCACCATTGGCAAGACACGACCCCATCGCTATGACATACATCGAAACACAAGTCTCCCTGAAGCATCAAGTCTTCCATCACCGGTCAGCATAGCAAGATGACATCGCCGAGACATCTCAATAAAAGGTGCCACCCACACCGAAAGCAAACCATAAGACACCATCATCAAGACATAATAGATTCACCAAGAGATCTATTGAGAGTTCCAAGTCCTACCAAAGGGAAGTCACAGTGAAGAGCAAAGGGGGCCACCACAGTCGGGAAGACAAGCGGGGGTCAGGGAGACATCTCCCCGACACAAATAACATAGGCCGACGGAGACTTCAGGGAGAGAACACGGAGTCCCCAAGATGTCACCCCAAACTGAAAGAGTCATGCCGAAGGTAGAATAGAGGGTAGCAAAAAGGAACTTGGGGAAACCAAGGGGAGTCGGGAGGACCTCACCCCAAACGGGAACTGTCACGCCGAAAGGAAAGCCCATCGGTGAGACACAAAGGAGCCGGGGAGACATCTCCTTGACACAACCAACCCAGGCCAAAAGAAAGAGAACCTCGGGGGACAGATAAGAGTTGCCGAGAGGTTACACTAAAAGCTAAAAGTCATAGTGAAGAAGAAGCGAGGCATGTAAAAACGGTAGCTATGGGTCGATAACAAATGGAAAATGGGGCTCGGGGGAACCACTTAAGTTAGAATAAACTGGGTGGATAGGTCAATGAAACAAAAGGGTAAACAGGACAGGAACCAAACAAGGCCGAAGCTAGGACTAGGAAAGAGATGGGGAACAAAAGGAACAAAAGGGACCGGGGCCGAAAACTATCCTGCCCCCGCCAAAGAAAAGACTGCGAAGGCGGAGCCAGAACCAACACGAGAAAAAGAAGCCGTGGGGCCAGAGCGGGACAAAACTCGAGAAAGGAAACATGAAGAAGGTTCCAAAAATGATTCCCACCCCAATCCTGCCCCTGCCAAAGAAAACAAAACAAAAGACAAGCGAAGAGATAGAGGAAAAGAACCAGTGACCGTCGCAAGGAAGAAAGAAAAAGGAACACCAAACACATGGAATCAGGACTGGGATGGATGCATGAATAGGAACTAGAACCTCAAAATTGGAGAATTTCTAGTTCCCTTCAAGCATCTGTTATGCCCCCAATTCTGAAAGAAAAACCAAAGCAAGCAAAATAGAAACGGGAACCCCAATAAAAACCCCAAAAAAAAGGAAAAGAGAAAAACTAGGAAACCCTAACACAGGCCACCCCTTGTAGATCAAAACTAGCACGCTAGGCTCAACCCTTGTGGGATCCCATTTAACCCACGTGCTAAAATGAAAGACACCCCATAGCTAAAGTTTGTCATGAATAACTAGAGTACAAAACTAGACAATGAGAAAACCAGAAATGGCACTAACACATCCAACACCAACATATCTTCACTTATAGTTTCATCATCTAGAACATTATCACAAGAGGTGGAGATGTTGGGAGATGAATTTAGACTAGGTGAAGTTTCAATGGTTATGTGGCCGTCATGACTACTTATGGTTGTTTCTTCATGTTCATCAATGTATTGTTCAAGAAGAGAGGTAAGAGGAGAGAAATAACTAGGACTATAAAAGCTCTCATTAATTGGTTCTTCTAACATAGAAATATCTGCTTCACACATAGGAGAGATATTAGGAGAAGAATGAATATTATTTTTAGGATTTTCCAAGGTTTTATTCTCTTTCGCTAAAACACTCTCTAAGGGAGGGGCTATGAACATTTTCTTAGCATGCCTAGGAAGGTAAGGTACTAACATTTTTTGACCAAAAATGAAAATCAATTTTAGCCATCTCATCCAATTCTTTAATAATATAAATAATGTGTATCCAAAGATGCAAAACACTTTCATCCAATGTATGCAAAACTTTAAGAATACAAACAATGTATATCAAAAAATGAAAAGCACTTTTATCAAACCTATGCAAAGTTTTATGAATGTAAACATTGTATATAAAATAGTGAAAAGTACTTTTATCCATATTTGTACTATATAAATATGGATCATTGACATTTTCATGGTTATTTAGGTCTTTCTCCTGTGATGCTTGACCTATTTTTCTTTGATTTAATGTTGTAATGTAACTTAAACATTTGCATTGGGTCCTGAATATTCAAATTATGATGTCTTATGAAGGTGTTGTGAAGTGTTGTAACACATTTCTAAACTTTTCTACACTCTTCTCATTATAATTAATCTAAAAATCACCTTTTTACCTCTTGTCAAGTCCTATTTTAAAGTGTTATAAAGTATTGTAACAAGCTTTCACATTTTTTTAGACTTGTTATCACTATTTACACCTTTCTTATGCTTTATTTGATCCCTTTACACACTTACAATTCATAATTAAGTGCATTTTTGAATGTAAAAGCTACAAACCACATTAAATGCAAGCTAATTCTTGACACCCACTTACAATCCTAGAGTGAGACCCATTTTCCATGGGTGGCGAATGAGTGCCTCTTGGCTCCAAATTCAAAATATTCAAAATTTCTTTTGGATTTTTATTCAAAAGACCTTATGTCGGGCTATGATGTTGTATTATTAGGTAATTAGGGTGTAAGTGTGTATAAATAAGTGTTTTTCCATCCATTTCAACCCCATTCATCTCATTCACTAATTCATTCACTAATTCATTGACTAGTTCATTCAAGCATTCAATTACATTCAAGTATCATTCAATCAAGCAATTATCAAGCATCTTGGAGTAGCCATTAACAGATCTTCAGACTTCAACAACAAGGTTTTGGTGAATTTAGGACACTTTCATGTTTTTTATTCATCATTCCTTCTTCATTCTATTTCATTTCTTTATCAAGGGTTTGATTACCAAATTGGGATTTGACCAAGGAAAATCTCTATACCCTAACCCTTAACCATTTTCCCCCTCTTTCCATGTGCTTTTGTAGGTATTGTAGGTATATTTTCAAGGAAATAGGTGTTTGAATGTAGTAAACAAGTCATCAAAGTGTTTCAAGTCAACCAAACCCTAATTAAATCTTGGTGACTATAACCTACAACCCGTTTTCTATAAATTTGAGTCTGTCTACTTGACAAGAAAACAAGTGTAGATATGGACCTACTAGATTGACCTTTGAATTTGTAGAATATTGAAGGAGGACTAATTTTCCATCAATGGTTAATGAGTCCCACCTGTAGGCTAGAAATGTTGACTTTGTCAGAATCCAGTTCTTGACAGTCGGAAAAAAGTTTCAGGTCATTTTACCTATAGGAGGATTGAATCTCCATCAGTGGTGAATAAGTTCCACTGGTGATCAATAGTGTTTTTTAGCAATTTTTTAGAGCCTTCCAGGATCAACATTCAACTTCCAAGTGCACTCTGTTAAACCTCGTTTAATTCTATTTACATTAGTTTACATTTTTAGTTCATTTTTGCATACCTCACTGTGCTTTGAAACATTGCATATTTCATTAGTTTTGCATTAGTAATCAGTTAATTTCATCACTTAGCTACATTCATATCATTAAATTTAGTCATAATTCCATCTTTCATACCTTAGTTTTAGTGAACCACCTCAATTTTAGGGTTTTATCTCTCTCCTTTTATGTGAAAATCCCTAAGAGTGCAAGAGAAGTACATAGAAAACGCCACAAAATTGATGGTTCATTTTTGGTGAACCTGCATTCCAAACACTTCTCCTTCTAATTTCAGTTGCATCTTCCATTCTAGGTTTCCTTTGCATCAACATTCAATTAAGTTTTGTTTTTTTTTGCATCTCAGGGTTTCTAAAATTGCATTAGTGAAAGAATCATATAGATTTCATTTTTGCACATGAAATCACTAAAAAACTGAAAATATTCATTTTCATCTAAAAAGCATTAAAATCACTTTAATTTTTTTGAAAAACACAAAAAATCTCATACTTGGACTCATTCACCACCCTGGGCGAATCAGTCTAGCTGCATTTTCTACATTAAAATTTCTAGCATTTTCACAACATTTCCTATATTTTTGTTTCCTATTATTTCCTTCTTATTTCAGTTTATAGAATTTTTTTTCCTTAGCATTTTATTATTCCTACTTTTCATTTTCCTTCACCCCATACTTTTTTGTACTTGTATGAGTGTTTGGTTCCCTATTGATAATAATTTAGTGAGACGAAGTTATAGACTCATGGATTTCTGCGATAGCACTTTCATTGTGGACCTTGGGATCTCAAGAGCTCCTACTCCTGGTATGGAAATTGGTGCATTAGGCATGGATACTACCACTATTATACCTTTACCTTCACAAACAATGCATGTTGACACACATTCTAATCAAATTTTGTAAGATAAAGTCATTAGTATTCATGAGGATTTTGCACATTTACAACAAGATTTATGTCTTGAAAAAATTTCCACCACTGCCATACCTGCTATAGAAAACCTACATCACTTGATTGAAAGTGATTATGGCTTACAAGTTATGAAAATAATTGATGATATATACAAAAAAAATGTTCCTTCCACTTCCCAACTAGAAAACATTGTGGTTAGCCAAGGAGGATCTCACATTCCTCCTCCCTAAACTATATCATCCATACCCACATATACCACTCCTCAAGTTACAACCACCATGAAATAGGTTAGTCATGTGACTCCTCTCATTCTTCCAACTAGCACTTCTAGTTCTTTTGTGGCATCAAATGTTCCATCCTCCACCACCTTCACCTCCCTTAGTTTCCCCTTCACCTCTCCCAACATCACATATACTCCCTCACCATTCTCTCTTCCACCTCATACCACCTACATTGATCCTCTCATTACATAACTCTTTTAGAATTTTTCCTCCATGCAACAACAAATCTCCACCATTAACCAAAATAAAACCACACCACCCACCTACTATGTCTGTAGTAGCCCATTATCCTTATAGATCTTAAGAACCTTGATGCCACAAGGAATTGAGATGCCTAGGTTTGAGAAGTATGAAGGTAAAGGAAAACCTACTAATCATGTTAATTCCTATACAACCTTGTGCAATGACTTTGTCTTTGATGATAAACTCTTATCCAAACTATTTCCTAGGACCTTAAATGACACTACATTGGAGTGGTTTTCAAATTTACCCAATCATTCTATTAGATCATTTAATAAACATGTTGATTCATTTATAAGTCATTTCCAAGTCCATATGACTCCCAAAAGGATGATGGCTAATTTAATGTGATGTAAATATCATGCCAATGAAAAAGTAATTGATTTCATTTCCTACTATTAATAATTGTATGCTCAAGTAGTTGTCAAGATTCCTGATTTATATCTCCAAAAGATGTTTATTGAAAAGTTGCAAACTCACATTTAGGATAGCCGGTTGGCCATGATGAAATTTCCTTCATTCATGCATTTATGCACAACACTTTGTGACTATCACAACTTGGTTACTAGTCATGATTCAATGTCCACTTCTAATCAAGCTGAGAAGTCTAAACAAAACAACCAAAACAACATGCAAAACTTTAGAAAACCAAACATAAGCTTTTTAAAATTCAATCACCCTCCTCTGCAACCAAATCAACATGTGCCTAATCAAGTGTATGTTGTTAAAGTACCCATGCCCTTTACCTATGGGGAACCAAAGAGAATTTACTCCTTCACCTGATACAATCCATAACACAATGAGTCAACTACTACAACAAAAAATGATGACTCTACTTACCATTAAACCACTTGATACCACCAAGCCTTTACCCCCCACCTTTAAACCAAATGATTATTTTCATTTTCATCGCCAAAATGGAAATGATACAAAACAATGTAAGCATCTCAAACACTTAGTTCAAGACCTCATTGATTCTTTCCATTTTTCCATTGTGGGTGTCAATGATCAAGGCAATAAGTCTATTGCACCCCCCAATCAAAATTTACAAATATTTACCAATCCCATTCCTAAACACAATGTTTCATTTGTCAAATCCAATGAACCTTCAAATAATGATGTTATGAATGTTGATACCACTAATGAACAACATTATATTAATCTGAATGTTACAATTGGTAATCCTATTGCTGAAATGGTAGGCATGATAGACGCTATCCATCATAAGGGCCAAACAAAAAAATATCTTGATATTACGTTTTCTTCTCGCAATATACTTTAAAAATTCTCCATGGTCCTCTTTACATAACTAGTCGCATCTATGATAAGCCCACCAATGGGATATTAATAGATATTGCTTATGGTGAGAATGTGATCACGGAAGAATTTTTAGTAGTACATGAGCTTTATCAAGATGATTATGATAAACCAACCACATGGATTAAAACACATACTCATTTTTCATTCCCTATGATCAGACTGATCATACTACCATTACAAATAGGACCTCAGACATTAGATGTAACAATTTCTATCATTCCACAATCAGATCAATTTCGTCTGTGACTAGGTCATCCTTGGCTTCACTTCATGAAAGTTGTCCCTTCAGTTATTTACAAATGTTTGGAGTTTCCACATGAAAATAATATATTTACCATACATTATAGTGGTTTTAATCCCTTTTCTTCTAAATGCAATTTCTCCTTAGAATCCTTTTGGCCTGAACCTATGGAATCCATAACCCCTCGCAAAGACTTCTTTTTCATAGGCTATCAAAAGTTTAAATCTAAAAAAATAGCCAAATTGTCTCTTTTCTAGATGTCCCCATCCACTTTTTCTATTCCTATCCTAGATGAGACAAGGCTTCAACCTAAATATGAACTTAAACGAATAATACAAACCCATGAACAACCAACAATAAACACTTCACCTTTATCGTCTAAACATCCACGAGATAATGAAATGAAACCCGTCATGCCTCCTCATATTAAACAAGTTTATAAAGCCAAAGAGAAAGTGATTGACCCATCTCCTTTGGTTCATTCCATTTATCCTCAAGAAGAAAAGGAGCCTATGGTGGATCAACCCACTCTTACACCTCAACAACTTCAAAATAAAATTAAAAGAAACTGTGGTGCTAGGGGGCATAGGCATCATTGTTATCTCGTTGCTCATTAGTCACAAATGGAAGAAAACAAAGAAAATCAACCTTTTCCTTTGAGAGAAATAACATCTTCTCCTCCTAACCAACCACATGAAACAACATCACAACCATCACAAAAAATAATTAGATACAATAGCCAAAACTCCTAATACATCCTTGATTAGAAATTACTCTCCATCCTCTTGTCATGATTAATCTAGATGATGATGACGATGAGTAGATGACTAAAATTGATGAAGAGGTGCATAAAAATCTAAAAAAATTATTTTCATCTACCATGAGCTTAAATGATAAATATTCTACACCAAGTGAAGAACTAGACACTTCCCCTAGTTTGGAACTCACAATTCTCTCTTTGGATAGTCAACCACCCTCACAATATACTAAACATGATATGGAGGTTGATGACTTGTTAGATGGTTGAATTGCATTTTCCTTAACTAGCCTTGAAAATTATCCATTCTCATTTATAATTTCCTTTTTCTTTGATGTGCTTGTATGTGTGTATCGTGTTCCCCCATAATGTGCATTTGATGTTCTCTCTCTTTGTGCACTTCTTCTATTTGCACATATATTCTTCTATATGTCATACCTTTTACCTTTTCTTTTTTCCTTTTTTTTTGTTTTTTTACTTTTGGGGATGATACAAACCATTGAGATGCGCTATGTCTCTTCCATGTTGACCCAATTGGTTCCATTTTCCCTTTTACTTCATATTTTATTTTGTTTTTCCTTTTGGGAATGATGCAAGGTATTGAGACTGAAATGTCTCCTTCATGTTGACCCAAAACCTTTTCCTTTCCTTTTTCCTTTTCATTTTCTTTTTTCTTGTGTTTTTTCCTTTTGGGGACAATGCAAAGTCTTGAGACTGAAATGTCTCTTCCATGTTGACACAAAATAGATTTTATTTTTCTTTTTCTTTTTTCGATCTCTTTGTGTCATTATTCTAGTTCTATGTATTCGGGGAATGATGACAACTCTGAGCTCTTTAATCAAATCATTGCACCAACAAACATATTGACCCCAAATCCATAGATCCCTTATGTGTTTTGTTTATTCCATTTTGGGGGAAATCCCTCTTTCTTTTGTTTCTTTTTCCTTCACATGATACAACCTGTTGGAAATATGTGCCTCAAACTATACAGGTTGAAACCTCTATTAGAGTCAAGTCAGTGTGACATTCTAATTGTCTGGCTAGCTAGCAGTTTGATTCATTATGTTTTGCATAGGTCGTTGTGACCTTGTTATTGTCTTTCCAAAAGGTAACACTGTGGAGTCTATTGCTGTAACATGGTGTATTCGTTATGACTTTATAGTGCTCGGGAGACCTCTAGCAAAAAGGCCATTCAATCATGTATCGGAAAGAATCTTGGTGACTATGGTCTTTGGTGAAGCTAAAGGTTCTCACTAAGATGTCTCAGTGAAGTGTTAATGTCTTGCTGACAGCATTTACTCTGTGGTCCTCGGGGTAACTCATGTTGGCTCAGTGAGAAGTCACCTCAAAATCAAATGTTACGCCGACAGTGTTTGGTTTGTTTCATCAGGGAGACTTGGCCAAAGGAAGTGCCATCGGTAAGATGTCCTACCAATGTGAATATGTCTCAATGATGAAGACTCAAGTGTTAGTCTTCGGTGTAACTCTTGTCAAATGGTGGTCATCAATGGAACATTAGGTTTTCAGTAAGTCCTAGTGACTCTAATGAGTCTTGCCAATGGTGAAGAATCTTCAGGGTAACTTAATGATCATGGGGAAACATTTCGGCAATAAGCTCTTGTCTTGCCGACTAATCATCAGAGTGACTTGTGACATCGATATGAAGTCTCACCGAAGCTCGATACTCTTTCCGAATGAAATACTCATGTCTATATGACTTCATTGTAACCTTTGATGTCTCGCTATGATCTCCTGGAAAAAGTGAAAGGTCAGGGAGACTGCATGATGACTCGGTGTATCTCTTGAAGCTTGATAGAACATCCTTGCGACTATGATGACTCTTGGTGACATTGGTATGAAGTATATGTGGCATCAGTGAGACATTGTTAGTGTCTCACCGAGATGCCAATACAATAGGAATTTTGTTGACCAGTTGACCATCCTATGTTGAGTCTCATGGACAAATAGGAGGAGCCGAAGGGGAACAGTTGGAAGGTAGTCAGTTGTGATGGACATGGAACAACAAGGATATACTATGTGATTTCAGATTGTAATAGGTTGGTTCAATCAATAGTGGAGTGTGAAGAGTTCGAACTGTATCAGTGTGGATTTGTTTTTGTAAAGACTATAATCAGAAAAGGTTCCTGTGCAATTTGGTTAATGGTGAATATTGTTGTATAATGACACCAGAAAGATAAGTCTGGAAGATGTATGTAATTTCATTATTGTAATACAAAGTGATTTATCTTGGTGTGGTGGGTTTTTCTCCAATAAGGGTTTTCCCACATATATCTGGTGTTCATGTGTGTTTGTCAAATACTCTGTTTCTGTTGTTTGTTTCTTAGTGCATCTTAACTTGACTATAATTGTAAATTTTAAAGTGTATCGCAACCCAAGATGCTCCTGCACCACATTAGAATTTTGGAACTTAGTTCCAAGCATCAGTTACCTCCTGTGACCTAAAACCCACATAATCAAGGTTACTATTGATTGAGAGTGTGGGGCTAGTAAGGTCTATATATTCATATTTTACCTATCTTTCCTCGTTTCTAAATTTAAGAAATTAGTTTTTGTCTCTAAGTTTTCTAGTTTCCTTTTTGTTTTACATTGAAGGTGAATTTGAGTCATTTATTTAAGATTTACTATGCTTCTTATGATTTAGGCTACCTAGGGTTTTTGTAACATACCCTTGGCCATGTTCTTCTATTCATCAATTGATTACCAAGTAGGTTCAAAATCTCTTTTCATCTTGTTCTTTTCATTCCTTTGCTAATTATTTGAATTTCTAATTTTCAAATTGTTAGATTGTTATGTGATTGTCATTTTGAGAGATTTCATTTTCTTGTTTATTTTTTACATTTAATATTTGAGAGTTAATGTTATATGTTATGTGAGGTATATAATTTGGGTTTTTAGTGTTAAGGCTTTGGCATACAAAATTTTAGGGTTTAAAATCCATTTTAATAATTAGAGGAACTTTGATGAGATTAAAACCCATGACCTTTAAGTCTAAGTTTCCTTTTCTCTCCTAACCCCCAATCACACATTCCTTTGTAAAATGAAGTTTTAAAATAAATCCTTGAACCTAATCAAGAACTTGGCAGTAAGTTCTTATACTCAAATCTCTTCCACTTTCTAGCTTTTGTAGAACAATTTTTCTTTTGGAGAATCACAAATGTTAAGACCTTGTAAGAACTTGTAAATTCCTTGTTCCTATTTCTATTTTCTCCTCATTCCTACTATTATAATTAATGAATTTTTGAAGTTTAAAATTTAGGTTTTGTTGAGAACTTGGAAGTTAGCTCAAGTAGTTTTTTTTTTTATCTTACCCTCTACATTAAAAACTAAACTATGGACCCTGGAATCTAATGAGAAAGTGGAATTTTTTTCCAAGTCCAAGGTTCTTTCCACCTTCCAAGTCCCATATTACATCAAAAAACTCATCTCTATGTGGGCATCAAACCTAAACTAGAAATTGGAACCAAGGTTCAAAATCCCTAATCAAACCTACTACTTAGTACCCACCACTGCTTAAAAGGCATGATAGAATTTAAAAATAGAATTAGAAAATAGGTTTCCAAATCCTAATTTCTATCTATGACCTAAACCCAATGTAACAAAATTTTGCACCAAAATTCCATGTCCCAGTTCCAACCTCACAATCAGGCCCACTAGGGACTAAAAACTACAAAAATCAGAATGAAACTCATGAGTTCTCCAATAAGGGTTTTCCCACATATATCTGGTGTTCATGTGTGTTTGTCAAATACTCTGTTTCTATTTTTTGTTTCTTAGTGCATCTTAACTTGACTATAATTGTAAATTTTAAAGTGTATCTACATTCTTTCCTAAGGTATTGACATTAGGAAAATTGTTTTCCGCGTCTAATTTTCCTTTCAAGTGGTATCAGAGCCTGGCAAGTTGTGTTATCCTTGTGGGTACGTTAGGTTTTTTTGTGTCAATTTTGTTCAGTGGGAGTCTTGTAGAGTTTGTTATTTCTAATTATAGTTTAAGATGGCTAGTACATCTAGAAAGTTTCAAATAGAGAAGTTCAACGGCAGTAACTTTGAGTTGTGGAAACTCAAGATGGAGGATCTTCTTGTTGACTATGATCTTTGGATTGTTGTGGCTAGAGTGAAACCTACAGGCATGAAGCAAGAAGATTGGGACCTTGCAGATACCAATTCTAAGGGGTTGATAAGGCTCTGTTTGGCAGACTCAGTGCTTCTAAATGTGCATGAAGAGAAGACTGCATCTTCCTTGTGGAAGAGACTAGCATCTATTTATCAGGGGAAGTCCTTGGTAAATACACTATTCTTAAGGAAGAAACTATACTCTTTGAGAATGCAGGAAGGAGGGTCTGTAGCTGATCTTTTGAATGCATTTAACATGATACTTGCTCAATTGACATCTGTTGGTGTGAAGACTAAAGAAGAGGATCATTGTATGGTTCTATTGTGTTCTTTTCCAGACTCATGGGATCATCTGGTGATGGCAATTGGGAGTACAACATCGAGTTTTAAGATGGAATATGTTGTTGTATCTTTGTTGTCAAAAGAGACGAGAAGGAAATCTTCTGAGATGGCGAAGGAAGCTCTTGTTGTCGAAGGAAGACCGAAGGAGAAAGGCAAGAAGAAGGACAAGAAGTCAAAATCGAAATTCGAGGGGAGATCAAAGTCTCCTGGCAAGAAGTCCAAGGTGAAGTGCTGGAACTATGGGCAACCTAGTCATGTCCGAAGGGATTATAAAGAGGAGAAAAAGAAGAAGAAGGGATCTTCTGATAATGGTTCTTCTCATAGTGATGGTGATGCCTTCATTGCAACCTTGGCAACTCAGGCATCTGGTGATGTCTGGATGATTGATTCTGGAGGATCGTTCCACATGACATCTCACAGAGAATGGTTCACAAAGTATGAAGAATACAATGGTGGAAAG
Source organism: Sequoia sempervirens (assembly GCA_007258455.2). Lineage (NCBI taxonomy): Eukaryota > Viridiplantae > Streptophyta > Pinopsida > Cupressales > Cupressaceae > Sequoia > Sequoia sempervirens. The sequence goes on along the minus strand of VDFB02000363.1, from coordinate 9,086,697 downwards.
GTGTACCTAGCAAGTGATTCAACTTTGGAGATTGTTGGCTGTGGAAGAGTCAGGATACAATTCCCTGATGGCAGAGTAAAGGAAATTAATAATGTTATGCACATACCAGGTCTGGCTCAAAATCTATTGTTTGTAAGTATGCTAAATGATATTGGAGTACAAGTTACATTTTTTGGAAGTGGTTGCAAGATGACTAGAGGTTCAATGGTGCTTGCTAGAGGTGCTCAAATGGGTACCCTGTAAAAGATGGATGCACAAGCTGTTCAATGTAACAGTGTCTCTGGAAAGTCATTGAAAGCTACTCCTAGAGGTAAAGAGGGAAATATCCCTAATTATGTAAACTCTACGAAAGTAAAACTACGTGCAGAGAAGACTATGCTTTGGCATCATAGGTTAGGCCACATTGGAGAAAAAGGTTTAAAAACCTTGAAGAATAAAAATCTTGTTGAGGGGCTTGAAGATTGTAATTTTGAATTTGAATTCTATGAACACTGTATATATGGAAAGCAACATCATGC